>CM065598.1:36427045-36769040 GCA_033119425.1 Bufotes viridis
GATGGTGTTCTGTGCCAGTGTCAATCTGCCATGTACTTTGGCTCATAACTAGACGTCTTAGATGTCAGGGAAAACTACTTCAGACTTTGACAACAAGGCCATGGCTGAATGGAAGTCTTAGGTAATAACTGTACAGGGATCCAAACCCTTCAAGAGGGCGCAGTGTGAACTTGTCCTTAGTGATGATGTCTGAGACGTTCCAATACAAAGCCCGTTGCTTAGACACAGAGGAGGCGACTGTCTTGTCCTGAAGTCTCCTTCACCTGAACGAGGCTTGCAGGAATCCATGCGCTTGTTACCAAAATCAGGGGCTGACACACCACTGATGCAGCTGCACGGGGGCCCTACAGGCAACGGGGCCCCATACCGCTGTAAAAAATAGGAACCAAGGTTCCCTTACCTCAAAATTAACAACAGATTCTGACCCATCAGATTAGGGGTCAGCAACATTTAGAACATGCACTTTGGTGAAACCAACTCCCACTGTGCCCCATTTACTTCTACTGCATGCTGGGAATTGTAGTTTCACAGCTGGAATGCTGAAGGTTGGCTTCCATGGGCTTTTCATCAGTGCCTCCGCACCGCAAAAGACAGATGAAGTCCTATTTTTGGTCGTATCTTGTGGTCCCATTCAAATCAATGTGTCCGCATCCGCGCCGAGTGCACGCAGCTAGTGCCTATATATTGGGGAATGGCTGTTTACTGACCGCGATACGTGCACTGAGCCAGTATCGTCGCATGCACGAGCCCTAATACTTATCTAGCCCTGCAGTTCCGAAGAGCTGCGGGGATGTCCTACCGGAAGCTTCTTCATCATGGCTACATGGTGAGGTCCTGAGCAGCAGTTATCACAACCCTCCCAGGAACCTGTACGGAAAATAACTCGGTGCACCGCTAACATTACAGTAAGTATAACTTTAGGACTGGGCACTTCTCCTTGGCTTGTTCTTCCAAGGATCACCTTAGAGGGCACCTGTCAGCAGATTTGTCCCTATGACACCGGCTGACCTGTTACATGTGCGCTTGGCAGCTGAAGGCATCTGTGTTGGTCCCATGTTCATATGTGCCCGCATTAGGCTACATGCACATGAACGTATGTGTTTTGCGGTCCGCAAATTGCGGATCCACAAAAAACAAAAAAACAGATGACGTCCGTATGGCATCAGTTTTTTTTTTGCGGATCCATTGTAATAATGCCTCTCCTTGTTCGCAAAATGGACAAGAATAGGACATGCTCTATTTTTTTTTGCGGGGCCACGGAAAGGACATACGGATGCGGATAGTATGAAATAAATAGGTCCGCATCCTATCCACAAAAAAAAAAGCACGGACACGGAAACAAAATACGTTCGTGTGCATATAGCCTCACTGAGAAATAAGATGTTTTGATATATGGAAATGAGCCTCTAGGAGCAACGGGGGCGTTGCCATTACACCTAGAGGCTCTGTTCTCTCTGCAACTGCCGCGCCCTCTGTACTTTGACAGGACCAGGCGAGATAACGTTTACACTGCCCTGTCATGTGCAAAGGGTGCAGCAGTTGCAGAGGGCGCAGAGCCTCTAGGTCTCTAGGTGTAATGGTAACGCCCCCATTGCTCCTAAAGGCACATTTGCATATTTTAAAACTTAATTTTTCTAGATGAACATGGGACCAACACAGATGTCTTCAGCTGCCAAGTGCACATGTAACAGGTCAGCCAGTGTCATAGGTACAAGTCTACTGACAGATGTCCTCTAATCATCCAAACCACTGAAAATGTATCTGTACGTGGATGTAATCAGTACCTATATAAAAGTACAATAGCAGAAAAACTGCACCAAAACTGCACTGTATGAACAGGACTTCGATGAAAGGAACAGAATTAGTTGTTCTGACTTCATGCTGTACACGGCTCCTCGCTGTGAATGTTACATTTACAGTAATGGCAGCTTTCGCAACGGTTGTCATATTTTCTTAGAAAAAAAATCCCAGCCATGTCATTGTTACTAGACTCCCATAAGTTGAGAATAACAAATAAGACCAGTACAATACAATAGAAGAGCTGTGATTTACCGGTACACACTGTAACCCCCTCCCCCAGCAATCTGGTCATATACAGTAAGAGGCTCCAGGATAGGGACTGAGCAATGGAAAGTCCTCACACTGATCAGCTGCACCGCAAGACCTGTGTGAGAATAGCAAGGCATTAAATTATAACAACTCTAAGATTATTTCCCTGTAAAACGTTAAAAAACCCTTCTAGATATAAACCCCTGAGACACCCGTCTTCTTCTGTCAAATTACTAAATGCTCTGCTTGACCATGTATCTACAACCTGACATCCGATATATCCATCATTCCAGCAACCACAGGGATTATTGCTATATTTATTTCTACTTAACACCCAATATCTTTGGTGGCCTATTCAGGCCTGAGACTTAAAGGGGTCCTCTCGCTTTAGCAGATGGCATTTATCACGTAGAGAAAGTTAATACAAGCCCCTTTCTAATGTACTGTGATTGTCCATATTGCTTCCTTTGGTAGCTAGATTCATTTTTGCATCATACTATAAACTGCTCGTTTCCATGGTTACCAACACCTTACAATCCAGCAGTGGTGGTCGTGCTTGCACACTATAGGAATAAGCATCAGTCTTTCTGGTGGTCTGGACCTTGGCAGCACACATAGGCTGGTGCTTTTTCCTATAGTGTGCAAGCACGGCCACTACTGCTGGATTGTAAGGTGGTCGTAACCATGTTAAAGGGGTTATCCCATCAAAAGGATCAGTGTTTCAGCCAAATCCTACTGTTCTCGCTAAAATTCTCCCCCTATTACCTCTTTGTTGTACTTCGTTCTCCCTTAGTTACGGCCACCTTTCGCTTCCCGAATGCACTGGTCGCGCATGCACGGTGGCAGAAAACATCTTCATCTAGTGTGTGGCTGTATTTCAATGAACGAGCACAGCACTTGGCGGCCGCGCATGCGCGGTTCTTCCTTCCCTAGTGCAGAATCAGAAACAGAGCCACGCATGCTCTGTTTTCAGCAAGGCACAAGTGCGGTATTAGAACTGAGCCAGCAGGAAGTTGGACTGTATCGGGAGCGCGTGCGCACGTAAGGGAGACGCAGTCAACTGATCAGCATAAGCGCACTGCCAATCAATACGAAGGACAACGCCCCAGGAAATAGGAGTTTGTGCAGAGCTAACAGGAGACGCAGCGATGAAATGAGAAGGTGGGATAACCCATTTAATGGTTAGTGTACAATGTGATGGAAAAATGAATCCAGCCAGCAAAGGAGGCAATATGGATAATCACAGTACATTAGTAAGTGCCTTCTATTAAATTTCTCTACATGATAAATGCCTCTTGTTGAAGTGAGACAAGAGGACGTGTAGCCTCTCCTGGCATGTCCGTTTTAGTAAAAAAAAAAAAAAATATGAAATTGCATTACCATGTAATAAATATTCTGGAGCATCTATTCTGATGACTCCATGTTGTACCAATACTTTATTATTCCCGCTAGAAAGTTATGAATGAATTGCTAGCAGTTTGCAATGAAGGTCCAGATGGGAATCACCAGTTGGGGGAGGGGGTCACTGCACAGTCTGACACCTCTGATTGGATAGTATTAGACTGTGCAGCAGCCCCAAAAAACTGGTACACCTTCCTGGACCTTTATTGCAAACTGCTAATAACTCATTCATAACTTCTAGCAGGAATAATAAAGGAAATACACAACATAGAGTCATAGCAATGGATGCTCCAGAATTATTATTACATGGGGAATGCAAAACTGAGATGTCAGGGGACAGGTCCTCTTTAAAGGGGTCATCCAATATCAATAACTGCCCCCCCCCCCCCCCAATGTGCTGGGCCTCTCATAGGGAATATACTTACCTGGGTCCCCGCACCCTGCGCCGCTCCTGGTCCCCGCACCACCGCTGCTGCTCCTTCCCGTTCATGGATGAAAACATCTGGTGTCGGGGGGAGCAGAGAATGGCAGGTGGGGACGGGGACGAGCCTCCCTAGCGTCACACGACAATTCAGAATTTATGGGAAAATTATTTTATAGGCCATGAAAATTTTCGCCAATCTTCTATGAATCACGTGTCACCAGATTACCGTGACAATTTTTGGTCACACACACATCCTGGACAGGCTACTCCAAAACCAGACTGTCCAGTTCCAGGCTGGACATCTTAAAACCCAACATACAGATCAAAATCAACGAGTTTCCTGGAGGTTGTCACAGAATATTACAGGAACCGGTTTTATTCTCTTGCTGGCTGACTTGGCTTAGGGACCCAAATCTCCTCTGTTCCTGTGCGATACACGTCGCCGACATGTGACCAGCTAATCCTATAAGCCCGGCCGTAGCTCAGGGCCGTGTGTCACCTAGGAAAGTACAACCTCTAGAGTCTCCATGACAAGTCAGAGGTTAGATGAAAGGACGCTGACCCCTGGAGAAGGACGTCACTTGCAGCTTTACTATATGAGGCGTTTTTCTTTGTAGAGGAGCAGAACAAGAGCCAAATGATAGTGTCCAACCTTGTCACTAAACCCCTAGGTGCAAAATATTGGATATATAATGCTAGGTGACACTAGGGTCTGGTGGCACGCACGTGATGAGGTGCAGCAACGGTGCCCTGTGTAATAAGGAAGGGACTGCTCTACTGGTGCTGGTGAGGGAGGAGAAGAGGGTCTAGAGGTCCTCCATTTCCAGGAAAGGTGTTAATCTCCGAGGGATGGTAAAGGCTCCACACTCTTCATCTGAGAGTATCTATTCCATATCTTCAAAAATGACATATCATAATACATAAAAATCCATGAGGCAGCCAATGGTAAAATCTGCCGACTCAAGCTCCGCCTGGATCAACTTCTTCCAAGACATGAACCCTGAAGAAGTCCATTTATATCACCAGATGAATTTCATATATAACTGAATATGTCTAATCCTTCATCAATACTCATCAGAAAGGACATTAGAGAGTATGATCCCATTAAAAATACTGTAATATTGGGTATATTATCATTTTGAAAAGATCTACTTTATATCTTTTTCTGTGATAATCTTTGTATTTGTTCTAAATCTTTTCGCAATGTCTTGTAACGTTCTCGGACGGAGAGTGTGAAGCTTTTATCATCCAGGATATGTGTTCCTGAAAGAGGAGGAAAGGGACCTGGATGCCCCTCTTGGCATCACAGCCACAGGTAAAGTGCAAGCGTTCTTTTCCCGATTTGAGACAAAATTGGACAATTTTCATTTGACTCTGTTGCTGTGGTCACACGTCTTTGTCAAGCAGGACCAGGAAGTACAGAGACCAGGGTGGGTCGCAGGTGGAGGCAGGAGATCCGTGTCCATGGGTATTTATTACTTTACACGCACAAAATCTGAGAGGCCTCCGGAAAAAGACCTTCAATATTCCTGGAAACGTTGTCAAATCTTCTTGGTGCTGGCAAAGTCTCCCAGCACCTCCCGGAGAGCTTCCCCGGTTGGTGTCATCATTTCGTTATCACAATCGGTCCCGGTGTCTAAAAACACTGAGGGGTTAGAAAAGCTGCAATTGAGGGATGGGGCCCATGGCAAATGAGGGCGTGTCAGGAGACAGGCACGTCTGTAAAGGGGGCAGAGTTTACTGTAAAGGGGGATGGCATATAAAAAATGGCGGGCTCCAATCTGAAAAAATATATATATGGCAGTGTGCTGTGTGCGCAGAGACCCCTACCCTTCCAGATCACTAATCTGAAAAAGTTGGCAAGTATGATTTTATACAGCTCTGAGTGTTTTTTTTTTTTTTTTTATGTAAGTGGCTGGAAAACCCTTTTCAAAGATTATCAATGTGAACCTTAAAGGGGTTGTCTGGTTTCAGCAAGAACTGGTCAACTCTGAAAAACGGTCTAGCACAGGGATCAGCAACCTCCGGCATTTCAGATGTTCTGAAACTGCAACTCCCAGAATGCTACATTCACTTCTATGAGAGTTGTGAGAACAGACGAGCATGTTTGAATGCTGAGAGTTGTAGTTTCACAGCAGCTGCCCAAGGTTGCTGATCCTTGCTCTATAATAAAAACAAAAAAATCCAGCCGTGCTTACCCAGTAGATCCAGCACTTCCACTTCCAGCTCTGAAGCTACTGGGTAAATACTGCAGGATATGCCAGCATTGTTTAGTTTCTAGATGCAATAACAGAACCCCAGAAATTCTGTTCACATCTAATTTTATGCTTCAGTCAGAGGTACACGTTGAGCGTATTCTCCGATATATGCCTCTGTAGGAGGCCTCTGACCTATACCGCTGAATAGGCTTACCATGGCATGTGTCCGCCATTGACTACCATTGTGAAAAACTCTTAAAAGGTCACAGAGTTTTCATAAAACTTTTGATAGGTCATGCAAAGTTTTGATCCGTAGGGGTCTGAGTGCCGAGACCCCCACCGATCCCTAGAACGAGGAGAGAGAAGCTCTCACATATCATGCTCCGTCTTTGATGGAACTGAGACAAGCCCATAGACTTTCTATTGAGGCCATCTCGATCGTCTCCCACTACAAGGAGAGAGCGTGCAACATGTGAGCGCTTCTCTCTCCTCCTTCTAGTGATCATGGGGCTCTCAGCACTCAGACCCTGATCGATTTTTGATATGTCCATCTGCATGACAAGCGGAGAGACGAATCCGTTCTTGCAATGCATTTGCACACGGATCCGCACCCGGATCCGTCTACACATGCTGTCAGTTGTCACACTATTCCACATTTATTCCAGGTCCTACACTGTGCATTTCTCATGGTATGTAACTGTTCATGTAATGTGCCTGGTTCACCAGCAGGTGGCAGCAAACATGGCAGGGCTATATTTAAATAGAATGGAACCTTCCAATTCAATCTAACCCCCCCGGAGAGAGATGGGCGAGTCCTACTTCCTGCAGGAAGGGTTGGGCAGAGGTTCTAGACAGTCTAGCTTACCCCCAGCTAGGGGAAGGGGTAAAGGGGCACGTCTCTGCTGCACATGCCCATGCCCACGCCAGCCAGAGCACCCTGAGCTCTGCTGGCTATGGAGGCCAAAGCTTAAAGCCTCAGGAGCCAGGAGGAAAGTTCACTGGCATAACCTAGAGTCAGACTCCAAAGTGAAGTCCAGCATACGGAAGAAGCTGAGTTATACAGCCAGCCTGTCAATACAGCAGAGCCAGATAGAAACAGAGATATAGCAGAGTGGAGTTTGCCTTCCAGTTTCATGCTAAAGCCTGCTGGAACCAAGACAAAGCCTGTAAACCGTTTTGGAGAAACGTTTATTCAAGTAAAGCTGCCATTAAACTTCATCTTAAAGTCTGGACCCAAGTTATTCTTTTATTCCTCAATTATTGCTTCGGAGCCAAAGCCTGGGGTCCAGCAGTATCTAGGTAGGAGCACCGTGACACACATAAAAAGACATTTTAGGCCACAACATACCACTCGGCCTTCCTACACCTGGGACGCATTATATAGAGGGTCCTGGGGGGAGGTGCCCATTGCATTATCACTCTATGTTGTGCCATTCCTGTATTATTTCTGCTAGAAGTTTATGAATTAATTTCCAGCCGTCTGCATTAAAACTGTTTGTCTCACCTCACACATTGGAAGCATATCGCTAGGCTATACCCCCAAAGTCTGACAGGTGCAGGACCCACCTCCCACCTTCTTTAGAACAGATCTTGCAAAATGAAGGAGGATGCACTGTGCATGCGCAGTTGCCCTCTATTCATTACTATGGGAGCGCCAAAAATAGCAGAGCGGTGCACTTGCCTATTTTCAGAAGTCCCATTGAAATGAATGGGAGCACACCGCTAAAGTGCAGCCACCACTCCATTCGCTCCTATGGGGCTGATTGAAATAACCGACCCAGCGCTTAGCTATTTCGGCGCTCTTATAGGAAAGAATGGAGGGTGGTCACGCATGCAGGGTGCACCCTCCTTCACTTTGCACTCTCCGTTCTAAAGACAGGTGCAGGTCCCAGAGGTGGGACCCGCACCTATCAGACATTGAGGGCATATCCCAGAATACCCAAGCTATAGACGATACTTGCCTTCTTCCCAGCACTTGCGTCTGTCCGGATCCTTGCACGGCCGCCGCTGCATCTCCCAGCGGATTAAAACATCCAGCGTCACCCGTGATGCTAGGAAGGCTGGTCAGCATCGCGCCCTGCTATTGGCGGCTCCCCCTGTTACTGAATGGTTTGATCCGCACGACGGAGAGAGGCAGCGGCGGCCATGCAGGGATCCAGAGGGACGCGGGTGCCGGGGAGCAGGTAAGTATGGTCTAGAGGAGGGGCCTGGGTATTCTGGGGGTCATTATAGGGATTGGATAACCCCTTTAACGGTACAGATGGGTGTTACCAGTCAGGGGGGTATCCCTGCAGATTCTGACATTGTCCAATCAGTGCAGCCAGTGTCAGACTGTGCACGGACATCCCCCCCCAATTGGTAACCCCTGTCTGTACCCTTACTGCAGACTTCTGGAAATTCATTTATAAACTTCTAGCAGGAATAATAACGGGATGGCACATCATAGAGCCATAAGAATAGAGGCTCCAAAATGGTTATTACATGGGGAAAGCAAGCAGTTACTAAAGCAGACATGTCTGGAGAGGTGACAGGTCCTCTTTAAGTGGGTCTCTCTGTACAGGAATGCGCAGCGAGCTACGCTTTTCTGTACAGTGATAAAAAGCCTGACACATACGGCCATATTGTGGTTCCAGGTTGTACTGAGCTGTGATACGTCACCTATAGAAGTCGGATTTCATAGAGAAGTCAACAGATCGTCCCTCTCCATAGGAAAAGATCTCGTATATTTCCTGATCATCCACTGTCACAGGACGGAGGCGAGCTAGCGCAGCCATTACGTAACCCTCTATCCTGTACCTGCTCTTTAAACACTGGGGCGTCTGTTATACACCCGGCCATAAATGCCTCGCACCATTAGATTAGCTGATGAAGAGATAACACCTCCTTGATCAGCTGCCATATGGATCACACGTAGGTCCTCTGCAGTCCCGCGCAGACATTGCTGCAGCTCGGCAGGAGGCACAGTCCTCCCCGCATTGTGTCACTTGTTTGCATTGGGTTTACAGAGTCCAGATCCTAATTTACCTAAAGAGAGGAAGAGTCGTGATTTCACTTTAAACTCCTTTTCATAAATTTGAATGTGCGTCCAGACGAGCATTCGGAGTGGCTGTGGAACTGTCATTATCCTTGTAAGGGCTCATTCACATGACCGTATCCGCTTTTACGGATACCGTTCATGTGCCTTCTGCACTTTGTGGAACGGAACACCCTTTTCATGCACTAAAAACTACTAATCTGTCGTGAAAGTTACATCGATCTTTAAAGGGCACCTGTCAGCAGACTGTACCTATGACACCGGCTGACCTGTTACATGTGCACTGTGCAGCTGAAGGCATCTGTGTTGGTCCCATGTATATATGTGCCCGCAGTGCTGAGAAAAAGGATAGTTTAATATATGCAAATGAGCCTCTAGGAGCAATGGGGGTGTTACCCTTGCACCTAGAGGCTCTGCTCTCTCTGCAACTACTGTGCGCTCTGCACTTTAGGAGAAGTCAGGGCCAGGCATGATGTCATTTACACTGCCTGTCCCTGTCAAAGTGTAGTGGGCACAGCAGTTGCAGGTCCGGGGGCACACATTCACTAGCGGCAGGACGGATCCGACAGGCTGTTCCGCTAGTGTGAAAGTAGCCTAAGACCTATTAAATGCTGGATAAAATTCCCTTTTTACTGTGTATACATCTGTACAGCCATCCAGTGATTGCCCATACATACAGTAGCTGCGCATGTTCGGGGGGGGATGGGGTCACATGATCCCAATTCCTCCTCTCGACAACAATAGTACAACAAAGTGATTAAAGCCGGAGTCATTAATCAGCTTTACGTGTCATGAGGTCCTGTAACTCCGCAGTCGCTGTACCTGGCCATTCAAGAACGCCTAGAGCCTGTTGACAAAATGCTGTAACCACTTAACCCTATGTTGGTTGTGGTTACGTAATGCCTGCAATTAAAGAGGACGTGTCCCCTCTCCTGACATGTCTGGATCACCTATTCTTATTACTCTATGTCGTGCCATTCCTTTATTATTCCTGCTAGAAGTTATGAAGGCATTGCCAGCAACATGCATTAAGGCTTGTTTCACACTGCCGGATCTCTCTGCATTCCAGCATTGCCAAAAGCTACTGCTTCTCCATCCGACCCCATTCACTGTAATGTGGACCAGCGGAGATC
This sequence comes from Bufotes viridis, assembly GCA_033119425.1. Taxonomy (NCBI): domain Eukaryota; kingdom Metazoa; phylum Chordata; class Amphibia; order Anura; family Bufonidae; genus Bufotes; species Bufotes viridis. The sequence goes on from CM065598.1 coordinate 36,437,285, forward strand.
CGGCCACAACCCGGCAAATATACAGAGAATTGGCTAGACGAAACCTGTGCGCAGCGGTTTTCACCCGATTCTCAGTATGTTTGCCAGGTTGCAGCCGGATCTCCACTATACTAAATGGAGCCAGCGGGTGTCAGGGAGCGTCCGGCGTTGCCAGATCCAGACATCTCCGGCAGAACAGCCTGCCGGAGAGGTCTTAACACTAGTGTGAAACTAGCCTAAAGTTATAGATGGGTGCACAGCGTGCAGGGGTTTGTGTCCTGACGGCTCACAGCATATTTGCCGGGTTGCGGCCAGATCTCTGTCGGACCCCATTATAGTTAATGGAGTTGGCGGGCATTCCGGTTGCATCCAGCAATGCCAGATCCGGAGGACTGCATCAGGTTGTTCTCTGTCGAAATCCATGCCACGGAATTAAAAGTAGCCTTATCCTCTGGATAGGTCATCAGTAGCTGATCAGTGGGGTACGACACCTGGGAAACCAACCAACCAGCTGTTTGAGAAGGCACCGGCGCTCGCAGTAGGATAAGTCATCAGTAGCCGATCAGTGGGGTCCGACACCTGGGAAACCAACCAACCAGCTGTTTGAGAAGGCACTGGCGCTCGCAGTAGGATAAGTCATCAGTAGCCGATCAGTGGGGTCCGACACCTGGGAAACCCGCCAACCAGCTGTTTGAGAAGGCACCGGCGCTCGCAGTAGGATAAGTCATCAGTAGCCGATCAGTGGGGTCCGACACCTGGGCAACCTGCCAATCAGCTGTTTGAGAAGGCACCGGCGCTCGCAGTAGGATAAGTCATCAGTAGCCGATCAGTGGGGTCCGACACCTGGGAAACCTGCCAATCAGCTGTTTGAGAAGGCACCGGCGCTCGCAGTAGGATAAGTCATCAGTAGCTGATCAGTGGGGCCCGACACCTGGGAAACCCGCCAACCAGCTGTTTGAGAAGGCACCGGCGCTCGCAGTAGGATAGGTCATCAGTAACTGATCAGTGGGGTCCGACACCTGGGAAACCCGCCAACCAGCTGTTTGAGAAGGCACTGGCGCTCGCAGTAGGATAGGTCATCAGTAGCCGATCAGTGGGGCCCGACACCTGGGAAACCCGCCAACCAGCTGTTTGAGAAGGCACTGGCGCTCGCAGTAGGATAGGTCATCAGTAGCCGATCAGTGGGGTCCGACAACTGGGAAACCTGCCAATCAGCTGTTTGAGAAGGCACTGGCGCTCGCAGTAGGATAGGTCATCAGTAGCTGATCAGTGGGAATCCGACACCCGGGACACCCGCCAATCAGCAGTAGCACCACAGCCTTCTCTCAGCTCACCAAGCACAGCGCCGTACTTGGTACCGCAGCTCAGCCCCATTCACTTTAATGGGGCTGTGCTGCTCCTAGTCTACGTGACTGATAAATGTGACATCACCGGACCTGGGGGGGTCCCGGGTGTCAAACCTCCACAGATCAGATACTAAGGCCAGATCGTCAGTTAAAAAATCCCGTAAACTCTTTGAACATAAACAAATAACACATTAAAAAAGTACAAAAATATGCACTAAAACTGCAATAAATAGTGTGGATTTATGTGCATTTTTAATCTAATTTTTGGTGCAGATTTCCTGCATACAGATATGCTACCTGTGCAGGTGGACTTTAAGGTTCCTTTACACACACACAAAAAAAACAAAAACACACAACATGGGTGACGCTAGGGAGCTCATTCCCGTCGCAGCCTGCTATAGGCTGTCCCCCCTCCCCCCATCACCAGATGTTTTGATCCGCGAGACGGGGAGATGCAGCATGGGTGCCTGGGAGCGAGGTAAGTATAACCTGTACGAGGGGCATTATAGGTGTTGGATAACCCCTTTAAATCACGCCGACACACACTGCATGTTTAAAAAAAGGGAAGTCTAGGGGAGAAAAAAGCTAGGCAATGACTCAATGTAAAAAAATGCCACTAACCCAAAAAATGCACCTCGAGGTTGAAAAGAAAAAATGTTGACACCTGTTTGTCCTATGTTTAATATTTTCCATAAATTTCTGTGCAACATTTGGAACTGGCATTTTTAACGCAAAAATGCTAGCATAAAAAAAAAAAAAAAAAAAACACCAAAAATTATGAAACTTCTCAAAAATACCTATCACCACGACAGGTCAAAGTCTATCTACGGGTACTTTCACATTAGCGGCAGGGAAGTCCGTCAGGCTGTCCCGGCGGGTGAACAGCCTGTCGGATCTGTCCTGCCACTAGTACTGCATGTCGTACTTTTAGTCCGGTGGCCTGTCGCCATGTGCTGCCACCAGAACTCCGCCCCCACCCCCGTTATAGTCAATGGGGACGGAGTGGCAGTCCGGGGGCATATGTGAACTAGCGGCAGGACAGATCCGACCGCTGCTAATTTGAAAGTACCCTAAGTCCTGGAAAAATACTTTAAAGGAGTATTCCATCTCAGAAATTGATGACATATCGCTAGGATATGTCATCAATGTTAAATAGGAGCGGGTTCAAGAGGTGGAATCTGAACCTATCTCCAGAATGGAGCCCCCAACATCATGAAAGATCGGCCACCCTCCATTTACCGCTAGGGGAGATCCAAAAATAGCTGAACAAGCTCACAAAGCTATTTTCGGAACTCCCATATAAGCGGTACACTCCACAGAGGGGATGGAAGGATCTGTCCATAGGACACTATAAGCTGTACACTCCACAAAGATGGAAGGATCTGTCCATAGGACACTATAAGCTGTACACTCCACAAAGATGGAAAGATCTGTCCATAGGACACTATAAGCCGTACACTCCACAGAAGAGATAGAAGGATCTGTCCATAGGACCACTATAAGCCGTACACTCCACAGAGATGGAAGGATCTGTCCATAAGACCACTATAAGCGGTACACTCCACAGAGGAGATGGAAGGATCTGTCCATAGGACACTATAAGCCGTACACTCCACAGAGGAGATGGAAGGATCTGTCCATAAGACCACTATAAGCCGTACACTCCACAGAGATGGAAGGATCTGTCCATAAGACCACTATAACCCGTACACTCCACAGAGAAGATGGAAGGATCTGTCCACAGGACACTATAAGCTGTACACTCCACAGAGATGGAAGGATCTGTCCATAAGACCGCTATAAGCGGTACACTCCACAGAGATGGAAGGATCTGTCCATAAGACCGCTATAAGCCATACACTCCACAGGGATGGAAGGATTTGCAAGCACAGTTTGAGCAGCACTTCCTAGGCTAGGGCTACATGACGACATTTGTCGCGCAACAATTTTTATAATGAAAGTCTATGGTGTCACGCTGCAACACAACAGTAGCAAAAAATCCATCCAAGAGTACGACACCATAGACTATCATTATAATAATTGTCGCGCGACATGTCATCGTGTAGCCCTAGCATTAATCCTTGCAGGTTTCCACAAAACTAACAAGAAATGCCAAGAAAACCAACTACCACCTAGAACTGGGACGGAGAAAACGTGACCGCCCCAGACACGGATCTAGGGTTTATGCTCCGCAATTCCCATGGCTTCTCCCGATTTGTCGGAATTCAAGAAAGTTCCTTTAAGAGACTGAGCGGTTGGTACAGAACGGCTGCCTTGTGGCTGCTCCCCGGGAGGTCTCACACAACCAGCCTCATGACATTTCCTCATTGGCATGGTCTCCTATAAACAGTATTCCACCGCCCTGATGTGAACATATCGAGGGCCCTTCTTGGACCGCACCGGATCCCTATTCTGTCAGATTTTTCTTCGGCTCCCTAATGGCTGGATTATGCTTCTTGTGGAAACATAAAGTGAAGAAAAGCCAACATAACATAGCCGAGGGATTCCTATACTGGGACTATTCTTCAGTGAGCGCATTATAGCGGAATATCCCACACATACGGTACACTTCCTTAACACTTCCCTATGATACGGTAGACACTGCAGACTTCACCCGACCAATGGTGCTGGTAATCCTCATCAATAGAGATAACGCCAAGTCCTGCGGCTACTAACAACAGTTCACACTTTGCCTCATAGCTAGCCGCACAGCGATGATATTCCGGAGCTGTCACTTTACACGGGAATTTTATAACGTTCAGTGCGGTGACACATTTTATGGAATGCAGGGCGCCGGGCAGCCAGGCGGATTTAAACAATGCTGCAATTCATAACTACACATAGTGAGAAGAGGCTATATGGCGGTGCTACAGCAAGGTATATGGCGGTGCTACAGCAAGGTATATCTTGGTGCTACAGCAAGGTATATGGCGGCGCTACAGCAAGGTATATGGCGGCGCTACAGCAAGGTATATGGCGGCGCTACAGCAAGGTATATGGTGGTGCTACAGCAAGGTATATGGTGGTGCTACAGCAAGGTATATGGTGGTGCTACAGCAGCCAGCTATATGGCGGCGCTACAGCAGGCTATATGGCGGTGCTACAGCAGGCTATATGGCAGAGCTACAGCAGGCTATATGGCAGAGCTACAGCAGGCTATATGGCAGAGCTACAGCAGGCTATATGGCAGAGCTACAGCAGATTATTTGGCAGAGCTACAGCAAAGTATATGGCGGCGCTACAGTCGGCTATATGGGAGCCCTATACCTCCTCTCCAGTCACTGTCATCTACCACTAGTCATAACTGATTCCTATGGATCTCTCCAGTTTACAGGATCACTCCAGAGATTCTCCCTTCAAGCCTCTGCATAGCGACCTCGGCCCCCCTAATACAATGAGACCCCTCCACATAGAGAGAAGGTAAGTAGCCCCCGCACCACTTACCTGAGAGCTGCACCTGCTGTTATACTAAACCTGCTCCCGGATCCTACGAGCGCACACACGGGGCGGGGCCTCCCGGAGGGGCGGCGACTCTGACCACGCCCACCTGATGGTTTACCTCCTGGGAACGAAGCGGCCACCTTTTAACCCGTGCAGCGCCGGCTAGTTCCGTCCCGGGAACTTCGAGCGATTATTCGGGGGCTTCACAAGAGACCCCTGAACTGACACGCGCATGTAATAGCGGGGGCTATAGGAAAATGTGGATGAAAGGTCGGGCGTTTTGCCTCAGCTGTTCCCGCCTTCATGCAGGTAAAGGACTGGTGACTGGTGTGCGGTTTCCCTGGACCTGTAGTAAGGAAGATATGTGCGGACAGCGCCGCTCTTACCCATGGGCTGTGACTGGTATTGCAGCTCAGATGGATTCCATTGGTTTGAATGGTGATGATGAGCTGCAATACCAGACTCTGACTATAGACAAAAGGGGCGCTGTTTTTGTAACCGATTGCCATTCTCCCCGACCTGAAAAACCACAGACAATATAGAAGATTTTACTGATTCGTCTCACCTCAGCAAATGGCATGTATCATATAGACCAGGAGTGTGCAGCCTTTTCTGACAGGGGGCCACATTGTCAGACTGAACCAATCCTAGGGGCCAAAAATATAACTTAGAGGGGTATTACCACCTGAAAGCGTTATGGCATATTCATCGTTCATACCATAAATGTCTTTCTGGTGCCAGGTACACATCCAGGACACTGAGCTAATGGGGAAATACGTGTGAGCAGCCAGGGGGGTGGAGGGTTGGGGGCCACACAGAATGACGTTGAGGGCCACGATGCAGGTTGTGCACTCCTGATGTAGAGAAAGTTACTACAGTTACTACTAATGTACTGTGATTGTCCATACTGCACCCTTTGCTGGCTGGATTCATTTTTCCGGCACATTATAAACTGCTCGTTTCCATGGTTACGACCATCCTGTAATCCATCAGCAGTGGTCGTGCTTGTACACTATAGGAATAGACTCTGACCTCTCTGATGGCCGGGCCGTGAGAGCTCACATAGGCTGCTACTTTTTCCAATAGTGTGCAAGCACGACCACCACCGCGGGATTGCAGGGTGGTCGTAACCATGGAAACAAGCAGCGTATAATGTGTCGGAAAAATGAATCCAGCCAGCAAAAGAAGAAATATGGACAACCACAATACATTAGTAAGGGCCTTGTATTAACTTTCTCTACACGATAAATGGTATTTGCTGAAGTGAGAGGACCCCTTTAAGCTAAGGCTAGCGGCAGGACAGATCCGACAGACTGAATCCATCCTGCCGATATTTTGCCTGCCGCCGGACTATAATGTGGACGGGGTTCCGGCACAGAACAGCAGCGCACGGAGAGAGGCCGCTGGACTAAATGTCGGACATGTCGTAGTTTTAGTCCGGCATCCTCTCTCCGTGCACTGCCGTGCTGCGCCGTAACTCCACCCCCATTATAGTTAATGGGGATGGAGCGGCAGCACAGCGGAATAGCGGCAGGACGGATCCGACAGGCTGAAGAGCCTGTCGGATCTGTCCTGCCGCTAGTGTGAAACTAGCCTAAGGCTACATGCACAAGAACGTATTTTGTTTCCATGTCCGTTCCGTTTTTTTTTTGTTTTTTTGCGGATTGGATGAGGAACCATTCATTTCAATGGGGTTGCAAAAAATGCATGTCCTTTCCGTAGCCCCACAAACAATATAGAGCGTGTCCTATTCTTGTCCATTTTGCGGACAAGGATACGCATTGTTACAATGGATCCGCAAAAAAAAACATGCAACACGGATGTCACAGGGACCGCAAAATACATATAGTCGTGTGAATGTAGCCTAAGGGCTCGTGCACACGACCGTATGTATTTTGATGTCCAAAAAAAATACTGATAACGTCAATGCGCATTCCGTATTTTGCTAATAGAACAGTCCTCCCCTTGTCAGTAATGTGGACAATAATATAATAGGACATGTTCTATCTTTTTGTAGAATGGAAAAAAGGACATACGGAAATAGAATTCACACAGAGTAACTTCCGTTTTTTTTTCCGGACCCATTGAAATGAATGGTTCCGCATAAGGAACGGGCACGGAAAGAAAATAAGTTTGTGTGCATGAGCCAGACTCTGACTGGCCCATCGGAGAGGCGAGGGATTCCTCGTGGGCCCCCAGTCTCCTGCACCCGGAGATAAGATGGAGGAGTAATTATTAGTGTTGATCGAGCCTTCGATGCTTGGCCTTCCTGCACGTTCCTCCCTGCTGCGGACTGTGACATTACCAGCGCAACATCTCCTGTGTAAAGTGTGCGTATCCAAAAAATATCTGTGACATCCAGTGTACTTTTTCAATAGACAGTGTCCACTTCTGACAGTAACATTACCAGCACAACATCCCCAGTGTACTGTGTGCGCTGAAAAAATGTATCAGTGACATACAGTGTACTTTTTCACTAGCGTGTCCGCTTCTGACAGTGACATTACCAGTGCCACATCTCCTGTGTAAAGTGTGCGCTGAAAAAATGTATTTGTGACATACAGTGTACTTTTTCAATAGACGGTGTCTGCTTCTGACAGTGACATTACCAGTGCCACATCTCCAGTGTACCGTGTGCGCATAAAAATGTTATTTGCGACATACAGTGTACTTTTTGCGTAGACATTGCGAACAGTGACATTACCTGTGGTACCAGTCCTGTATTACGTTTCCTCATCCCAAATACCTGTGACATTCCCAGTAATTTTTTATTAGCCGCTGGTGACAGCATTGACATTATCTGCGGGATATCTCCTGTGTGACGTTTCCACATCCCAAATACCTTTTTAAATTTTTTTGCGCATACACTTCCAAATCCTAAGCATATAAACGATTTAGTATGAAGAAGGCGAGCAGTAAGGGACGGGGAAGTGGCCGTGATGCTGATGGAGCAGGCAGAGGCCGTGGCCCTGGCCGCGTTGAAACTGTGCCTGCTGCCAGAGCACAAGAAACACAATCATCCACGATACCTAGCTTCATGTCCCAGTTTGCAGGGCGGCATAGCACACCACTCTTGAAGTCAGACCAGTGCGACCAGGTAGTCGGTTGGATTGCAGCAGATAAAGCGTCCTGTCGGTTAAGCACCACCATGTCTTCCACCAAGTCCAGTCTCAGTAGCCAACAGTCTGGTCAACACAATCCTCACCCTGATCCTCCTTCCTCCCACCATGGAGAGTCTGGGCAAACAAGTGATCCCAGACTCGGATATTCCACGAACCTCTTTTCATCGCCATTCCTTGATTTGGCCCTCTCGCCAAGCACGCTTGAAGAGGGACAGATTTTGTGCCCTGATTCCCAAACTCTTGAGCATCCACAGTCACAAGAAGATGACGGTGGGGAACGGCAATTACTGTCTCAATAGGTTGATGAAGAAGATGAGACACAGTTGTCAATCACTGAGGTTTTGGTTAGGTCAACATGTGAGGAAGATGAACAGAGTGAGCAAGTGGAAGAGGAGGTGGTGGACGATGAAGTCACTGACCCAACCTGGGAAGGTGGCAAGCCGAGCGAGGACAGCAGTACAGAGGCGGAGGGATCTGCAGCCACGCAACAGGCTGGAAGAGGCAGTGGGGTGGCAAAAGGGAGAAGGCGGGCTACACTAAACAGGCCCGCAACTGTTCCACGGAGCAACCCCTTGCGGAAATCTCCCTTGCCAAGGGGTAGGTGTTCCGCAGTATGGCGCTTTTTTGAGGAAAGTGCGGACGACAAAAGAATAGTAGTTTGCAACCTGTGCCATACCAAAATGAGCCGGGGCGTAAACGCTAGCAACCTTACCACCGCCACATGGCAGCCCGGATGCCTCCCGTCCTGCACCTGGACCTTCGCAAGCACCATCAGCGATCACATAAACTTCCGTATACCAGCGCAGCGTCCAAATGTCCTTACCCCAGGCCTTTGAACGCAAGCGCAAATACCCAGCCACCCACCCACAGGCCATAGCACTAAATGCGCAGCTTTCCAAATTACTGGCCAAATGTTGCCATTTAGGCTTATAGACACTGAGGCCTTCCGCAGCCTGATTTCGGGGGCCGTCCCGCGTTACTCAGTCCCCAGCCACCACTATTTTTCAAGGTGTCCTGTAACATGACACATGCCCTGACCAACGCAGGTACTGGGAAGGTCCACCTCACCACGAACAAGTGCATTCGGCCAGGGACACTGACGGCACACTGGGTGAACGTTGTGGAGGCCAGGAGCGAGTCGTACCCTGGGATGGCACAGGTGCTACCAACGCCAAGGATTGGGGGCCCTAAATCAATCAGGGTTTCCGCCAGCACCTACGTTAGTGGCTCCAACCCCCACTTCTCCTCCTCCGCCTCCTCCTCCACTTCCACCTCCACCTCCGAATTATCCGCGTGCAGCACCAGTCAGCCATCAGTCAGTAGCTGGAAGCAGTGTTGCACTGCAGTGGGGAAGCGGCAACAGGACGTGCTGAAGCTGATATGCTTATGGGACAAACAGCACATCGCTGCAGAGCTGTGGCAGGGGATAAGAGACCAGACCGAGCTGTGGCTCTCGCCACTCAACCTACAACCAGGCATGGTTGTGTCTGATAATGGCCGTAACTTGGTGGCGGCTTTGGAGCTCGGAAAGCTCACACACATCCCATGCCTAGCCCACGTCTTATATTTAGTGGTTCAGCGGTTTCTCAAAACCTCGTTAAAGGATTTAAAGTGTACTCATTCCAATTACAGGGCCTCGAAAGAGTCCTGTATTGTTATTTTTCGTCACTACCTCCCCGAATCAGGAGTGGGTAATTGAACGTTTGCTGAGAACCAAAGCGGCTCTTGGAATCGTTCTGGATGCAGCCACTGGAAAATTGGCACACAGATGGGCACATGTCTGGCCCCCGCTCGATGTCAATTCCCCAGTGTTCACAGGGTCCGCCACATTTCCAGAGTACAGGGGAACATTATGGCCAACCAAGTCAGCCATATGGCCAACCATATCAGGGGGAAAGTTCCTATGGCCAGCCTGTCTCCTCCTCATCCCAAGCTGGGCCATCTCTGCACTCTGGCTCCCTTTACAACCCTCCTACCATGGCCCTCAGATTCAGGGTCCCCCATCGCCACCTGGGCGTTTCTTTAATTTGTAATTTTTGTTTTGTATAATTTATTAATGTTATTAGTGTTAAAAAAAAAAACAGTCAAGTTGACTCATCTGTGTTTGAATAAACAGAGTTTTATTTTCACGAATTTAATTGTTTGTTCTCTTTATTATATACAGTGCATAATGATATTTATGTAGCACAAACACATAGACCACATTAATAATTGTAAACGTTTAATATACATTATTGTCCCTAACTATATAAAAAATCCAAAAACCAAACACACAAACCAGCCAAACTACCAAATCTTCCTAAAAAAAAATGGAGCTGTCCAAAAAACAAATGCATGCTGGGGGTATTTATATGTGTTTGCAGTAACAGGTAAATCTAGAGGATGGATCCGTTTTTTTTCATGTTCGTTAAAAACGCATGCAATCCGCATGTCACCCGTGTGGAAAAAACGCAATAATGCAACGCAATCGCATACAAAACGGATTGCACATGCAAGCAAAATAGCGCGATGATTACTGAACGCATCCGGACTTAAGCTGTCACGCTCTTGTCAAAGAGCCCTAAGGGGGTAATAGGTGGTTTGTTTATAGCAGACACAGATCTTTGAATGTGTGCTGCTCTCTGCAGAGTTCGGATTGGCATTGGGGGACTCTGCCCTAGGTCCCCCTAATGCCTCTGCTTTAGGTGCACCCTCAAAAGTGCAGATGCCCCCCAATGCCCCCACTCTAAATGCACCCCTAATATTGTATCTTCTCCAGTTGCCCCTCTAATACCTCTGCTCCAGGATCCCCACTATTTCCCTGCCTCAGGCGACCCTAATGCCTCTGCTTTAGGTGCACCCCCTTTAGTGCCCCAGCTCCAGATGCCCCCTCTCTAAATGCACCACTAATATTGCCTCTTCTCCAGTTACCCCTGCTACAGGATCCCCACTATTACCCTGCCTCAGGTGACCCTAATGCCTCTGCTTCAGTGATAACCCTTCGTTTGTGCCCTTTGCTCCTCTAGTACCTTTGCTTGGGCTTTGTTAAAGGTTGTGACCTGCAAAGGGGGTTGGACTTATGGCCGAAAAATTCTGCACAGTGCGTCACAGTATTGACACATATGGTTTACATGGCGGCAGTGGATACTGGTGGTGGAGTGGTGGATTTAAAGGGGTTGTCCAGGTTTTCAAGTTATCCTCTCCACACCATAGGGCATAACTATATGATGAGTGGGGTCCGATTCTGCGACCCCCACTGATTCCAGGGATGGGTCCTGGTCCCCTTTTTGATGGTGTGGCAGGCCTGTCGGAATAATAATAATTAAATTAAGAATTATTAATTATGATCATAAAAATAATTAATCATACATTTTTCATAACTTCTCGAAATTATGACCTGGTGAATTGTAGATAATCCAATCGATACAATTCACATCTGAGGCCGACTATTTCCTCAGATAATAAGTTCTTTTCATGTGAGATGACATTAATGCTAAAGATATAGTTTTGACATCAAATAATACGCAGGTATTATAAAAACATGCAGTTTATTAGTTACAAGATTATAAACATAAACTAGTACATAACACAATGATATATGCCAATGAATATATATGGCGTTAATATAAAGCATTACAAGCTTAAAATAAGTAAATAAACAATGATATCTGCCAATTAATATATACGGCATTGATATCAGGCATCAGAAGCTTCACAATACATGTGGGTAGGAGCAGCTTGTCGCATTATAACAAAGCTATTTGGTGAGGATATCAAAACAAGAAGTTACATTATATACATTACTCCTGTTCAGAGGCCTGTCTAATCCTAGACATCTATATGGAATGATAAATACATTCCCCACCCCTCTCTAACCAAACTAAAATACACCTCACATGTAGTAATGGGCAAATCCATTCAAGTATATAACTTAGAAGATAGTAGTCAAATCCTAGACTACTTTTAATACTTCTGTCAATACTACTTTCATATCTGTATAACCTGGTAAGACTATTAAGACAACAGAAATTGGAAGAACTTGGAACAAATCTTCCAGTGGGAATTTATCATCTAGCTTGGCGAAGAATGCTACTATCAATATATCTCCGCATATATATATGCAATCATTTAATACTCTGATAAATTATGAAACTTGATTCTTCTGCAGGTAGAATGAAGCCTCACAATTATTCTATATCTAAGACTACATCTCATATAAAGAGATGATAAATAAATTAATATGTTCGCCAACATAGATGCTATGATTTTACCCACATTATCTAAATAGTCTTAATAAAATGAAACATCATTCTTTGTGTTTCTTACCAAGTCCTAGCAGGAATCTCACTTCTGCTCCTAGGAAAGCTGGATGGTCCATCACCATGGCTTTCATCTTGGGTGTTGGCTCCTGGAATGTTGGAATGCTATGCTTCCTCCTTTGTTCCTTGCTTTCCTCCTTCTTCCCTCTCTGCTTCTGATGCTGATCTATCTAGGGTAATTATCTCCCTTGTAATCTAACATTACCACCCCCTGGATTAGTATTCTCCAATCAATTGAGGGGATGTAAACATATGTAATAAGATCCTATGAGATCATGTTTACCCATAATGCAACTATGGAGGATGGTGTAACGATATCCATCTGTCTCCGGATGGCACTGTTGCATAAACTATTAACACCATACCATGAAGAGTTAACTAGGGTATTTTTGCATCATATACATTTGACCCTCGTCGTCGTAAATCAGAGATAAGGATTAGTTTAGAAAACTTTGAAACAACTAAAGACAGACCTCTAGGCGTCTCTCTGAATGTTTCTCACACTGTTGATCTATGGACCATAATGATATGAATGGGCCTTGTTCTCTTCAGACGGACATGTCTGGAGAATCCAGTGTACTCCCTTACAGATAAGATCACATTTGTGGCAATAACTCTTAAGACACAATACTCTCTGTATTTTTACACAGACTGAGCTTGGCATGACCTCATCTTGGCCTGTCTCAGTCGCATATGAAAACTTTGGCTCATGTTTGTTTCTTAAAGACAATGAGCATGCATTTTGAATATAATATGATCAGGTATCAATATATATACCTATGAAAATGCCCGACAGGCCACACATATGCCCTGCTGCTCCATTTATTCTCTTTGGGACCACTGGAAATAGTCAGCACTGTACTCTGCCATCTCCAATGACCCCATAGAGAATGGATGGAGAGGCAGGGCATATGCTCGACCTGCCACTCAGTCAAGAAGGTGGGATCAGTGGGGGCTCCAGCGTTCAGACCCCCAATGATCACTTAGTTATCCCCGATCCTGTGGATAGAGGATAACTAGAAAAGTAGACACAGGCGGCAAATCATAATGAAGTCGTTATCATGGGGGACTTCAACTACCCAGATATAGACTGGGAAACTGAAAGCTGTACATCCCATAAAGGAAACAGGTTCTTGGCAATAGCCAAAGACAATTTCCTTTCCCAACTGGTTCAGGACCCCACTAGAGGGACGGCCATACTGGACTTAGTATTAACCAATAGACCTGATAGAACAACAGATGTGCAGGTTGGGGGGCACCTGGGAAATAGTGACCATAAAGTTATAACCTTCCAATTATCCTTCAAACTAGAGTTTCTAAAGGGAGGAACAAAAATACCAAACTTCAAAAAAGCTAAATTTAGCCAACTAAGCGAGGCCATAGGCCTAACTAACTGGGACAAAGTCCTCAAAAATAAAAATACAACCATAAAATGGGAGATTTTTAAAAGCATTGTAACATCTAATTGTGAGAGGTACATACCTTATAGGAATAAAAGGCTAAGGAACAATAAGAGACCAATGTGGATAAATGGAACCGTAAAGAAGGCAATAAATGACAAAAAGAAAGCATATAAATCGCTAAAACAGGAGGGGAGTCAGGAAGCACTGATAAACTATAAGGAAAAAAATAGAATATGTAAAAAACGAATAAAATTTGCCAAACTAGAGACCGAGAGATTAATTGCCAAAGAGAGTAAAACTAACCCTAAAATGTTCTTCAATTATATAAATAGTAAAAAATATAAATCTGAAGGAGTCGGCACTCTACATAGCAATGAGGGGGGTGTTGCAGAGAGCGACGAGGATAAAGCAAAACTATTAAATATTTTTTTCTCCACTATATTCACTGAGGAAAATAAACTGTCAGATGAAATGCAGAATGTAAAAGTAAATTCCCCATTAAAAGTGCCCTGTCTGACCCAGGAAGAAGTACAACAGCGACTTAAAAGATTAAAATAGACAAATCGCCAGGACCGGATGGCATACACCCCTGTATCCTAAGGGAATTAAGTGATGTCATAGCCAGACCATTATTTCTGATATTTACGGACTCTATAATAACAGGGAATGTTCCACAGGATTGGCGCATAGCAAATGTGGTGCCAATATTCAAAAAGGGTCCAAAAACAGAGCCTGGAAATTATAGGCCGGTAAGTTTAACATCTATTGTTGGTAAACTGTTTGAAGGGTTTCTAAGAGATGCTATTTTGGAGTATCTCAATGAAAATAAGCAAATAACGCCATATCAGCATGGCTTCATGAGGGATCGGTCATGCCAAACAAATTTAATCAGCTCTATGAGGAGGTAAGTTCTAGACTTGACAGCGGCGAATCAATGGATGTCGTATATCTGGACTTCTCCAAAGCATTTGACACCGTACCTCATAAAAGGTTAGTATATAAAATGAGAATGCTCGGACTGGGAGAAAATGTCTATATGTGGGTAAGTAACTGGCTGAGTGACAGAAAACAGAGGGTGGTTATTAACGGTAGATACTCAGATTGGGTCACTGTCACTAGTGGGGTACCTCAGGGGTCAGTATTGGGCCCTATTCTCTTCAATATATTTATTAATGATCTTGTAGAAGGCCTGCACAGTAAAATATCTATTTTTGCAGATGACACTAAACTGTGTAAAGTAATTAACACTGAAGAGGACAGTTTTCTGCTACAGAGGGATCTGGATAGATTGGAGGCTTGGGCAGAAAAATGGCAGATGAGGTTTAACACTGACAAATGTAAAGTTATGAACATGGGAAGGAATAATGCAAGTCACCCGTACATATTAAATGGTAAAACACTCGGTAACACTGACATGGAAAAGCATCACAGATTTTTTAATAAACAGCAAATTAAGCTGCAAAAACCAGTGTCAGGCAGCTACTGCCAAGGCCAATAAGATAATGGGTTGCATCAAAAGGGGCATAGACGCCCGTGATGAGAACATAGTCCTACCACTTTACAAATCACTGGTCAGACCACACATGGAGGACTGTGTACAGTTCTGGGCTCCTGTGAACAAGACAGACATAGCAGAGCTGGAGAGGGTTCAGAGGAGGGCAACTAAAGTAATAACTGGAATGAGGGATCTACAGTACCCTGAAAGGTTATCAAAATTAGGGTTATTCACTTTAGAAAAAAGACGACTGAGATGAGATCTAATAACTACGTATAAATATATCAGGGGTCAGTACAGAGATCTGTCCCATCATCTATTTATCCCCAGGACTGTGACTGTGAAGAGGGGACATCCTCTGCGTCTGGAGGAAAGAAGGTTTGTACACAAACATAGAAAAGGATTCTTCACTGTAAGAGCAGTGAGACTATGGAACTCTCTGCCTGAGGAGGTGGTGATGGTGAGTACAATAAAGGAATTCAAGAGGGGACTGGATGTATTTCTGGAGTGTAATAATATTACAGGCTACAGCTACTAGAGAGGGGTCGTTGATCCAGGGAGTTATTCTGATGCCTGATTGGAGTCGGGAAGGAATTTTTTTTCCCCTTAAGTGAGGAAAATTGGCTTCTGCCTCACAGGGGTTTTTTGCCTTCCTCTGGATCAACTTGTAGGAAACAGGCCGAACTGGATGGACAAATGTCTTTTTTCGGTCTTATATACTATGTTACTATGTTAGGTCCTTTAACAGGCGAGCATTTCTATTTTAGTTTGACACATATTTTGGGCCAGATTTTTAATTTCATTTAATTTTTTTACACCCAAAGAAAACCTTCAAAGATAGGGATGATAAAAAGGCCCAACAGCCATGACACGACAGGGGATAAGTGTCTGATTGGTGGGGGTCTGACTGTTGGGACCCCCATGATCAAGGGAACGCGGTCTTAGGACCCTTGTGTACATAGATTGGTGGTAATGTAATTAAGTGTCTCAGGACCCCTTTTTTTATGATCAGTGGGTGTTCCAGCAGTCAGACCCCAGCAATCTGATATTTATCACCTGTCCTGTATATAGGGTTGTCCTACCATAATGACCTATCGCCTTAATTATAATGTAGATTATGTGCAATCTGAGGAGGTTAAGATTTGGTAAATTTAATGCCAGATATTTATGCTTAAGGGGGTTAAAGGGTTTGTCTCACTTCAGCAAATGGCAGTTATCATGCACCTAATACAAGGCACTTAGTACAATGTATTGTGATTCTCCATATTGCCTCCTTTCCATCACATTATACACAGCACGTATCCGTGTAATCCAGCAGCGGTGGCCGTGCTTGCACACTATAGGGAAAGGCTGGAAGTGCGCATAGGCCAACACCTTTACCTATAGTGTGCAAGCACGGCCACCGCTGCTGGATTACACGGTGGTAATAACCAATTTTCAAACCAACTTTCAACCAATTTTCACCATATGTTTACTTTATGTTGGCATCTTTTTGTAAATGTCATTTTCATTTTTTTGTACGTTAGAATTTTTCACATTTTTAAGAAAATTTCCGAAACAGAGAAAATTTCCGAAACAGAGAGTTTAAGGACCAGTTCAGTTCTGAAGTAACTGAGTATAAATAGTAGAAACCACCCATAAATGACTCCAGTTTAGAGACTACTCCCCTCAAATTATTCAAAACTGGCTTTAGAAACTTTGTTAACCTTTCAGGTGTTCCACAGGAATTAAAGCAAAATGGGGTGAAATGTAAAACTTGTATTTTTTGTGCAGATTTTCCATTTTCCTGTAACACAACAAGGGTTAACAGCAAAACAAACCTCAATATTGATTACCCTGATCCTGCCAGTTTACAGAAACCTCCCATATGTGGTCATTGGGGTTAAGCAAATCTTTTAAAAACTACGATAAGACTATCGCGAGAAGCTGAACTCGGCTTCTTTAATGAGGCACAAAGCGGAGTTCAGCTTCATATTTTCATACAGTAAGTTATGAGAATAAACAAAGTGACATGAGCCAAGAGTAAGTATCGCGATATTTGCTGAAACTTCGGAAAGACATCCGCGGAGGCAATACATTTTACAGTAGGACGGAGTTCATATTCTTAACAAAAGAATCAGGCTCAGATACAGCCAGGCAGCGTTGGTGTCCTACCTCCGGCCCTGTCTGCAGTGTAAATCTCGCGCCTGCGCCGTCCTGATCAGTATACGGCGCAGGCGCAGTGAGTGAAGGATGCTCGCTGGCTGCCAGCTTCCTCACTGCTCCTGAATACTGAACGGCGCGAGATCTCCCCAGCGCACAGGGCCGGCAGGAGGAGGTGAACACTGCCTGGTCCTGTGTGGTCAGAGGTGGGAGAACGGAGCCTCTAGGAGCAGGGGCAACGCCCCCTGACTCCTAGAAGCTAATTAGCGTATTATAAATATATTCGTTTTTCTCAATAACGGAGGCAGGCAGTGAGATGGCACTAATATAGTTATGTTCAGCTGACATTAGCACATCACATCATTTTTCGGATGACAGAAACCCTTTAAGAAACATTTGGCTGTAAAAATGAAAAATGACATTCTGTTTCACAGGAGGTAACAGGAGAAGATGCACCTCACATTTGTTATCCATTTTCTCCTGAATATGGCAATACCCTGCATGTGGTCGTAAACTGGTGTTTGGGGATACACTAGGGTCAGGGGTGCACCTAGCCTTTCTGCTGCCTGAGGTGAAAATTGAAACAGCGCCCAACCTCTCCAGCCCTACTGTTTAAAAGGGTTGTCTGGGCTTTATAATATCGATGACCTATCCTCAGGATAGGTTATCTATATCAGATTGACGGGGGTCCGACACCCAGCACCCCTGCCAATCAACTGCCGGGTGTCGGACCCCTGTCAATCTTATATTGACCTATCCTGACAAAAGGTCATCAGTGTTCGAAAGCCTGGACCACCCCTTTAAGGCATACTGTGATACAATTGAATAGAGAGAGATATTCCAACAGCCCTGTCACTGTCTCTAGGTCTTGCCGTCTGAGGCAATACCTGGCCTCATTGGTGGGGCACCACTGACTAGGCCTCAGAATAGAAGGATCAACATCTGGATTTTCTAACATAGAAATTGCTGAAGTAATCTTTAAGGTCTATAACAATATCTTTTTTTTCGTTGACTGAGCTGTTTTATGGAAGGTGAGGTGGGCAAAAATTGCAATTCTGTTACCGGCACCCGTCAGTATGTGTTTTACCTCATACTTGAAAACAAGGGTTTTGGTATCACCTCTAGTAACTGGTGAGTGTTGTTTTTACCTTTTCTCCTTATGGTGGTCCTGGAGCAACTTTGAAATACCTCCCTTCCTCGTGTGATATATCTGCTCTACGATAAGGGTTTTCAAATGAATGGGGAGGTGTGCTGTCCGCGGAGAACACGTACAGCACACGTCCAGGAAACACTGATGTGTGAATACACTACACACATTCAAATGAACGGGGACGTGTGCTGTCCGCGGAGAACACGTACAGCACGCGTCCGGGAAACACTGATGTGTGAATACACTACACACATTCAAATGAACGGGGACGTGTGCTGTCCGCGGAGAACACGTACAGCACACGTCCGGGAAACACTGATGTGTGAATGGGGCATTACTTCCGGATGCAATGCGTTTTTCACTGAAGCCCAATTCACTTCTATGTGGCCAAAATATAGACACAGAATATAGAACATGCTGCGTTTTTCACGCAACGCAGAAGTGATGCGTGAAAAAAAAAGCTCATGTACACAGACCCATTGAAATGAAAGGGTCAGGATTCAGTGTGGGTGCTGTGCGTTCACATCATGCATTGCCCCTGTGTGGAAAACTCACTCCTGTGACAGGGGCCACAGTCACTGATGGAAACCACTGACCAAACAGTGATGTGTGTAAACTAGGCTCGTTATTTTTCATCACCTTCCCAGAGTGCGTTGCAGTCACGCACATACCAGGACTATGGGTTTTTAGCGCCTATTTATAGTCAACATGTGTGTAAGGACAGGCTGGATATTTTAGGCTCTGGGAGGCTCCGGGGTTGCTCCCACAACAAATTAATGATTCCTTTTTTTAATAATACGGTGCGGAGACTGCCCTCGCCCACAGAAACAACTCGTTTTCTTACAACTAAAAGAATAATAAAATCTAATTACTGTAAGGTAAAAAAAAAAAAAAAAAAAAATAGGTGAGGTGTAAAGGTGGCAACAAGCAGATGTTTGCAGTGGAAAGATATTTGGGGTTTATTTATCACACTGGTGTAAAGTAGAACTGGCTTAGTTGCCCAAAGCAACCAATCAGATTCCACCTTTCATTTTTGAGAGCTCCTTTGGAGAATGAAAGGTGGAATCTGATTGGTTGCTATGGGCAACTAAACCAGTTCTACTTTACACCAGTTTGATAAATTACCCCATTTGTCTCATTTTGGTTTGTCACAGAGAAACACTTCTGTTTAGGCCCCATGAACACGACCGTATCTCTTTTGTGGTCTGCAAATCGCTGATCCGCAAAATACGGGTGCGGTCCATGTGTGGACCAAATTGGCTTCAATCGGTCACTGGTCTGCATTTTGTGGAACGGGCATTCAGATGCGGAAGTCCATGTGCTTTCTGCATCCATATGTCCTTTCCGCAGAAAGGTAGAACGTGGCCTATACTTGGCTGCAAATTATGGACCATTGATCCGCAAAAAAATGCGGATGCAACACGGACAGTATCCGTATTTTGTAAATCCACAATTTGTGGAGCTTAAAATACAAAATACTATGTGCATGAGGCCTTAGATGTATGCCACAAATTTTTCATTTGTAGAAATTTCACATTTGGACCTGCACTAAAAGGGGAACAGGTTCCTATTAATACTGGAAGAACAATAATCACAGTTGTATATACCTGGGTATATACCAGTTGCAAGAAAAAGTATGTGAACCCTTTGGAATGATATGGATTTCTGGTCATAAAATGTGATCTTATCTTCATCTAAGTCACAACAATAGACAATCACAGTCTGCTTAAACTAATAACACACAAAGAATTAAATGTCACCATGTTTTTATTGAACACACCGTGTAAACATTCACAGTGCAGGTGGAAAAAGTATGTGAACCCTTGGATTTAATAACTGGTTGAACCTCCTTTGGCAGCAATAACTTCAACCAAACGTTTCCTGTAGTTGCAGATCAGACGTGCACAACGGTCAGGAGTAATTCTTGACCATTCCTCTTTACAGAACTGTTTTAGTTCAGCAATATTCTTGGGATGTCTGGTGTGAATGGCTTTCTTGAGGTCATGCCACAGCATCTCAATCGGTTGAGGTCAGGACTCTGACTGGGCCACTCCAGAAGGCGTATTTTCTTCTGTTTAAGGCCTCTTGCACCCCGTGCCCGTATTGCGGACCGCATTTGCAGATTCGCAATACATGGGCACCATTCCGTGGCCATTCCGCATCACGGATGCGGACCTATTCATTTCAATGCTTTAGTGCTTCCGCGGGGTTCCGTTCCGTACTTCCGTCCCGCAAAAAGATAGAACATGTCCTATCTTTTTGCGGAACGGGCAGATCGCGGACCCATTCAAGTGAATGGGTCCGCGATCCGCTGCGGCTGCCCCGCGGCCGGTGCCCGAGCATTGCGGGCCGCAATTTGCGGCCCGCAGCACGGGCACGGGGTGCACACGTTCGTGTGCAAGAGGCCTCAGCCATTCTGTTGTTGATTTACTTCTATGATTTGGGTCGTTGTCCTGTTGCAACACCCATCTTCTGTTGAGCTGGTGGACAGATGGCCTTAAGTTCTCCTGCAAAATGTCGATGATACCAATCCGTCCAGGCCCTGACACAGCAAAGCAGCCCCAAACCATGATGCCCCCACCACCATACTTCACAGTTGGGATGAGATGTTGATGTTGGTGTGCTGTGCCTCTTTTTCTCTACACATAGTGTTGTGTCTTTCTTCCAAACAACTCAGCTTTGGTTTCATCTGTCCACAGAATATTTTGCCAGTACTGCTGTGGAACATCCAAGTGATCATGTGCAAACTGTAAACGTGCAGCAATGTTTTTTTGGACAGCAGTGGCTTCCTCTGTGGTATCCTCCCATGAAATCCATTCTTGTTTAGTGTTTTACGTATAGTAGATTCGCTAACAGGGATGTTAGCATATGCCAGAGACTTTTGTAAGTCTTTAGCTGACACTCTAGCTCTTCTTCACCTCATTGAGCAGTCTGCGCTGTGCTCTTTACAGGACGGCCACTCCTAGGGAGAGTAGCAGCAGTGCTGAACTTTCTCCATTTATAGACAATTTGTCTTACGGTGGAGTGATTGGAGATACTTTTATAACCCTTTCCAGCTTTATCCACATCAACAATTCTTAATCGTAGGTCTTCTGAGAGCTCTTTTGTATGAGGCATCATTCACATCAGGCAATGCTTCTTGGGAAAAGCAAACCCAGAACTGGTGTGTGTTTTTTATAGGGCAGGGCAGCTGAAACCAACACCTCTAATCTCAGCTCATTGATTGGACTCCAGTTGGCTGACACAACACTTCAATTAGCTCTTGGAGATTAGTCTAGGGGTTCACATACTTTTTCCACCTGCACTGTGAATGTTTACATGGTGTGTTCAAAAAAACATGGTAACATTTAATTCTTTGTGTGTTATTAGTTTAAGCAGACTGTGATTGTCTATTGTTGTGACTTAGATGAAGATCAGATCACATTTTATGATCAATTTGTGCAGAAATCCATATCCTTCCAAAGGGTTCACATACTTTTTCTTGCAAATGTACACTATGATTCTGAGCTCTGATGGTTATGATTATTGCATATGGCTGTACACAGAGATTACATCCTGTGATTATTCTAATATTTGATGTCAGTTTGGGGTCAGTTGTTTTTATCATTTACGGTTGTTTTTGGGTCAGTTATAAGCCTGTCTTTGCTTTGTGTGCCTGCACCAAATTTATGAACTGGCACACCTTAATAATATATTTGGCGTGCGTGCAATGTGGTTTACACCTATATGTGTAACCAGGGGTCTGCCCGACGTAGGTTGTGACTTTTCCAAAAGTCGCACATAGTAAGTGAGACATAGCCCAGGTCTAATCCCACTTTTAACTCTTAAACTCAAAATTGGCAACAACACGAAATGTCGCAAATTTAACCAAATGTTGTGGTTGCCATGACTTGCGTCTTTTTTAGACCACAAAACTGACGTATCTGATTTGATAAATGACCCTCTAAATATTGCAATGTACTGTAGGTATAAAACTATTTTTAGGCTACTGTCACATCTGCGTTGTTGCTGGATCCTTCAGGGGATGAGCAAAAACACATCCATTCAATAATACAACCGTCTGCATTCGTTCAGAGTGGATCCGATTGTATTATTTCCCAAATGAACAAGAAAGATCCATCACTAAAACCATCCGCTTTTCTGTTCATTCTGATGCACTCTGTTCAAGTTTGTTCATTGAAAATGAATAGGGAGAAAACTGAAGCGTTTGGCTGCGGTTTTGAGGTCCTGTGACGGATTTCAAAACGGTTCAGCAAAACGCAAATGTGAAAGTAGCCTTACATGGCCTTACACATGAGATGTGGTGTGATTGATGTGAATACCGTAGTAACATGCAGGGCTCTCTCCTTTTCACTCTTGCTTAGGGTTGACAACTGTCCAGAAATTTCTGGACAGTCCGTAAAAATAGGCAACTTTTTTCATGTGTCTTTTTTCATGTGTCTCATCATAACTTTGGCGGATTCCACCGCCAGAGGTTATTAAGACCGATGTTTAAAACGCTGGTCTTAATAAATGACCCCCATCATCCTTTTGAATTCATTATGGTTTTTCAATTTGAACGTAAAAAAAGTTGGCTGTCCATGATTTTGGGATAAGTAGTCCAGAAGAAAGAAACATTCTTGTTGGCAACCCTGTTTCTAGTCCACTCAAGGTGGCGTAAGCTTAGATCGGCGGTCTAGACCTGCCCCAAATTTTGGTGCACTTTGCGACAGAGTCTGGATGCACTGACAAGTATGGTCCATTCAGCCTGGAGTAGGCAGTTATATACCATGTCTTACACACCTGAAGCAGCATCTACTGGGGAGAACTAAGCTAACCAATAATGTCATCTGTGTATTTAATACCAGGTCCTCTTATACTGGGCCTTAATAGTATTATTATGCAACTGTTATGTTCATGTAATGTGCCTGGTTGTCCAGCAGGTGGCAGTGTATCTGGCAGAGTACCTTTAGATAGAATGAAACTTACCATCCTATTCTCCCCACCTTTTAGGCAGAAGTGGGCTTGTCCTGCTTCCTACCAGGGGAGGTGTTGCAGCAAGCTATAGGTAGTTGATAGAATAATTGGAAAGAGGCAAGACATGGCGCAGTGAGGGGAGTGTCACTCCCTCCTGCAGCAGGAGTCTTCCAGGGAAAGCAGCTCATAGAGCACCGGACTTGTAGCAGTTTATAGATGGAGTATTACAAGGGGGTGAACAGCCAAGGGCACCCCACTCAAAGGTACCAGAACTGTCAGAAAGTCCAATAACCAGACGGAAGTCAGAGATTAGCACAGCAGAGGGATAAAGCACAGTATTCATGTTCACATGCCAGTTCACCCAAAACCTGCTGGAATCAAGAGAAAGATCAAGTGTTGTCTGGATGCAAGTTTATTCAAGTGAAACTGTTGAACTTTATCAAGTTCTGGATGTGGCGTATCCTCCACAAACTACAACTCTCTTCTTTGAATGCTACAGAGCCTAACCCTGGGGAGCGACGGTATCCAGGTAGGAGCACCGTGACACACAAACTATTCAGGCCGCATCATCACCTGAATCCCAGAACACTGGGATCCGATCACGCCCTGGGGGCGGCACATTGCATATGTATTTACGTCACATCTGTCAGTGCTAGTTCAGCCATACTATACCATCATTTCTGACATATCGTATTCAGCCAACATGAAATCAACATCTTGTAAAATCTTCATGCTGTCATAAGGTGGCATGGTAACATGATTCTATGATATCATATCTATTGGCTGCTTACACGTGATGTCCAGGCAAAGGTCACATTACATGACACGGCTTCATAATTAGCAACAACTGCGGCTAGGGGGTGAGTAGAAAGGCGAGGACTGTATATACGGTAATAGTGGACATTTGTATAGAAATGACAGGGCCAGGAGTGATCACGTTTACACCGCCTGGTCCTGTCAATCTAAGTGCAGCGGGCACAGCAGTTGTAGAAAGAGCAGAGACTCTAGGTGTAATGGCTACGCCCCCGTTGCTCCTAGTGGCTCATTTGCATATATTAAAACATCATTTTTCTCAGTAATGCGGGCACATATGAACATGGGACCAACACAGATGCCTTCAGCTGCCAAGTGCACATGTAACAGGTCAGCCAGTGTCGTAGGTATAAATCTGCTGACAGAGGCCCTTTAATAATGATATAAAATTATAGTAATAAATGACCAATGTGTGCAAGGGGCCTTATAGAGTAGATATGACCTGAATAGACTGACCCCATAAACAAGCTGGCCCATTCTACTGGAGTCCTTTTTTCCCCCAGTTTTATGACACCCGAGGTTGCTCACACATTTTGGAGGAGGAGTGGACGAGAGCAGCACAGAGCATGGATAGCGGCACTATAGGTAACGTAATGACAGGTAACGTAAGCATTCTGGCTGGTCGTATGAGGGAACATTGTTTGACATTATTTAATGGTTGCAAAGCTGAACATACTATGTAAATCATATATAAAAGATTTTTTAATTGATAACCCAGCACATTTTTCCAGGACCGCTATGACTTAAATGGGTTGTCTCATCTCGCCGTTACTATGGCGAGATGAGACACAGTTCCAACCACCTCCTGGCCGGAAAACAGTGGAGCGCTCTGGCACTCTGCTCTTTTAGTAGAGCTCATTGCCATGCATGAGAGCGACTGAAACAGCGTAGCACAGCAAGCTATGCTGTTTCTGAGTTGGGGAATTGGTCGGGACTGTGTCTCATCTGGCCTTAGTAACAGCGAGATGAGACAACCCCTTTAAGAAGGGTTTACATGGCCCAATGAAGCAGGCAATTGTTGAGAAGGACAATCACCTGCTCGTCAGTGGAGATGGAGCGCTACATTTACATGCAGAGATCTCCTCCACAGTACAGGGATGGGCGATGGTTACTGCCATAACTCGCCTCCACATAGATTCATTGTTTCTGGGCAGCAGAGTGCTGTTTAGATGAATGAAGATTAAGGTCCCTTTCACACGGGCGAGTTTTCCGCGCGGGTGCAATGCGTGATGTGAACGCATTGCACCCGCACTGAATCCTGACCCATTCATTTCAATAGGTCTGTGTACAGGAGCGTTTTTTTTCACGCATCACTTGTGCGTTGCGTTAAAATCGCAGCATGTTCTATATTCTGCATTTTTCACGCAGCCCTAGCCCCATAGAAGTGAATGGGGCTGCTTTAAAAACGCATTGCATCCGCAAGCAAGTGCGGGTGCGTTGCGTTTTTCACTGATGGTTGCTAGGAGATGTTGTTTGTAAACCTTCAGTTTTTTATCACGCGCGTGAAAAACGCATCAAAACGCATTGCACCCGCGCGGAAAAAACTGAACAACTGAACGCAATCGCAGGCAAAACTGAATGGCTTTGCCTGTGAAACCGCACAGTTTTCACTGAACGCATCCGCAACGCATCCGGCCCTAATCCGGACACGCTCGTGTGAACCCAGCCTAAGGGTACTTTCACACTTGCGTTGGTGCGGATCCGTCTGTTTATTTGCACAGACGGATCCGCACCTATAATGCAAACGTTTGTATCCGTTCAGAACGGATCCGTTTGCATTAGTTAAAAGAAAAACGACAAAGTCCAAAACGGATCCGTTTTGAATTACATTGAAAGTCAATGGGGAACGGATCCGTTTTCAAAAGCACCATATTGTGTCATTGAAAACTGATCCGTCCCCATTGACCTACATTGTAATTAAAAATGGATCCGTTAGGCTCCGCCTCTTCAGACGGACACCAAAATGCTGCATGCTGCGTTTTGGTGTCCGCCTCCAGGAACGGAGCCTAACTGATGCATTCTGAACAGATCCTTATCCATTCAGAATGCATTGGGGCTTAACTGATCCGTTTTGGACCGTTTGTGAGAGCCCTGAAACGGATCTCACAAACTGAATCCAAAACCCTAGTGTGAAAGTACCCTTAGTCGTTAACACCAAAAGTCATTTCATCCGATAAACAAGCGCTTTGCTCGTTCATCCGGTGATCTGCAAAACCCAGGGTCTGATTCTCTGGAATGAGCGTTCATACAAATGTTCGTTCTAGATAATCGCCCCCAAACATTGGGCCGTGTAAACCCGCCTTACTGTGTCATTTTACCAGAACACCAGCAGCAGCAGAGAGGGCACTCTCATTAGGGATGGGGCTCCATTATGGTTGGCAGTAAATTGCGATAAAATTTACGACATCAAGACTTACAACCTCAATGTTTCCCTGTGGTGAAGAAAAGTCTTATAAGAATTTTAACATCAAGCTTCCACTTTTCCCTCCGGCGGCCGTGCACGTGAGTGTCAATAAAGCTCCCGGGAGATCAAATGTCAGTGTGAAAGCCGAGCTCAGAAACGCGTTCTGTCACTCTACACATCATTCAGCAAACATGAAACACCCTTTTTTCTTTTCAAAAAATCTTTTGTGAACTGAACTGTCGGCGGCTCTTTATAGAACCTTACAGGATGTCATGATGTGGTGAGGTCCCAGGACTTCATGACATCATCATAGTAAAATGAACCGGGGCCAGCAGGCCCTACAAAGTGTCAGACTGAGGTTATGGGAGACAGACCCCCTACCCTGCAGGAAATCAACACAACTGCCTGGGGGTCAGAGGGAGAGAGGCCCAGCATTGGATTTCTCCTGTTACCGACAGGATTTTCTGTCTTTTCAGTCACCTCTAGGGGAAGCTCAGTGCAAAGAGATTACGTACAGCTTCCATTGAGTTCAATGGTAAAATCCTGTGCAGATAGTTTTATAATGTACTGTGTGCAGGGAAGCAGTAGACTTATCAATGGAGTTATGACACTTGTCTGATGTACACTGAACAAAAATATAAAGACAACACTTTCGGTTTTGCTCCCATTTTGCATGAGCTGAACTCAAAGATCTGAAACATTTTCTACATACACAAAAGACCCATTACTCTCAAATATTGTTCACAAATCTTTCTAAATCTGTGTTAGTGAGCACTTCCCCTTTGCTGAGATAATCCATCCCACCTCACAGGTGAGGCATATCAAGGTGCTGATTAGACAGCATGAATATTGCATGGTGTGCCTTAGACTGCTCACAATAAAAGCCCACTCTGAAATATGCGGTTTGATCACACAGCACAATGCCACAGATGTCGCAACGTTTGAGGGATCGTGCAATTGGCATGCTGACTGCAGGAATGTCTACCAGAGATGTTTCACGTGCAATGAATTTTTATTTCTCTACCATAAGCCGTCTCCAAAGGCGTTTCAGAGAATTTGGCAGTACATCCAACCGGCCTCACAACCGCAGACCACGTGTAACCACGTGGTGGACTACCGACGCACTACTGGGTCTTGCAGACTCATCATTCTCAGTGGACGCCCTGTGATATGATATTTATCACTTATCCTGTGGATAGATGAGAGTTTATTTTTTATGGATAACCCTTTTAATGTTTCTCTATTGGGACAAATGTTCCAATGGAGAATTCGGACATTCGCTTAGAGTTTTTACTCAATTAGACATTGAGGGTGCTAGTGAGGTGCTATAATATTCAGCTCAGCACGGCCGCATCTCTCTCAATGAGACACAGACCATATTGCACACAGTTCACACGTCTCTCTGGGTCCAGGCTAGCTGCTCTCACCGTTAGGCCTCATGCACACGACCGTATGTATTTTGCAGTCCGCAAAAAACGGATCAGCAAAAAAATACAGATGACATCCATGTGCATTCTGTATTTTGCAGAACGGAACAGCTGGCCCCTAATAGAACAGTCCTATCCTTGTCCGTAATGCGGACAATAATAGGACATGTTTTGTTTTTTTGCGGAACAGAAATACCGACATACGGAAACCTTCAGGTTTTTTTTGCGGACCTGGAAACGGAAATAAAATACGTTTGTGTGCATGAGCCCTAAGGCTGGGTTTACACAGCCTAATGTTCAGGCCAGTTATCAAGAATGAATGGTCCTACGAACGCTCGTTGATGCATGTAAATAGGCCTCACCTCCACTAACAAGCAGTCATTCGTTCTGCTGCAGGCTACAAGAGAACTACAACCTTGGAGATTTATTTAAAAGCAACACAACAATCTTAAACATAAAGTCGATACTACACAGGAATGCACAAAGTAAACGCCCCAAAGCATTTGTCCAATCCTCAATCTAAGGGCTTGTTCACACTGCTGTTGTGTGCTCGTGGCCGTATTGTGGCCCGCATCCGTGATTCACTTGAATGGGTCTGCAATCACGGAGATGTGAGACGGAATCACGGATCGAAACCCCACTGAAGCACTACGGAGTGTTTCTGTCCGTGCCTCTGCACCACAAAAAAAATAAAACATGTTAAATTTTTTTGCGGTGCGGACGGATCACGTACCCATTCAAGTTGAATGGGTCTGGATCTGTCCCGGCCGCCCCACGGACCACAACACACGGAACGGCCATGTGAACAAGCCCTATCTGAGAATTATCAGGGAGGTGTTGAGTGATGGTGGGCATATTTATATTCATCCGCAGCCAAGACTACGAATATAAATAAATTGTGCTGTAGAGTTGTGTTTGCTGTGACAAGCAGAAAGCCTTACTAAGAGAGGGCTGCAGCTAGATATTTACATAGGAAAATCCGATATATGCATTAGGGTTGGGTTGTTTGTGGTCTGAGGTTTATCTAATCCTGTCATTGGTGGTTCGTTCTGCAACCTCCCTTTTTACAGGAAAGCAGTAATACTGCCGGGATTATAATTTGGATTGAGTGTTCATGACACTGGCAGGGACTGTAGATAGAAAAAGGTGCTTGACTGGGACATCGTCTGCACAGAGTTTACCATCTGATCCTCAGTCATGATGTCAAAATTTTTTGCTTAAATCTTTTTATCAAATTTTTCAGAATTTCACTATGACATGGATATCATAGATCTCTATCTATTAAGATCTGCTACCATTGCACTATATGGCGGCCAGAGTGCCCCACTTCCTATCTCCTATCTGGTACATACATCTACAAGCGGCAAAGTGCCTGACGAAGGCCTAAGTGGCCGAAAACGTTTGCACGCATATATATGCCGCAACCAACTTGAAAATAAAATTATTAACCAGCAAAACGTCACATGCTGTGATTTTTCGGACGACATGGATATCATAGAGTAACAGAATAACAACATACTCCAAACATCTATAAACAAAACTACATATTTGCAAGAAGAGAAAAACATTATTGGAAAATGCCAGCTTTTGGGATGTGTTCACATCATGTTTTTAGTATCCTCTCAGTGTAACTGGGTTATGGATCTCTTATATGGATCGAAATGCATTTTAATGTTAAGAAACAAACTTGTTTGGAGGGCACAAAAGCATGCTTTTTGACCGATCAGCTGTTTGAAGAGAAGGCAGAGCTCTGTGAGCGCTAAGACCCCTTTCTAGGATAGTGAAGTCTTTGTACATCGGTCACGTGGCCTAGGCGTGGCTTTGTCCCATTCAAGTGAATGGGGCTGAGCTGCAATATCAAGCACAGCTGCTATATAATGTACGGCACTGTGTCTGGTAAGCTATAAAGAGGCTGATGTGTTCACCAGTGCCTCTTCAAACAGCTAATCGGCAGGGGTCCCGGGAATGAGACCCACACCGATCTAATATTGATGATCTATCCTGACAATAGGCCATTTACCGTATTTTCCAAAGTGGGGGAAAAAAGTGACTGCCTCTTATAAAGCAAAACTGTCGAAAATCAAGCAGGCCAGCAGGGTTGCAGGATCTTTTAATTAGCCTGCTCCTGATCCTGCGATTTAAGTGTAGGGCGGGAGGCAACAGTTAAGCATTCATTGAAGCTGAATGCCGCCAACACGCACGTCCATAGTACGCAGCTGCTGCCTGGGTCCGCTCCATAGAAGAGGAAGGGGGGGGGGAGCAGGTCTCCTTCTCCGCTGCACTGCCACCTGCGCGTATTGATGATTGGTGGTGTGCGCCGGCGGGAACTGCCGTGTCCACCAATAAGCTTACCCCGTCCCTCTAGTCCGGCCATGAGCGCCGTTGCCACAGACCACCAATGGAACTGCTGTGAGATAGGAGGGAGGAAGGAGTTGTAGTGGCCTCCGTTGTCCTGTTCTATCCCCTGTCACCTAAAGTCCCTGGTGACAGCTCAGGGCCTGACCTAAAAATTAACTGTGTGTTAAATAAGACTATAACCCCTCTCATCCATAAGAATGCACCCATGTACTGCAGTACATCGGTGTATTCTTAAGGAGGAGGGGGGTTTTAGTCACATTTGATATAAACACACTCCTCTAAAACCTAGGTGCGTCTTATAAAGCGAAAAATACAGTATATCAAAATCCTGGATAACCCCTTTTAATATATTTACAATTTAAAAGTACAATGTAGAAAATCTAAACAGAATATCTCTAGCTATGATGTGTAATTGACAAAAATCATGCAGTAGGAAGGAACTATACAGGGAAAAAATAGCTGGAGCTCGGACTGTACCTTACCCTTGCCCTGTAAATACTGCTGTGTGACACTACGCACATAAAGGGTGACCTCATACAGGATCCTATTCCTATTGAACCCTCCTAATGTCCCAACCAATGGTTTTCCGCTGCCTGTCATGGGGGAGCCAACAGAGGGATAAGGACAGAAAAATCTAATCCACCAGTCAAATGCAGAAAGGTGAAATAAATCAAGCAACAATCTCATATAAAATTATAGAAGATGGAGGAAATAGTAATAATAGCTGGGCCCACAATGGAGCCACCTATTCAGACCTCACACCGGTGGTCCTGTCGTCTTGGTTGGGGTCCACAATTATGCACACATTAAAAGTTAAGTTTGGTCCCGTGTTAAAACAGTCCTCATATGGTCAGTCATTCAAGCCGGGCTGGATTACAGAGAGGGTACAAGAGGTACGTATGTTGCTGTTAGTTTCAGATAGTATTATGGACGGTGGTTGTGGCCCACTGGACAAATCAACCGGTTTTATTTAAGGCTAGTCCCGGGGTATTCTCCTGGCTGACCCCTGTTTTTTCACCAATTAACCCCAGTACAGGGATCTGTCCTTTGCTGCAGTAGACCCACCAGTGCGCCACCTCTTGGAATAGTCCCGGTGTGGTTGGCAGCGGACCCACAGGGGTCAGAGACACGAGTATGTGGGATCAGGCAATACACATAGTCAGGAAACAGGTAGAGGTCAGGACTGGCAGTTTGTGAACAGGGCGATTATTCTTCCCACAACTAAAGATCATATTTGCACCTGTTCCCCAACCAGACTGGTACTATATACATTAGACCAGTGTTTCCCAACCAGTGTGCCTCCAGCTGTTGCAAAACTACAACTCCCAGCATGCCCGCATATTGGCTGTGCGGGCATGCTGGGAGTTGTAGTTTTGCAACAGCTGGAGGCACACTGGTTGGGAAACACTGCAATAGACTACTAACATCACTACTTTTGGGAAGCAGAGTTGATTACTCAGAGATGTTGCACATGTTTAAGTTATACAGTCGGTGTGCATAAGATTCATGACTACTGACATGGATTACTGATGGTAATGGTTGATTAAGAGCAATTACAATCAATTCGGCATTGCTAATATAGCTACAATCAGCACGTGTGACCCTGGGTTCACACTTGAGCGTATTTGATACGCGCGTTTTTGTCGCAGGTATTACAGCGCGTTTTTGGAAATAGGAAACGCGCGTTGTACACGCGTTCGTGTGATTGACCACTCTGGCGTCAGTCACAATACGCGCAACAAAACTCCCCAAAGAAGCTTCTGTACTTCTTTGGGCGTAGAACGTTTTACAGCGCGTTCGTACGCGCTGTAAAACGCTCAGGTGAGAACCATGCCCATAGGGAAACATGGGTTTTTGCCTGTTGAGCGTTTTACAGCACGTAGGAATGCGCTGTAAAACGCTCAGGTGTGAACCCAGGGTGAGGCTCCATGGTGGAGTTTTTTTACTTATTTATATTTTTCCTGGTACCTATGTATTTGGCAATATTGGTTATACGATTTTATTGCTATATTTTAACCATAATGTAATATCTAATATTAGACAAAAATCGATTAAAATACCCACATTTGTGGATGATTGAGAACAGTCATTTTTATTCTGCAAGTACCTTTCAGTTTTCACCCTTGGGGTACAAAGATAGACCTGAGCACTCGACTTTACAGCTAGTGAATGCCATTGGTGAGCCACCTCTCTGTCTAAGAGATGTGTAATGGAAATAAATTATGTCATGGACAACTAAATAAAAAACGATAAAGCCTCATTATAGTAAATTTGACACTATGTCCATCTCAGAGTAACATCCTGTGTACATGCCATCGACCACAAATAGCAATGGTGGGAACGCCCCCCCCTTCCCAAATACAATGGTTCCCCGCCTGCTGTTGGTTTATACTGTACTTTCCCTGGCCTGTAATCTTACACAGGGGCCCAGGGAGGCGGCAGATACTGCTCTGTTACAAAGATCCCATACAACAGCACCTAGAGAACAAAAGTCTGCCATATGGACCAGTAGGGACTACATCGGCTACCACGCAGAGCCATGCACATGCTATACCTGAGCCTTTAGACCGTATCCACATTTGTGATAAGTCCATTTTCCATGTTGTGGAAAGGTGAATGCGGCCTGATGTAGAGAAGCAAATGACAACCCTGAGACCATGTTCTTATGCAATCATAAATCCTTTTATTTATATACATACGTACATTAAAAGCAATTCTAGTTACATTTTAATAGCTGTCAGTGCCAGCCAGAAAGAAGAAAGTGCAGTAAATGGCAAGTACCGTATATACACATATAATACACTACATGGTAATCTGAATGTCCACAGAGATGCATCAGGATTCCTGCTGGTTCCTTTCCTATTGACTGTATGTTTCCTTGAAGTAATGGGCTTAGAAAGTATGGGTGGCATTGGTAATTGGCAAATGTAAGTACTGTAGTCTGTGTGTCCGGTCATATAAATCCTAAATACCATGTTAAACAAAGATATATAAAAACACTTATCATTTCCTAAAAAAATTGACACCCTAACATATGTGATCTACCTCATATAGCCATGTATAGATGGTACAGGTGAGCAGGCTCTACCTGATATAGCCATGTATAGATGGTGGCAGATGAGCAGGCTCTACCTGATGAAGCCATGTATAGATGGTGACAGGTGAGTAGGCTCTACCTGATATAGCCATGTATAGATGGTGCCAAGATGAGCAGGCTCTACCTGATGAAGCCATGTATAGATGGTGCCAAGTGAGCAGGCTCTGCCCATGAAGCCATGTGTGATGGTGCCGCGAGCAGGTCACTGGTGAAGCCATGTATAGATGGTGCCAAGTGAGCAGGCTCTACCTGATGAAGCCATGTATAGATGGTACAGATGAGCAGGCTCTACCTGATATAGCCATGTATAGATGGTACAAGTGGGTAGGCTCTACCTGATGATGCCATGTATAGATGGTGCCAGGTGAGCAGGCTTTACCTGATGAAGCCATGTATAGATGGTACAGGTGGGTAGGCTCTACTTGATGAAGCCATGTATAGATGGTACAGGTGGATAGGCTCTACTTAATGAAGCCATGTACAGATGGTGCCAGGTGAGCAAGCTCTACCTGATGAATAGAATTTGCAACTTTTTTTTCAGTGTTATGCCACTTTTCTCTGCCTGAAACTGGTGTATGAAAGGTCAGTCTTAATAAACTCCATCCACAAAACGTACCACGGTGCTCTTTTGTATCGAGTTGTGCACCTGTTTCGGTGGGACATAATTGATGAGGACGGGTTTTCAGCCACTGAATGTTTCAATTAACTGACAGCAAGCAGAGATCTAAATGAAGTGGGGGACTTAATGGGGTTGTGCACGAATGGGGGGAGGGGTTGGGGTTCGCAAACCCCCTTCTCGGCTGGACCTGTAAAGGAAAGCTTACTTACCTGCTTCCTGGCGCTGGCTCCCCGCTTCTTCTCCTCCAGGCCTGTAATGGTTCGCTGTAGACATCCGATTGATCGGCAATCACTGGTCATGGCGGTGACTAACTCCCCTTATATCATGAAAAATGGTCATATGACGTAAGGGAATCCGGTCACCATCGCAGCCAGTGATTGGCCGCAGGCAATGTCAAACAGCGAAGAAGCGCAGTTGGGCATCGCAGGCCGGGAGGAGAAGAAGGAGCGAGGAACCAGGGCTTGGAGGCAGCGGTCATCTTCCCTTTACAGGTCCGACTAAGTTCGCCTCCCATTCTTGCACAACCACTTCAAGTACACAAATAACATTAGAAAATTGCATAACTTTTCATCATACAATGCATAGGCTTTATTTACACAGAACCTTTTCTGACCCTCAGTTCCGCCATTTTCCATACCTTTTTAATGCTGTTTGACAATACACTTCAGCAAACATCCACGCTCGGCTCAAACAATTACGTCCTGGAAAACCTTCGACTACTGACTACTCTGACAAGTCAGCCTGCGACAAAGAACAAATAGGCCGCGCTGCAGGTAATGCTAAAACTAGGTCTGCCGCAATGGAAATTCAGCGTCACGTAAGCCACACAGACAAGGAAAAATGAATACGTGGCGAAAAAGAAAAATCGCTGAGAGACCGCTAAATAATGCAGAGGCAGACTAAAACTTTTTGTTCTGGCAACACTTAAATCTGAGGTAGACAAAGAATATTTTGGGGAACAGCTTCCCCGAGGTGAAATCTTTTGGGCTGTCCAATTGGTGTCACCTGTTTTAAGATTAAAAAAAAAAACTAAAACAAAATCTATAATGTCGCTATACAGAAGGCAGCGCAGTATTAAAAGCGCGCTGTACACAAGATAAAACGCTATACACAAACCAACCAATAAATTAAGAGAGAAAATACTGTGTGCCTGCTCCAACTACAAGCAACGGGTTCTTATTCAGGTTCTATAAATCAAGTACAAGCCACAGAGGCGGAGATCCGTGAAATACGTGGTACTGAGCTGTGGCGAGTTAGGGGACTGTCAGGCACAGCTACATGATGCCATTCTTAATAAAACAAATAAAATAAAATGGGCTGTCGTATGACGGCAACCCTGCCTATATGTTCTATGGGCATAGGGTCATCATAGAGCGGGGTCCCGCTCTATGAGCCCAAAAAAGGGAAGCCACTTTGTATGAGCAGCTCCTATTTGGCAGATTCGGCACGTCCACGCATGACAAGGAGAGCCTTTGG
The DNA here is from genome assembly GCA_033119425.1 of Bufotes viridis. Classification (NCBI taxonomy): domain Eukaryota; kingdom Metazoa; phylum Chordata; class Amphibia; order Anura; family Bufonidae; genus Bufotes; species Bufotes viridis. The sequence goes on from CM065598.1 coordinate 36,472,811, forward strand.
GATTACTGAAGCTGCAGCGGCACTGATCAGATCGCCGCACCCGATTCTTTTTAAAAAGGGTTTGTCCTGATGCAACATAAAACCTACACAATAAATAGTCGGACTGATTGCATCCCACATCATACAGGTCCGGAACTGGAGATCCTAGAGGCCCTGCACTAGACTATGCTACACAAGAGCAGGCAGATTTGCAGGTGCTGCAAGCCCCGAGGAGCACGAACAAGCCAACCCATGACTAGGGCAGCAACAGTGAAGGAAATCCTTCAAGGTTATCCTTTACATCCTTATCCTTAAATGTTGAACGTGGATTTAACGTCTCACTGGTCAGTCAATAATAATCACATACAATCCTTTCCTCAAACATACGCTTATCCAGGTACATCAGTGTGCTCCCCCGCCGTGCCGTCTTCGTCATTCAGCTAGCGGGGCTCTCACCATTACCATCTGCAAGAGACACCTCGGGAACATTGCATGGCGGTGAATAGGTCTATGCTACTAGAACCTATTCACTCATTTTGGGATTCTACTGATCAGAGATGAAAAACGTGACTCCTCCATACTGGGTAAAATGATACAAAACAATTTATAAACTATATTAACTTGGTGAAATGCTCTGCTGACCATGACTACGTCTTGTACTCAACTCGCAATGAGGTTTTCTTCTTCTATAGAGGTTCTATACAAAATACTAAAACTGTAATTCAGTATAAAGGAGACCTCGGACCAGCCAGCTTCATGGCGGTCTATACCATACATTATCTATATGGTAATTATGAGACGGGCCGGTACAATGTACTGAATGAACACTCTCTGGGATGAATGAGAATGTGGGGGAAAACCTCAACTTTTCTACTGATATGAATATCTGAGAAGCAGTCCAAAGGGTTGACACTCAGGTAACCTGCTTTTTCTTGCATCACTTGCAGTTTTCGTTCATCCACTTACAGAAGTGTGAAACATTATATTGCCACCTCCATACGTCTACTTTCCGATAACACTGTTACTCAATACTACATATGAGTATCTGGTGTGTCCCTCCTTATCCAGGGTGCATTAGGAAGTACATATGTTCTAGATTTGGACATTTGAGTCCCATCAAAAGTTGGCCAGACTGAAGTCGCATGTAGTTGAATGCCACAGATGACGATGGTCTAATGATTATCACTCAATATAAAGACCACTAGGCGATAAGGTCCTAAACCAAACCAAAAAAGTTCTAGTCAGTGGTGTTCATCTACACGTATGGTTTTCATGAGGTCTCCGAGACATCGGGTTTGGTCACCTCCACCATCAGGAGGCTGTTGGGGTCCATGGAGATCTGGGGCTGTTGTGGTTGTTGATGGTGGTAGAGCGTGGCCTGCATGTCCACGTTAATACAGAACAGTCCAGGCATCAGTTGCCTTTGATAGTCCTCCCATTTTTGCATCACGTCCATTAAGGAGGCACTGTTCCTAATCCACCTCGGCAAAGACTCGCTGGTGGCAAAAACCAATGGGACAGGAAGGCTCTGTGATCTTCTCAGTTCCAAATGGTAGTATAGCCTGCAACAGAAGGCAAATTATAAACTCCTGAAATTTCAGTGTTAATTATATCCCATTGTGAGGGATATATATTCATATGGTAGCGGTAATTTTACATGAAAACTCTTGAAGTTGTCCCTGAGGATCATTTTTGTTGGGTAAAAGTGAAAAAAAGGGTCTTATCTGCTTAGAACAGAAGACTGCACATTAGAGGATGTAAATTGTGTAATTACATTTAATCTTCTGTCTTTGATCCCCTATTTACCACGTGAGACCTGGGTTTATGAGCTGATTACATGGCTGCAGATAAGAAGCTGACATCACTTTCTGCTCACAATGCATGGCTTATGGGACTGACCCCGTGCAGATGAGGCAATATACATTCATAATGTCATATACTGACGGTGCAATTATCTGTCTATACACCCTATTATGGAATATGGATGACAACATGGGGGGGGGGGGGGCTGCCCTCTTATTACAAGGACGACCGTCATCTCAATGGTCATCCTGTGATACTAGGGGGGGGGGGGCTGCCCTCTTATTACAAGGACGACCGTCATCTCAATGGTCATCCTGTGATACTAAATATTACCTGCAGGGAAAATCTCTGCTTTGTCAGGGGTGCTGGGAGTGAGATCCTCCGTGATCACCTAACTCCATGGTGTCTGCATTTCGAAAGTCGTCTTTATTAGGGAGGATGCACATGTAGGCTTTTTTTGTTTTTTTTTTGAAAGGGCATTAAAATGTAATGGCCTGATGCTGACCAATAAGAAATTATTAAGCATATGACAAACGTTTATTTTTTTGTGGCGTTTTAAGCCAATTTCCTGCTTTATTTTATTTCAGATTTTTTGTTCCTCTGATTTTTTTTTTTCAATTTGCAGCTCAACAAAAGTGTGGAAGCGCTCTAACCTAACGAAGCCCAATCTGTCCATACGTTGTACACGTATTATCGCACTACCAGCAGTGTTTTATTACACGGACACATTTCATAGCTACTTCTCTCCCCCCTCCCCATTAAAAACACTACTTTAAGTGTACTTTAAAGAGAATCTGTCAGCTCCGAAACACCCTCCAAACTAGAGTCAGCGGTGTACAGTATAAGTGTGCTGAGCACGGTTATGTCATTTTTATCTTCAGACACTGTGCTCCCACAAACCGGCAGTAAAATGTACTGTTAGGACTCCTGAGCTCATGTACATAATGGAGAGGACTCAAGGAGGAGTCAGACCCCCAGAGATCACATATTCATCACCTATCCTGCTGTTTGTGGGTCAGTCCCTTACACCACGTTTTTATAGTACACAAATCTAGGAGCTGTAATATGCAAATAGTGTGAATCCTACTGCGACTTCAGTATTTCCCTCAGCCATTAGATTATCGAATAGAAAATACATAAATGTGTACCTGGCCGATATCTGGCTCCCCAGCTTCTTCTTCGCTTTCCTGAAGACATAGTGGCATACTTTCCGAGTCTGATCCTTTATCCATCTGATATCCTCTGGGACATCAGGAAGCCATTCCAAAATCCTGCAATATGGAGAAGGACACAATAGTTGGAAAGGTTTACACCAACATTTACATAGTGACGCCAGATTTGACCCTCGGTCCATTTCATACCTGACGGTGAAGGACACTGCAGACTCCAGAGGCAAAGTATAAGGTAGCATCAAGGCTGAGGCCAGACGTACAGGCAGCAGGTTGGATATGGATAGGTACATGCTACGTTTCTCAGTACATGCCTCCAGAAGAGCTGGTGTAGGAAGAAAGCAAAGAGACATTTGAGTCGTCTGGTCTAATAAGGAATGTGTAGTGTGAGGAGGCAATATGGTGGTCTAGACCAGGCATGCTCAACCTGCGGCCCTCCATCTGTTGTAAAACTACAACTCCCACAATGCCCTGCTGTAGGCTGATAGCTGTAGGCTGTTCAGGCATGCTGGGAGTTGTAGTTTTGCAACAGCTGGAGGGCCGCAGGTTGAGCATGCCTGGTCTAGACCATTAATGATTTCCCATCTTCTTAGTATGCTTGTGATGAGGTGTGGTGCATGTACTTTTACTAGGGACGATACAGCACAAGATTGTCGGAAGGGAGTGTTCCTTCCAAACAATCGCCTGCTTGCTGGTGAAGGGGACCACTGCGTTTACATGCAGCGATCTCCTCCACATAGCATCGCTCGTCCCCATACTGACTAGTTGCTTTTAGTGTTGAGCGAACTTGTGTTTTAAGTTTTGTGTCCAAAGTTCGGGTTATCAAAGAATCCAGTTATGGATTCCGTTACCACGGACCATAACGGAATTTGAAATCCATATTTCTTCGATAACCTGAACCCGAACTTTGGATGCAGAAGTTAAAAAACAAGTTCGCTCAACACTAGTTGCTTTCCGGTGGCAGATGCTGTTTACACGGCACGATCTGCTGTGGGCAAACGATTCTCCGTATTCTCGGCCCTTAAGTCTTACCTTGGTTCAGTCTCGGGGGAAGATGCTCAAACACTTGTACGGCCTCCTCATCTGCAACAAGCTCTGCCACCTGCTCCTCCCTTTCATTGCTCTCTTCCTCCTCATCGACAGGGGGTGGCAGCGCCAGTAATCTCATCGGCCGCGGCTGGTTCAGTAGCCCTATGGTAAGACAGAGGGGAGGGATTTAAATAAAACGTCTAGGTTTGATATAACTTTAGTAAAAGTCGGCTCATGAACTACTACCACAGGCTGTCCAAAATATTTCCCTCCAAGGGAATGTGAAATTCACACTGCATGATCCGACACACAGGGCTGTTCGGTTCCTGCAGTCTGTTGCATCTTATATATATGATGTGTGTGGGTTCACCTGCAATGATCTTTACATTTGGTGGTCTGTAATAAAATCTGCCATCTTATATTTCTCTGGAGATTGTAGCTAAAATTATATTTTGCATACAGATAATTCAAATGATCTCTTGGCTCTTCAGGAGGTACATAGAATAAAATCCACAAGAGGGCGCTAAAGCACATGTATAGCAATCAAAACCCAGCTCTAGGCTGCAGACATGTCCATCCTCCAGACTGCAAGTACCCGGAGATCCAGTGGTGTATCTTGGTTTTGTGCTGCCCTAGGCGAGACTAAACTCGGGCACCCCCCTAATATAAATTTGAACCGCCCCTTCCTTTCAAGGCCAAACCCCTTCCTCTGTAAACCCCGCTCTTCCTTTTAGTCTCCACCCTTTCCTGTATTTAAAAGTGAATAACGACAGCCAAACACCCTTCCAGGACCTCACACCCCTCCCTAGATCCCACTAAGTGTCATCCACAAATCCACTCCCCCCTTAAGTGCCATCCACAAACCCCCCTTAAGTGCCATCCACAGATCCCCCCCTTAAGTGCCATCCACAGACCCCTCCCCCTTAAGTGCCATCCACAGACCCCCCCCTTAAGTGCCATCCACAGATCCCTCCCCCCTTAAGTGCCATCCACAGATCCCCCCTTAAGTGCCATCCACAGATCCCCCCCATCCAGTGTCATCCACAGATCCCCCCCCCCCATCCAGTGTCATCCACAGATCCCCCCCCCCCATCCAGTGTCATCCACAGATCCCCCTCCCATTCAGTGTCATCCACAGATCCCCCTCCCATTCAGTGTCATCCACAGATTCCCCCCTTCTCAGTGTCATCCTCCACAGATTCCCCCTTCTCAGTGTCATCCACAGATTCCCCCTTCTCAGTGTCATCCACAGATTCCCCCTCAGTGTCATCCACAGATTCCCCCATCCAGTGCATCCACAGATTCCCCCATCCAGTGTCATCCACAGATTCCCCCATCCAGTGTCATCCACAGATTCCCCCCCATCCAGTGTCATCCACAGATCCCCCCAGTGTCATTAACAGATTCCCTACTTGCCCAGCGCCGCCTCCTCCCAGCCCAGCGCCGTTGTAGGTAATTATTATTCACTTCACTGAGAATCAATGCTGCAGGGTCCACAGTGACAGCATGACTGTCCTGCAGGGGCGGACTGGCCATAGACCTTACAGGGAAATTTCCCGATGCGCCGAAGCCCAGGGGGCTGTCTGTGCCCTCCTCACAGCCGGCCAGTGAAAGTTTTTGGGGCAGTATTTTGTGATGGTTCTGTTGGGGTGGTATAATGTGCCACAATATGGTATTGCTGGCCCTGCCTTCCATCAATTTGGACCCAAGAACAAAAACGGGGCCACTTTTAGTATTTTTTCCAGGGCCACTTCAAGTTCCCAGTCGGCCCCTGTTGTCCTGGACCTGACTACACATATTGCAATTTTGTTATCTATGCTGAGAATAGGGAGATAAAGTAATCACATCTATTGTGAGAAAGGAATGTACTGCTATAATTTACTGCATGATAATTTAAACTACACGGATGAACTGATGGATATTTCAAAAAACATGGCCGCTGCTGTCACGGTAAACCTTTTTATACATACCGTTCTTCTTTAAGAAACGTAGAGCGTCCTTGTATCCCTGCTTGCACATCTCTTTCAAAACCTACAGAAGTAAAGAGGTTAATATAGAAGAACCCCGACCCTGTATATTATATCCTCATAATCAACTATGAACAAACATTCATTTGATTTGGGAGGCCTGTAAGTCTTTTCTCCGGAGGTATGTAGCCCCTCCATCTACTGGATGCTTAGCAAGCGACATACCTAACTCCCATGTCGCTTCATGACAAGGGCCGCCCCAACCCTAACCCCTGTCCTACTGGCTATAGATTGGATAATATATTACGTGCTATACCTGTCAGTTTTAACAAAGCATTCGTGCTTTCTTCTAACACTTCTTTACCTTTAACTGTTTACTTGCCAAACGCACCCGGATTAAAGGTCCATTCCAGTTTCGCAGTAAACAATCAGGACTATGAAGGCACTGAGGACACCATTAGACAAGCCTGGGCGGCCAGCTTCATGACACGTGTACAAAAGACTGTTTGCGGTCAATGTTATCTCTGTGTGACTGTCAATCTGTGAGAAGCGGTTAGAGCGCTGTCTAAAGTGTGTAACTATAGAGCCCCGAGCCGAAAGTGCAACATAGGAAGACGGGTAAAGCTGCTTTATTGCTCCACCATGCAGTATCTGCCTTACTTAGCAGGATAGGGCCATCAATTTCTAATTTGCGGGGGTCCGACACCCATCACCCACGCCAATCAGCTGTTTCAGGGCAGCTCTGGCACCGGAACTACACAGCTCCATCCATTGTGTACTGCAGCGCAATGAGAGATGGGCTGCAGCAACCAGCTCAGTCCACTACACGAGTCTGAGCTACCCCAAAACAGCTGGTCGGGGTCAATCAGATATTGGGTAGCCTATCCTGAAGATAGGCCATAAATAGTAAATTACTGGACAACCCATTTAAGACCAGTTTCACATCTGCGGCAAGGCGATCGGCCGCCAGTTCCGGCAGAGAATTCCAAGAATTGGCCGGACACAAACTGCAGCGGTTTCTGTCTGGCCATTTCTTGCCAGATTGTGGTTGGATCTACACCAGACCCCCTTATAGTTAATGGGGCGGGCACGCCTTCCGGTTGCATCTGGCAGTGCTGGATCCGGAGAGCTCCGGCAAGCTGTTCTCTGCCGGAATTGGTGCAGCAGATATGAAAGTAGCCTAAGACAGCATGTAATGGAAGGAACTGCCTGTGTCTTATAATCCCTCAATGAGACTACTTTAATGAGGAGTGTACCGTATTTTTCACCCCATAAGATGCACTTTTCACCCCAAAAGTGGGAGGAAATGCCCCTGCTTCTTATGGGGCGAATGCTGTCATTTTACATCGCAGATTGCGATGTATCAGCAGGGATGGAGGAGGGGCTGGAGTCCGGCAAATGCGGTCACTGTACTCTGGCCCCACCGCTCACTATCTACACGAATGAAGCAGGCAGAGCTGGCGCGCGACGTCGGTGAGTTACTCTGCTGCCCGCCCTGCCTGCTACAGGAGCTGGTTAGTAAGCAGTATTACATATGGGGGAGCCCAACTTTAGTTAAAGGGCTTCTGTCACCCCCCAAAAGCCTTTTTTTTTTGTTTGCCTCACTAAAAAGCTTATAGGGCGATTATTCTAAACATATTCTTGTTAACCGTTTTTGTAGGTTAATTTTGCTATAAAACGTTATTTTATAATATGCAAATTACCTTGCTACCAGCAAGTAGGGCGTTTACTTGCTGGTAGCCGCTGCATCCCGCTTGTAAAAAAAACGCCCCTCCTGTGGTTGATTGACAGGGCCAGCGAGCGCTCTCCTCCTCCAGCTGGCCCTGTCTCCGTTTAAAATCTCGCGCCTGCGCCATACTGTTCTTCAGTGGGCGCAGGCGCACTGAGAGGAGTACTCTCTCTCGGCCGCTCCTTCCTCAGTGCGCCTGCGTCTTCTCTTCCGGGTCAGGGCCAGCTGGAGGAGGAGAGCGCTCGCTGGCCCTGTCAATCAACCACAGGAGGGGCGTTTTTTTACAAGCGGGATGCAGCGGCTACCAGCAAGTAAACGCCCTACTTGCTGGTAGCAAGGTAATTTGCATATTATAAAATAACGTTTTATAGCAAAATTAACCTACAAAAACGGTTAACAAGAATATGTTTAGAATAATCGCCCTATAAGCTTTTTAGTGAGGGAAAAAAAAAAAAAAGGCTTTTGGGGGGTGACAGAAGCCCTTTAAAGTTATTAACAGGTGTAGGATTAATCATTATGGTATTGTAGATAGTGAACGGCGGGGCCCCTGTATTGGGGATCTGTGGATGGCACTATTATGGGGTGGGGGGACCTGTGGATGACACATATATAGCAGTGCCATCCACAGATCCCCTCCATAACAGTGCATCATCCACAGATCGCCCATAATAGTGTCATGCACAGATCACCATTAGTTCAAAACCCACCAAAAGCACACCTTTTGGTTAAAAATATTTTTTTTTCTTATTTTCTTACTCAAAAACCTAGGTGCGTCTTATGGGCCGGTGCATCTTATAGGGCGAAAAATATGGTATTTACTGGCCATGTGAATAACCCCCTAGACTGCAATGGTTCTGCAGAAAACGTATGTTACACAGTTGTTTTCCCCTTTCATGTGAATGTACCGTAAGACCACACAGGTCTGAGAATAAGGTTTTGTCGACAGACAGGTATGGGTTTAGTTCACACTGCTGTGCTTTACTGCCGCCTAGTGGTAGAAAAGGAGTACACTGAATGCTTCCAGAACTTCTCTATTCTCCAATAGTTGGGCAGATTTTGCAATCCTGTTCTGCTCCAGGTTCATGCTCTTGCACTATGTAATTAGAATTATGTTGCAGTTGCATCTTTAATTTATTTCTATATATAATATGTGACAAGTAAGTCATACTTTTTAATACAGTCAAGCAAGTTCTCGGTCATAACTGCATTCAGAACAATAATGTTCATCCTGAAGCCCCTCACCATGTATTTTTGCATGTTTCAGGGGGATAGTAGCAGTGTCCAGTGGTAGCAGCCCCTGAACCAGTATGTAATGATAGAACAGTGTGCTAGATTTCTCATAACGGCAACACCGATTGTGAAACACAGTGCAGGGACTAAGCTATACCAGGCTGTACCTAGCAAAATTTCTGCGGACATTGCTACCACCCCCCTGAAACATGCAATAATACATGGTGAGGGTCTTCAGAATGAACATTATTGTTCTGAATGCAATTATGACAGAGAACTTGCTTTAATTGCATTGAAAAGTATGACTTTCAAGAATGTGTTAGAAAATATACTCCTTTTCTACCACTAGGAGGCAGTAAAGCACAGCAGTGCGAGCTAAAGCCACACCTGTCTGTCGACAAAGCCTTATCCTCAGGTAAGTGTGATACATTACCATTAGAAAAAAGGGGGTCAGTCAGCACATCCCAATGCGCAGGTGCACGCTGCCATGGCTAGAAACACAAAGAAAAAAATACAACGCATCAGCACTCTGCAAACCAAAGAAAGTACAACAATGCCATGGTAATAGAAAGTAACCGAAAATAAGAGCGGACTCTCATTGCATTTATTGCAAGCCGTCTAGCACCAGGAGAGGTATAGAGTGGGCTCAGCATGCATGTTGGTACCTGCACTCCCTGAATTTTATGATGGCCGTTATGGCACATAACAGGTAGCATTTATTGTTAGGTTCCCGTCTTACAGAGATTGCCCAGATAATTTTGTACAAAATGTATTTGCCAAGAATCTCAAATTTACAAAATAAGCGTAGCATTAGCACCAGAATGTTTTCTATTACTATGGCATTGTTGTGCTTTATTTGGTTTGCAGAGTGCTGTTGCATTGTATTTTTTCATTACCATTAGGCCTCATGCACACGGCCGTTGCTCGGCAATTTGCGATCCCCAATGCATGGGCAGCATCTGTGCGGCTGCTGTAACGAATCCAGACCCATTCAACTTGATTGGGTACGTGATCTGTCCACACCGCAAAAAAATAGAACAGAAAATGGACAGAAAACCACAGAAGCACTCCATAGTGGGGTTCTGTGCCTCCGTTCCGCATCGCACCTTCTGGATTGTGGACCCAGTCAAGTGAATGGGCCGAATCCGTGATGCGGGGTGCACGCGGCCAATGCCCGTATATTGCGGACCCGCTGTTTGCTTATCCATTTGTAATGGTGGGAATGTACCCTTACATCTTATTTTTTAAACCTCCTGACACCCATGTGGTGCAGGGTTTAATGTAAAGTGGTTACATGTAATCTTCCCCATATTAAGCCTTGTTTCGGTTCATCTGATTCATGTAACAGGGTCTATAGTAATCTCCAGTGACATTGTACACAATTATTTTCCCTGTAATCACACGTCGGACATAAATCTCCTCCATCCCAACCACATGGTAAGAAGCTCGTGCCTTATCTCCCAATACCTGAGGCTCTGGAGGGAACAAGGCTTTGGACAGTCGGTACAGATTGCTGAGGTTAAACTGGATGCTTGTGTTGGTGACCCTGAGCTCATGCATGTTGGTGCAGCCATCGGAGGGGCAAATGTCACTTTCTCCTGAGAAAGGCGAGACCGTAATGGTATTCTTCAGTTCATACTGGGGGAGGTTATCAGAAATACCGCCATCGACATACCTCTGAAATAAGAAGAGGGAAACGGGTTGGTTAGAAATATCATACAAACTTACAGTCGTGATAAAAGAGTGCAATGCTTATTAACCCGCAATCCCAGCGCTGACCAATGACAGAAATCACACCGGTGAATGATAATGGAGTACATGTCGGGGGCCGTGGGCTACAGCAAATATACACTTTATGTCCAATCCTTTAAAGGGAGGGCGGAGGAGCCCGGAAGCGTGTTATTTCCCGGTGAGGACACGTCTCGAGTACTCTGCCCATAATTGAAGTGCGTGATCACAAACACCCAACCCCATAGGTGATCCCTGAGATGAGAGCAGATTATACAGTATATACGGTATATTAGGAAATCTACAACCGTGCTTTATAACATCCCAGAGAGACCTCAGCTGTTCCTACATTGAACCATAATGGAAATCCCTACTCTGATGAATGGTCTTGCAGATATTGGGGGTCATTTAGAAAAAAATGACAGTCCTTTTAGTCCCTTTGCTGCCAAAAAATGTGCCTAATTTATGACATGGTGTGCCTCTCTTGATAAATGAAGTGCATCTTTGGTAAATCTATGCCATCCAGGGGCTTTTCGGCAAGTTTTACGCTTTTTTCCTGGCATAACATTAGTAAATTTGCCGGGGGCAGGCACACTGGCCAGTTGTCCCCCGACCACTTCCTCGAAGGTGGTACATAAACGTTTAAAAACTGGGGCGTGCGACAATTTTATATGCCAAAAAGAGGCGTAAAGCTGTTGATAAATGACCACCGTTGTCTTGCGCAACAGAAAGCCAACGTGTAGGTATTTGGCATGAAGGGCAAAGCTCTCATCAGGTCTACAACAGCTGTTGATGCGTAAAAATTTTCGTCTCCTTTGCATGTGGAAATAATTAAAAATGACAGTGATGATGGCAGAAGCTCAGTGATGAAGAAACAACCTGTCCTTGTAGATTTCGTCAGAGGTGCACAGAACCGTAAAAGACAAGGAGCGATGAGTGAGCCGGCAGATTCATGGTACACGACGGCTCATCATTACTGACATTACAGAATTCACGTTAAACCACTTCCATACCAGCCTCTGGGAACTGTCAGCCTGTACCCGGCATCCATTATTTGCCAACGTAATGTATTTGCCAAAGGCATTGCCCATGAAACGCAACAGCTGACTTCCTGCAGTCAGTAAACCCATGTCTGGTCTCGACCTCCTCAATGATAGGGCCCATGCACACGACCGATGCCCGGCTATGGCCGTATTGCGGCCTGCATACAGGGGGGCCGCAATACACGGGTATCGGCCGTGTGCACCCCGCACCACGGATCGCAGACCCATTCACTTGAATGAGTCTGCAATCACGGAGGTACGGATCGGAGGCACGGATCTGAACCCCACGAGAGCACTACAGAGTGCTTCCGTGGTGTTTCTGGCTGTGCCTCCACACCGCAAAAAAGTAGTGCATGCACAGCCGTGTGCATGAGCCCATATCCTGTAAATCCTGGTTCGCAGAGCGGTTTCCTGCATCACACGCTGAACTTCCTCTCCTGCTTCCTCTTTATTACAAACCAGACATTTCACTACATTTGCAGACTAGCTGCCGATTCCCTCAGCATCCCCATAAAGATACAACAATGTGTATACTCACCACTCCTTGCAGACATGGGGGGATAAGTCCGCAGTATACAGGTATGAATGTGCTGCATACACAAGCCTGAAAGACAGGGGGCAATAGGTCAGTGACATCAAAACAGAAAATGCCTAACGCTCCAATGGCGGGCTTCTTGTTGATTGGGGTCATTATAGAGGAGCTTCCTAGGGACAATGTCTACAGCAGGCATTACTGACATCATGTGGGAGACCGTACTAGCAGTACAAGAACGTCTAGTGATAGACCCCACTGATCCCTCCATAAGGTGGAGCGTATTCTTATAAATCACATCATAATTAAACTAGCTCAGAATTTGTTCCACCCCCAAATTCTAACCTCATTGGGGTCCCTGCAGAGATCTAGATTGTCTTGACTGTTTCTATTATCTTAGTCAGTCACACTTAAATGCATCAAGGATGGTTGCAGCCCCCGAACAACTCTTTACTAATTAAAGGGCATCTGTCAGCAGTTTTATACCTATGACACCGGCTGACCTGTTACATGGGCGCCTGGCAGCTGAAGACATCTGTGTTGGTCCCGTGTCCATATGTGCCCGCATTGCTGAGAAAATTATGTTTTAACATATGCAACTGAGCCTCTAGGAGCAACGGGGGCGTTACCATTACACCTGGAGGCTCTGCACGCTCTGCACCCTCTGCACCTTGATTGATTTTAGGAGAAGTCAGGGTCAGGCATGATGAGATTTTCATTGCCTGGTCCTGTCAATCAAAGTGCAGAGGGAGCGGCAGTTGCAGAGAGAGCAGAGCCTTTAGGTGTAATGGTAACGCCCCCGTTGCTCCTAGAGGCCCATTTGCATATATTAAAATATAATTTTTTTCAGCAATGCAGGCACATATGAACATGAACCAACACAGATGTCTTCAGCTGCCAAGTGCACATGTAACAGGTCAGTCAGAGTCATAGGGACAAATCTGCTCACAGATAACTTTAAAGGGGTTTCCCATCTTAGAAAATGATCATCTATCCTTAGGATAAGCCATCACATTATGATCGGTGGGGTCCCAGGGGTCAGATATGCACCCACAATGTTAGGCCATATCATGAGATGGAAGGGGGCCCAGAGCTGGTTTGGCATTGCCGCAGCCCCTTCATTCTCAGGATCGGTGTGAGCGGAGACAGATTTCTGTCTAGTGTTATTTTCTACCTGTATAAGCTCTTCTTTGGTGTTGAACTGAGTAAGAAGCACGTTCTCCCCATCGGACACTCGGGTCAGGGATATCCCCAGCCTTCCAGTGGCGTGCTCGTGTGCATCGTCTGGCAAGGTCTTGTATAGACAGTTCCGAATAATCTTCACTAGATTAAAAGACGGATGCAGAGGGCCCAGGAACCTCTTCCTTGCCTCCTTAGAGACATCAATAATGTTTGCGCCTGCTTCTCCTAGAAGATAAAAGAGCAGCGTCATATTCAGTTCACAGCAAAGGAATATTTACAGCCACTCGACGCATGATGGAGTTGTATCACCGCCCAACCGGTGGGTTTTATCTTCAGGAACAGCTTGTTGACTACCTTTGTGGGAGCTGCGGTTGGGCAGCCATATTGGGGTTTTTTCTTCCCAAAAATGGCTTAAAAATTGACAAAAGATGAGAATGGGATATTTACTGAAAAATAGCGCTGTATTTGAGACCTTTGGTTTACTGGAGAGAAATGACACATTTGAGTGGTTTCCACATCAATGATGGGACGCTGAAACCTCGCGAACATCTCCCGCTGGCCTTGGCAAGCATTACAGAGGCTTTTCTTCTGGAACTGAGCCTCATGTTGTTGTTGGGAACTTTTGCACAATTTTCATACATTTTCTCTAGGGAAGGAATGTTCTATAACCCGCATCTTGTGTTGTTACTGAGGACGTGGACCTTTATACAATAGATTTTCATCTCTCCAGCCTTCAGATCTATTGCCAGGTTTCATAGTAGTAGGAGGAACATCACAATTCATTTTTGGTACTTCTATGCTCGTACGCCGTCCTAGTTAAGAATGTGGAATTCATAAAGCGCAATAACCGCTCACACGTATCCCATTCTATACTTCTGCGTCATAGCCATAGGCGAGGTGGTCAATGCAGCAATAGCTGCACATGCCTATGGGTAGGTGCATAGAACTAAGGCCCTGTTCACACCATGATGTCAGCCCCCATTTGGAGTATACAGAGTTACATAGTCAATAAGGCTGGAATAAACCAAACACACATATCCATCTAACCCAACCTTCTGTATAACCGCTACTGAGTTGACCTAGAGGAAAACAACGCCAGTTACCCCATATTAGAGGAAAAATTTCCCCCGACTCCAAATCTGACAATCAGGATCAACCTACCATCTCCAGAATATAGTCCCAATAACCTGCGATATTATCACTTTCTAGAAAGGCGTCCAGGCCCCTCATCACAACCTCCTCTGGCAGAGAGTTTCATGGTATCACCGCTCTTACAGTGAAGAATCCTAAGCACTATTGCGCCTAATGTAGACTAATGTCTAGGAGAGCAGAGACTGCTATGACCATGTCAAGTGAACTTGTTTTCAGTGAATTCAGCAACTCGTTTGTATGGCCCCTGACAGATATAATGTGCTGGTGAAACCTCGTCATATTGTACAACAGGCCAGGACTTGTTCATCGGAGGCTAGGCTGGAGGCCAACAATGCCCTGTCGTCTGGGCGTAAATGTGACACTGCTCTCTCGACAATGCGCACAATGTGGCTGATGTCCCCGTCGTGCAAGATTGTTTACCACATCCTAAATTACTAGTCCTATCTTCGGAGTCATAAACCTAATAGTTCTCTTTTGATCATAAGGTCCTAGTCATATCTCCTGGGTCATGAACCTAGTTGTTTTCTTTGGGATCATAGGGTCCTAGCAATCTGTTCTAGGTCATGTACCTGGTTGTTTTCTTTGGAATCATAGAGTCCTACACATATCTTCTGGGTCATGTATCTAGTAGTTCACTTTGGGATCATAAGGTCCTAGTCATATCTTCTGGGTCAAGTACCTAGTGGTTTTCTTTGGGATCATAGGGTCCTAGTCATATCTTCTGGGTCAACCTAGAGCTGTGATGGCTAACCTCCGGCACTCCAGCCGTGGTAAAACTACAACTCCCAAGATCTACACTTGCTTGGCTGTTCTCAGAACTCCAAAGAAATAAATGGAGCATGCTGGGAGTCATAGTTTCACCATAGCTGGAGTGCCGGAGGTTAGCAATCACTAACCTAGAGGTTTTCTTTGAGATCACAGGGTAGTAGTCATATCTTGTGAGTCATGTACCTAGTAGTTCACCTTGGGATCATAAGGTCCTAGTAATATCTTCTGGGGTTGTAGTCATATATTCTGCGTCATGTACCTAGTGGTTTTCTTTGGGACCATAGAGTCCTAGTCATATCTTCTGGGTCATGTACCTAGTCGCTATCTTTGGGATCATAGGGTCCTGCTCATATCTTCTGGGTCAAACTAATGGTTTTCTTTGGGATCATAGGGCCCTAGTCATATCTTCTAGGACATGTACATAATAGTTTTCTTTGGGATCATAAGGTCTACATGGCTCTACAACCACACAGCACACAATCATGCCAAATAAATTCCAGGTTTTTCTAGTGGTAATGCACGCGTGATCAGTAAAGCGGTGGCTGTAACTGTTGACCTTCTGTAGAACAGAACATTGGCCAAGGTGTCTACAGAAGTTGTAAGAGCAGAGTAGAAAGCACGGGTGAATGTTGCCTAAATCCATCCATATCGATCACCCCAAGAAATCCCAGGTTATCTGTGAGGAACCAGTTAACAGGAATTTGCCAAGGCCGGTTTTAATCCTGCACCCTTTAGGCCAAGCCAGCTATGCGCTGTGCTAGGGAACTGGCGTAGCTCCATCTGTGAGCAAAGGTCAGGCAGATTTCCAGTGTTAGAACTGGTGACAGCGTATCATGCTGGATATGGTGGTTAAGAGGCCTGAAAAGTAGACTCTGGGATATTTAGGAAATACCCGAAAGGGCCAGAGAGTAAATAACACACAATCTGTACAGGACAAGAGCAATATGATCCGGGCACAGAAATATCCTGCACTGCAGAACAGTACAGCTCACCCGCTACTAAAAAGGTTGACGAGTATAAAAATGACTTGGCATCTGCCCTTAGTGAGCAGTACGAGTTGCCACCTCTCCTCAGGCGGATACCTACAAGCCAGAAAATACTTGCATCTAGGGCACTGATCTTTATAGAAAAAGAGGATAAATCCACAGCAAATGTACACTAGACCTGCAAGGTGGAGGAGAGGCCTTTTCCTGCAACGGGTCCCCTTCCTTTTGCACCCACTGCCCCTTCATTGTGCTGATCGGCCTGAGTCCTGGAGGTCTGACCCCCCGGTTATCAAACATTTATAACCTATCCTAACCATAAGCCATCAGTGATTACAGGGGTTGTCCGACATTTGGATATTTCGGACAGGTTATCAATATCTCATCAGTGGAGGTCTGACTCCCGCCACCTAGCCGGTCAGCTGTTTGAAGAGGCCGTGGCGTTGCGGCCTCCTCGCAGCTCCCCAAGCACATTGCCGTACATTCACTTGAATGGGACTAAGCTGTGTCTGGGCCGTGTGAGCAATGAACATGACGTCACTGGTACATGACCCAGAAGATATAACTAGGACCCTATGATCCCAAAGAAAACCACTAGGTGACCTCAATGGCCTGGGATGGGGCCACAGAGCTCACCGTTGCGCCATGACCTCCTCAAACAGCTTCCTGCCAGGGGTACCAGGAGTCGGACCCCCATCGATCAGATATTGAGGGCCAATCCTGAGAACAGACTATCAATATCAAAATCTTGGACAACCCCTTTAAGGAATGATTTCCATACCCTACTAGCTAAAAGAGAACCCCAATCTACTACAGGCGAGAGCTGCTACAGAGAACCCAGAAAGAGACCTGAAGGGGATGCAATATGCTATGGATAGGCCATCCGTAAACCGCTTTAAGGGTTCATTCAAAGGGGGCAGATTCTGTGCAATGGAAAAAGCCATTCCTAAAATTTGAAATGTACTACAGACCAGAATTAAAAAGTGGTGGTGCTGCACAGTATAACCACTTTAGTACTAGAAGCAGAGATAACATGTGGTTCTTCTGCTCCGTAACCTCCGAAAGTACAAACCTTTGCGGGAAAAGGGGTGACAAGTATAGAGGGGTGTAGCAGAAAAATAAAAATGCGGAGGATTTGGCCACTGTACCACACTGATACCAATGATGAGCCTAAAGAAGGAGACTGGTCTGGTCTCATAACTGGTCCCTCTTGATGGAGTGGTCACGTTCCTCTGTTGACAGGGCACTTGGGACGCGTCGGAATGGTAAAGGTCAGGGATCCTCAGGCATTACTTTATATTTAACCCATTCTGAGGTTTTGTTTAAAAAAAAAAAAAGGAAAAAAATACCTATACTACTATAAAAAAATACTAAATAAATAATTAAAAAATAATACTGAATCAATAATTTACAGAAATAACAATTGTAATATACTACAAAAAAAAACTACTGATCACACACAAAACATACTTTTCATTAGGGGTGGGACGATATGGCGATATAGACGTTATGCGATATGAATTTGTGCCCACGATATAGATTTCGTCTATATCGCCATAACGCGGTAGAACACGGTATGCGCCGCTCTCAGCGCATACCATGTTCTCCTGAGCCGACACAGTGGAGAAGGAGGGAGTCCCTCCCTCCCCACTGAGAGCCACCAATGAGAGCGGAGGAGGGGAGGGACTGTAGTCACTGCTACCAATGAGAGCGGAGGAGGGGAGGGACTGTAGTCACTGCTACCAATGAGAGCAGAGGAGGGGAGGGACTGTAGTCACTGCTACCAATGAGAGCGGAAGAGGGGAGGGACTGTGGCCACTGCCACCAATGAGAGCGGAGGAGGGGAGGGACTGTAGTCACTGCTACCAATGAGAGCAGAGGAGGGGAGGGACTGTAGTCACTGCTACCAATGAGAGCGGAAGAGGGGAGGGACTGTAGTCACTGCTACCAATGAGAGCGGAGGAGGGGAGGGACTGTAGTCACTGCTACCAATGAGAGCGGAGGAGGGGAGGGACTGTAGTCACTGCTACCAATGAGAGCGGAGGAGGGGAGGGACTGTAGTCACTGCTACCAATGAGAGCGGAGGAGGGAGGGACTGTAGTCACTGCTACCAATGAGAGCGGAGGAGGGAGGGACTGTAGTCACTGCTACCAATAAAAAAAGCGGAGGAGGGGAGGGACTGTAGTCACTGCTACCAATGAGAGCGGAGGAGGGGAGGGACTGTAGTCACTGCTACCAATGAGAGCGGAGGAGGGGAGGGACTGTAGTCACTGCTACCAATAAGAGCGGAGGAGGGGAGGGACTGTAGTCACTGCTACCAATGAGAGCGGAGGAGGGGAGGGACTGTAGTCACTGCTACCAATGAGAGAGGAGGAGGGGAGGGACTGTAGTCACTGCTACCAATGAGAGCGGAGGAGGGGAGGGACTGTAGCCACTGCCACCAATGAGAGCAGAGGAGGGGAGGGACTGTGGCCACTGCCACCAATGAGAGCGGAGGAGGGGAGGGACTGTGGCCACTGCCACCAATGAGAACGGGGCAGTGCAGAACGTCACAGGCAGGGAGAAGGAACGCCCTCCTCGCTGGTGTTCCCACCATGTGACGGGGGCCAGAGCGGAGGAGGGGAGGGACTGTAGTCACTGCTACCAATGAGAGCGGAGGAGGGGAGGGACTGTAGTCACTGCTACCAATAAGAGCGGAGGAGGGGAGGGACTGTAGTCACTGCTACCAATGAGAGCGGAGGAGGGGAGGGACTGTAGTCACTGCTACCAATGAGAGAGGAGGAGGGGAGGGACTGTAGTCACTGCTACCAATGAGAGCGGAGGAGGGGAGGGACTGTAGCCACTGCCACCAATGAGAGCAGAGGAGGGGAGGGACTGTGGCCACTGCCACCAATGAGAGCGGAGGAGGGGAGGGACTGTGGCCACTGCCACCAATGAGAACGGGGCAGTGCAGAACGTCACAGGCAGGGAGAAGGAACGCCCTCCTCGCTGGTGTTCCCACCATGTGACGGGGGCCAGAGCGGGCGAACGGAGCCCCGCACAGATATAAAAGTAAGTGCCTCCTATATGCTGCTACCTAATAAAAGGTCCTATAAGCCTGTATGTGCCGGCCATATCCCATACCTGGCTTCTATGACTGCCTGCTGCGATCCGCCGCAATTAACCCCTCAGAACCTGAGGGGTTAATTGTGGTGGATCGCAGAGTGCAGTCACAGAGGCCCAGTATGGTATATGGCCGGCACATGCAGGCTACGTTTCTATTCATTCATTGGTGGCACAGTGGGCACAGGGTCCCCCCCTTCCCCCCCGATCATTGGTGGCAGTGGCAGTTGAGATCGGAGCCCCAGCAGTGTAATGCTGGGGCTCCGATCGGTTGCCATGGCAGCCAGGACACTACTGATGTCCTGGCTGCTATGGTCAGCTCCCTGCTGCTGTGTGCACAGGGCACAGGGCAGCAGGGACAGTGTGAGGTCCTATTCACCCTGACAGAGATCTATCAGGGTGAATAGGACAAGGGTTCTAGCCCCTAAGGAGGCTAAATAATTATTAAATAAAAAGTTGAAGGAAAAAAAAAAAAAGTTTAACAACCCCCCCTCCAATATAGAAAATATATATCGCATATGCTTCATATTATATCGCAATATAAATTTTAGGCCATATCGCCCACCCCGTACTTTCTATATGTAGAAGCAGCATGCACGTGCAGATATAAAGGCGCATACAGATAATGCAGTGAGGGGCCCCATGTGAGGGAAAGGTCCCTATTCTGTGATGTTCTCAGATCTGTAAACATTTCTAGGAAACACACTTCTAAGAAAAGTCTCTGACAGTGCTGGCCGAGTGCCAGGAGGAGCAGGCCGTGCATACACATGAGCCGGATCCCAGGGAGGGTAACCTACGGCTGTCCACTAGGGTGAGCGATCATTGTACAGTGTATTTCCTGACGGTACGGGGGTATCCGATTTTCCTGTTATCCCCATCACAAGAATCAACCCCACTTCTATAGGGAGATACTAGGGTAACGGCAGGTTAGACAACTGCTCATAATACAATTTTCTGATATAAAAGGTAAATGTGCGCCCTATATAATTATATGTCAGCGGGTGTAAGGGATAATACCGGTTCCCAGCAGTCTCTCGGATTAACACTCGGACGCCGCGTTCATAATGGACTCGTTGTGCCATTTTCAGCTGACGGCGCATTAAGCCCATAATCCAAATCTGTGAAAAAGCCGATGGCATTGTCCTATTTCTGTAATAAAATGTCTCCCGATATACAACGCCTGTATTACATGACCTCCATGAGGTTTGCATGGAAAGGCACAAGGTATTCAGGATCCGTGTGTCCACGGGACATGGGGGGGGATCACTAGGACTAATTAGAGGCCAGAATCTGGGACTGGCCCGAGGCGTATATTCAGTATCTGACTGAGCTGGATATTTGGCATCGCCGCAATGCGCCATGCCTTCTAGAAGATAGCAGAACTATGACCAAGTGCCTCCGCTCCTCTGACAGATGAAGGCCTCATTTTAGAGGCACGCTTGTTATTTATTAACCTTCTCCCCACCGCCTACCTCAGGAATTTGGGAGAGGGATGTAAATACAACCCGTGGGATCCTGAACAAGATCTCAGATACTGCGAACATGAAAAAAAAAATCTTTTAGAAATAAGCTAGAATTAGGAGTACAGTATGAACTGCAGGGGGGTCAGAGCCTTGTAATGAGGGAGCGCTCGGGTGTACACATTTGTAGAAATGATCAACAGTCAGAATCTGCAGGTGTAAAGGTGCCGTTGATTACCGAAACGCCCGTTCATCGGGTAATAGGATCTTTGGTGCGGTCACCTAAATCATCATTTGCCGGCAGCAGATCGTGCCGTCTAAAAGCCTCAAACTAGGATTCTGTATGAGGACGGCATTAGTGATCACTGCTTCCCATACTGTGGAGGAGATTGATGCATGCAAATACAGAGGTCTCCTTCACTGACGAGGGGTAGATTATCGGGAAGGAGGAGTACACAGTAAGTGTTGTTCCAGTGATTTCCATCAGTGATTGTGATCCAAAACCAGTGGAGGCTACACAGAGATAAGGTATAATGGAAAGAGTTAAACCAGGGACGGTGTTTTAGACCCGCATCTAGTTTGGTTGACAATCTCTGATGGAAATCACCAAGGGTAGACTAGAAACATAAAGTGGTCCTGGAAAAAAAATAAAAGTGGCCCTATGTCATGGTCCAAATTCACAGGACGTATGGCCAACACAAGTAGGCAGGGACGACACAAGTAGGCAGGGAGAACACGAGAAGTCAAGGATGACTCAAGTAGGCAGGGAAGACACATGTAGACAGGGACAAATCAAGTAGGCAGGGAAGACACACGTAGGCAGGAAAGACACAGGTAGGCAGGAAAGACACACGTAGGCAGGAAAGACACAGGTATGCAGGAAAGACACAGGTATGCAGGAAAGACACAGGTATGCAGGAAAGACACAGGTAGGCAGGAAAGACACAGGTAGGCAGGAAAGACACACGTAGGCAGGAAAGACACACGTAGGCAGGAAAGACACACGTAGGCAGGAAAGACACAGGTAGGCAGGAAAGACACAGGTAAGCAGGAAAGACACACGTGGGCAGGAAGAGACACCTGTAGGCAGGAAAGACACAGGTAAGCAGGAAAGACACAGGTAAGCAGGAAAGACACACGTAGGCAGGAAAGACACACGTAGGCAGGAAAGACACACGTAGGCAGGAAAGACACACGTAGGCAGGAAAGACACACGTAGGCAGGAAAGACACACGTAGGCAGGAAAGACACACGTAGGCAGGAAAGACACACGTAGGCAGGAAAGACGCACGTAGGCAGGAAAGACGCACGTTGGCAGGAAAGACGCACGTTGGCAGGAAAGACGCACGTTGGCAGGAAAGACGCACGTTGGCAGGAAAGACGCACGTTGGCAGGAAAGACGCAAGTAGGCAGGAAAGACTCAAGTAGGCAGGGACAACACAAGTAGGCAGGGTCAGCAATACAATAGTGCAGCAGACAATACCACCCCAGCAGAATCAAATGCCACAGTGCACAACAGAATACTGCCCCAGCAGCACAAAGTACCTCCCGTCAAGTTGTTATGTAACCAGCTGGTGGCCAGGAGGAGGTCTCAGGTGTTGTTGTTGTATGTGTGTGTGCTTTCTCTTTTAGGCTTTTCCTTCCCTTCTGGTGTGCTCGGGGTTAAGGTGTGAGCTTAGGTGTGGTTTCCAGTCTCTTTATATAGTGCTGCTTTAAGCCCGAGATCAGTGGGATGCCTAAGGCTAGGTTCACACTTAAGCATACTTGATACGCACGTTTTAGTCGTGCGTATTACAGCGCGTTTTTGGAAATAGGAAACGCGCGTCGTACGCGCGTTCGTGTGATTGACCACTCTGTCGTCAATCACAATACGTGCGACAATACGCCCCAAAGAAGCTACTGTACTTCTTTGGGGGTAGGGCGTTTTACAGCGCGTTCGTACGCGCTGTTAAACCCTCATGTGAGACCCATGCCCATAGGGAAACATGGGTTTTCACCTGTTGAGCGTTTTACAGCGCGTAGGAACGCGCTGTAAAACTCTCAAGTGTGAACCAGGCCTTAGTGAATGTGCCCAGGAGTTTTAGTGCTAGTTTGTATCTTCCTCTATGGGAGAGTTGGTATTTATGGCCTGAATAGCTTCACCTCGTGGACTGATTGTCACAAGATCGGAGGAACTGTCCTTTAAGACATTACTGAATGTAATAACCTATATACAGTATAAGAAGCATCCTACAGAATGATAAAAGGGAGAATAAAGTCTACTGAAGAAGCCTGCTACCCTGTGGCACAGCAGGGGTTACACCGCCTCTCATCTCTGGTGTAAACACTGTTCTACACACCGTGTTCTAGCCAGAGGTGACCGGAGAATTCACGTGTTCTCAAACGCATGTCCTACCCCCGCAGGGTGACCCGCTGTCACAGTGCCATTCCCAGCTGCTGGTGTGGGTGCAGGCGGGCCCTGACGCATCACTCCCTCCTCATACACACTTATGTATTGTAGCTTTATCTATTGCATGATTTTCGGAAAATGTCGGACTGGATCCCAGAGAGAACACGTGTCTTATAGAAGACCTTACGTGAGGGTACAGCTCAGCAGCACCTGCTCGGTGACCACTGAAGGCTTCCATTACAGCGTCCACTGAGAAGGTCACATACCAGAATGACCTCATTGTGCATTATCTTCCAGGTCACATTTGCCTGCACGGTTGCCATAAGCAACAGTTTTGGGTATATGAAAGTTTTTTTTAAATGTCTACATTGTTCCCCCTGCCTCGTCTGCCAGCCTCACCCTCTCTTTCTTGATTGACAGGGTCAGGTTCCTGCATAGTCATCCTGCCTGGTCCTGTCAATCAAGAAGGAGCGGGAAGGGCTGGCAGACGAATCAGGAGGACGAGGGTGCACAGAGTGGCTTGGACCCGCCCTCATTGCACTTATCTGCTCATCTGCACATGGAGTAAAAGCAACAGATCATTAAGTGAATGGTATCATTACATTCAGTTGAGCTAGGTCTACAAAGCGTTGGGGGTCATTTATCAAAGAACGGCTTTGTATGCCGCAGTGCCAGAGGAAGCGCCTAAATTATGACGAGGTGCAGACCTCGCCATAAATTGTGCACGCCACCGGCAGTCAGTGTGCCTGGAGTGAAAACTTTTTTTATGCCAAAAACTAGCATAGTCTTCTTACTAAATGACCCCCGTTGTGCCTGGCTTACCAGCGGGTTTCCTGGTGACACTCTCCCTTTAACCAAGCCCTGTTCCTTACTGTTGGGCAAACCATATGCCCCCACCCGTACCAATAACGGCACTTCATTCATTGAAAGGGCCCGCTGGGCATATCTGTACACTATGTCCCAAGAACTGTACTGTGTAGACGACGTACATCTGCGGGTTGACTGCTTGCCATGTCCTTGGGAGGGATACCATTACAGTAGAAGTTCACGGAGCGGACTGTGCTTCACAAAATAGCCAGAGGGAGTCACACTGGGCCACAGTCATGGCGGAGGCATCTCAATTGACGTAAGGCTGGCAGAAGTGTGCTCAGCCGGGCAGCAGACTGCGTGATTCAGAGCTGAGGAATGACTGAAGAGCACTGGCACACGGGGGCAATCTCAAGAGCCGTATGTGGGCACCACTCAGGCGGTGGGGAAGGGATTTCTTAGTTGCAGCATTGTGCGGCTTGGTAGCACTGACGTACACTAGAAAAGATTACACCGTATGAATAATGGTGTGACCAAGCTTACGCCCAACAGAAGGTCTTATTCACATGGCGGACTTTGGGGTCATGTTCGTTTTTGCATGCAGAGGTAATATTACTCAATGCAGCTGTTCACACAGTCAAATTTTACATGCACATTTATGAAAATGATGCTGGAAAAATAAAAACAACAGGGGTCATTTACAAATATTTTTACACCAGCTTTTGTTGTAAAAATAGTCACAAGTCCACTGTCACGGCCTGCGGCAATGTGTTGTTGTTGTATGTGTGTGCGCTTTCCCTTTTAGGCTTTTCCTTCCCTTCTGGTGTGCTCGGGGTTAAGGTGTGAGCTTGGGTGTGGTCTCCAGTCTCTATATAGTGCTGCTCTGAGCCTGAGATCAGTGGGATGCCTGCCTTTATTGGAGTAGGAGCTCTCGCCTATCTCTTTGTTATCTGAGGGCCATCCTAGTTGTCATACTGTCACGGTGGGGAGTGGGGAGAACTCCCCACCATACAATACCGGAGAAATAAGGAAGCAGGTCACCTCCTATCGCGTCCCTAATTCTGACCCTGACTCCTAACCATATCAGCCAACCCAGATAGTAGGAGGGCTCATATCCAAGAACCTCGGGGCCCTACTAACCCTCAAGGAATCCCTGGGCAAGGAGCAGGGTGGAGACGACCTGTTCCTCCAAAACACGGACGAACAGGAGTCTCTACCGGCCAGGCTGCGAGGAAAGGAGACCGTATGCAGCAAAAGGCAGGTAAGCGACTACTACAACACACTTACCTGCCAAAGGCACACTGTCTGGAACCCGTGCACAAGTGCTGATGTCCACACACCATCAGGACACAGCACATACACAGGAATCCAGAACACACATAGCAGCGTACGGACAATGGGGTGGAGACTCCTGTTCATCCGTGTTTTGGAGGAACAGGTCGTCTCCACCCTGCTCCTTGCCCAGGGATTCCTTTATGGTAAGTAGGGCCCCGAGGTTCTTGGGTATGAGCCCTCCTACTATCTGGGTTGGCTCATACGGTTAGGAGTCCGGGTCAGAATTAGGAACGTGGTATGAGGTGACCTGCTTCCTAATTCCTCCGGTATTGTGACATCCACTTTTTGACCGGCCGTGTAACTTTATATTGTCAAAACGTTTTCAACAGTTGGGCAGGACGGGGGCATTTCAGGAGAACCATGTGGGGGCTCTGGCCCAGACAAATTTATTAACGTGCACGACTGGAAACAGCCTGGGGCTGGTGTAGTTTTTCCATCAGGCGCACGGCTGCCTTAGATTAGCCAACGCACGCATCACCATAAATGAGTCTACTACTACGGCTGCGCCATGGGAGATGTGGTGCCCCTACAAGTCTATGTTGTAGCCATACTCTCTCCATATTTTTAACCTCCATGTGCATGCTGCCCAATGTAGTGACCTGAATATAGTCAGGTGTGCACCACCAATGAGGCGATTGCCTCAGGCGGCAAGACCTAGAGACGAGTGGGGGCAGTGGCAGGACTGTGGCAATATCTCTCCGTATTCAACTGTATCACAGTATGCCTTAACCGTAGGGCTGGAGGGGTCGGGCGCTGTTTCAATTTTCGCCTCAGGCAGCTAAAAGGCTAAGTGCACCCCTGAACATAGCCCCTAAACGCAAGGTTTCAAAGAGAACTATTAAAGGACAGCCTACAAAACATGACCACAAGGTTACCGGCCCGTTCTGACAGAGCTATTAGGGGTAGGCCACACAGTCAGCTTTTCTGATGCAGTTCTGGAAGCCAAAATCAGGAGTGGCTCATGAAAGGTGAGAAAGTATAAAGGACATATGACTTCTTCTCTTTTTTTAATTCACTTCTGCTTTCGGCTTCCAAAACCGCATCAGGACCCGTGACCGTGTGGTTGTACCCTGAAAGGAAATGGTACAATTCATCCGTGTACTGATGTCGGAAAGCCGTCTGAATCCGGTTACTTGGTGGTTTCCTACTACGTTTTTACTCATTTAAAAAAATGACACTTCCCTGGTGTTTTTTGGTTCCTTATGCCTCTTTCACATCTGCGTTGTGAGGATCCGGCGTGCACTTCCGTTGCCGGAAATGCCCGTCGGATCCGTCACAATGCAAGACAACTGAAAGTATTTGAAGACTGATCAGTCTTCAATATACTTTCAGGTTACCATGGCAGCCGGGACGCTACTAAAGTCCCGGCTGCCATGGAAAAGAAGCGGGGAGTCGGGGGAAAAGCTACTTACCTTCCGTGCGGCGGCCGGGGCGCTCCTCGATGACGTCACCGGGTCCCTGCATCACATGGATCACATAGCTATGCTATGTGAGCAATGCGTCGTACTGCGACACAGGGACCCGTGACGTCATCGAGGAGCACCCCGGCCACCGCACGAAGGTAAGTAGCTTCTCCCCCGGCTCCCTGCTGCTTTTCCATGGCAGCCGGGACTTTAGTAGCGTCCTGGCTGCCATGGTTACTATTCTTAAAAGCTAAACGTCGGATACGGCGATGCGCCCAAACAACGTTTAGCTTAAAGTCGGGCATTAATCCGGATCTGTCCTTGCGGCATGCCTTCAGGATTTTTGGCCGGAGGAAAAAGCACAGCATGCTGCGGATTTTGCTACGGCCAAAAAACGTGTCAGTACTGAACTGAAGACATCCTGATGCATCCTGAACGGATTTCTCTCCATTGCATTGGGATAATCCTGATCAGTATCTTTCCGTCCTAGAGCCCCGAGGACAGAACTCTAGGACGGAAAGCAAAAACGCTGATGTGAAAGGGGCCTAAGTGTTTTTGTTTTTTAATTGCAGCCTGCACTGGTTGTGGTGTCTTCTCCCATAGTCTTCGCTATAGGAAAAAAAACTCAAATCCTTATATGGACTAAAAAAAATGCCACCCCCCAAAAACATGGTTATAAAAAAAGAAAAAAGAAAAGAAAATTATGAATTTCATGGCATTTTATTTTTTTTTTGTTCAAAGTCAAACGTAGGATGCATTCACACGTGGTATACTTTTATATTACGGAATTGTCTTGAGGGGATTCAGGCACTGCGCTCCAAATACGCATCAATCCAACATAGTGCCACAGTATACAGAATACTAAAACAAGTAAACCTCCAAGAAGCACAACGCACAGCAGATCACACATGAACAGTCTTGTTATACGACACCCAGCCCGGTGCGGGGAAGCAGGGGTTAATGCAGAGAGGTTATGTTAGGTTATTGACCGCCAGTTACCTTCTTCAGAGGTAGCACAGTACTGGCCCCCACACAGCCTGAAAAACAGGCCGGCGCTGCTCAGTGTTACCTAGGGACTCATGCACACGGCCGTTCAGTGCATTGGGGATCGCAATTTGCGGTCCCCAATGCACGGGCAACGTCCGTACAGCAGCCGGAATGGATCAAGACCCATTCGACTCTAATGAGTCCGTGATCCGTCAGCACCGCAAAAAAATAGAACCTTTTTATTTTTGCGGCGTGGAGGCACGGAGAGAAACACCATGGAAGCACTCCGTAGTGCTTCCGTGCCTCCATTCCGCACCGCAGCTCTGGATTGCGGACCCATTCAAGTGATGCGGGGAGCACACGGCTGGTGCCTGCATATTGCGGACCCGCTGTTTGGGGGCCGCAATACGGCCAGGGCCATGTGCATGAGGCCTAAGGGTGCGAGTTCTGTGCATTTCTGCACCAAAAATGCGAAGAGGGTGCAATCCGCAGCTAGCACTGCACACACTATTGACAGGCTGTGGATTTGGAAATCCGCACGGCGGGTCAATTTCTGCACAGAAATAAATCTGAAGAGGGTACGTGAGATTTATCTATTCTCATACACATCGCTGGTACTGTATTACGCTGCGGTTTTTAAGCACAAAGAATAAGCACGGAAAAATCGCACGTAATCTGCAATGTGCGGGGGTCCCATAGATGTTCAGAAACACTGATTTTTTTTAATTATTAAGAAAAATTTCTTAAGGGCGTATTCATCAGCTTAATTTAAGGGACTGCGAGCCCTGGCCTGTCCTATTTTGTCCGTTTTCATGGCCTGACAGCCCCCCATACTATTCAAGGGGAGCGTTTTTCAGAAAGGCGACTGTGAGAAAATGGCCGGGAAAAAAAAATCATACTTAGGGCTCATGCACACGACCGTTGCGGTTTTCACGGATCCATTGTTCAGTATCTGAGTTTTTTTCCCCTCTAATTTAAGTCCTCTTCCGTTCCGTTATTACACAAAACATATCCGTATTGTTTCCGTATTTGATAAGTTTTTTTGCGGATCGTATACTGAAACAGTAACTTATTAATCATCAAACACATGAGCAATATGTGCTGGGCATAGCATTTCTACAGTATGGATCCGCAAAATACGGATGAAATACGGATGACTTAGTAATGTGTTCTGTATGCGTTCCGTATTTTTGGCGGACCCATTGACTTAAATGAGGCCTTGGACCGTGATTTGCGGACAATAATAGGACATGCACTACTTTTTTGCGGAACTGCCATGCGGAAACGGAATGTACACGGAATAACTTCCGTTTATTCTACCATAGCCCCATTGAAGTGAATGGTTCCGCATACGGTCCGCAAAAAAAAAAAAAAACGGAACGGAAGCGGAAAGAAAATACGGTCGTGTGCATGAGCCCTAAGGCCTCATGCACACTAACGTATGTTCTTTCCGTGTCCGTTCCGTTCTTTTTTGCGGACCATATGCGGAACCATTCATTTCAATGGGACTGCAAAAAAACGGAAGGTACTCCGTGTGCATTCCGTTTCCGTATGTCCGTTTTTCCGTTCCGCAAAAAAATAGAGCATGTCCTATTTTTTTCTAGTTTGCGGACAAGGATAGGCATTATTACAATGGATCCGCAAAAATAACGGAGCCACAAAACAAAACGGATGCCATATGGAACGTCATCCATTTTTTTTGCGGAGCGCAAAACACATACGGTCTTGTGCATGAGGCCTTAAAGGGCTTCTGTCAACCCCCAAAAGTCAATTTTCATTTTTGGGCTTATTAAAATCTCTATTGTGCAATTTTTTAATATATAGTGCGCTTACCTTTTTCTGTGGCTTATTTTCTTTAAAAATCGTACTTTTATAATATGTTAATTACTTCGCTACCAGCAAGTAGGGCGGTTACTTGCTGGTAGCCGCCGCATCCTCTTTTTAAAAAAACACCCCCTCCTCTGGTTGATTGACAGGGCCAGCGAGCGCTCTCCTCCTCCGGCTGGTCCTGTCTGCATTTCAAATCCCGCGCCTGCGCCTTACGTGTCTTCATTCGGCGCAGGCGCTCTGAGAGAAGGACGCTCGCTTTATCAGCACTTCCACAGTGCGCCTGCGCCGACGATGTTTTCTCTTCCGGGGCAGAGGTGCCGTCATCGGCGCAGGCGCACTGTGGAGCACTGCATCCCATAACGTAAGAAAATATAAAAATCTGTGAGGATCGTAGGGCGGGCTATAGGTTTTACAATCTGCAGCGTGCATCAGCCTGCAAAACCTCAAAAAGGCGATATCGCAGCCAAATCTCCATTTTTGTCCTGCAAATATTTCAGGGGATTTTCTGTAAAGACTTCTGAACAAAATCCCTTCCGTGGGAACATGAGGTAATGGCCCCCTGTCTCAGCCGGCTTCTGCGACGCATCCATTTTAATACGATTTCATCCAGTAAAGTGTGTCAAAGTTCACTGCGGCAGGAAAGTGGTAAAAAGAATGCGCTGCGCTCCGCTTATTTTCCTTCCTCATTTTGGCAAAGACAAAATAAAATAAAAATAAAATTATCTCCCTGGGCAATTGTATATGCAACACAACTCTGGCCAAGGGGCTGCAAAAATCACAGGATCCGCTCCAACTGGGGAGGTAAATGCACTGAAGTGCAGCGGGCGACGTGACGCGCAATACATCATCAAAACTCCAACCAAATACTCCCCACGTGATAATTATCTAAAATACTTGTGCAACTGCCCTACGGATTAATCTGCCCCGTAAAACCCAGTGCACACAGGACAGAATTTGCCTAGAGCATCCAGCAAGATTGCCGCAATGCAAGCTGAAAAAAAACGGGGCAGAGTGAAGAAGCTCTGGTCTTGTCTAGTGTTGAGCGAACTTGTTTTTTAAGTTCTGCGACCAAAGTTCGGGTTCGGATTATCAAAGAATCCCGTTATGAATTCCCAATTGAGTTACGGTCCGTGGTAGCGGAATCCATAACGGGTTTCTTCGATAACCCGAACTTTGGACGCAGAACTTGAAACACAAGTTCGCTCAACACTAGTCTTGTCCCATACCAGGGTTTCCGATGCTTGCACTGATGAGAGATCTATGTATTGAGGTTGCGGACGGTTTGCACCAGGGGCGCTCAGGGTCGACCCCCTTTTTATCGGAAGCCACCTATGTAAACACTTCTTGTTGTGTTACAGCGATTAATCCACCCTTCAATCGCCGTAATGCAAAGAATGTGAGGCTACGCGGACTGAGGCGACTTCTAGGAACTGGCAGGTGTAGGCTTACAGGCAGGTGACAGCCCGGACCGAAGACGCCACCTGTCCCCACCCGCCCGTCAGCAGCCACATCAAAGCAAATATCATCTGACAGTAATGGAGGCTGCATTAACCCATCAGGTGCCAGGTGCACATGCTCGGCTCTTTATAAAAGGACGCTTTCACGCAGTTTTTAAGTGGCGTTCTTGTGCCCCCCCCCCCAAAAAAAAAAACAACAACCACCAGCTCCAGATGTTAACTGAAGGTCTACGGGAAACGTGACACGCTGAACACACAAGTGTTTTCTGCTCCCGCTGTTTTTGTCCACTAGTTGTTTTTTTTGTCTTTCTTTTCAAAATCGCAGCATGCTGAAGCTCTTGGGGGTCATTTACTATAAGTGCTATGCCTGTTTTTGGTGTTGCCTCCTGTGAGACGATATTAGCGCCATTTTTGCTCCATGCTCACCATGTGGGAGTGATGGGGTCTGGGCCGGGGCAATAGCCCCAGCAAATGGTGGCAAAAAACTACTCCAGCCAGGTGGTGAAGTCATTTTTACTCCAGCGCACGCACTGCCAGCGGTGTGTCTAATGTACAGTGAGGTCCGCACCTCGTCAGAAATCAGGCTCCTTCCCCGGCAGCGTAGGGGCGATCAAAGACTGGTGGAAGAAGCCACCCTTTGATAAATGACCCCCTGGGTGTTTTTTGGCACAATTTCCACCAAGAAAACTGGCGAAGGAGCTTTGCACTGCATTTATCAAGTGTTCCAGATGCTTTTCACGCCTGTATATAGGGGCGTGGCTTTCTGGGAAAAGGGTGTGGCTTATATAAGCCATTGTGCGCCAAAAGTTTATGCCAACTAAAGCCTCATTCACACATCAGTGATTCACAGGCGTGTGTTGTTCATGTCCTCCGCCGACAGCGCATACTGTATACACGTTCATTTTAATGTGTGTATTCACACTTCAGTGTTTTAGGACAGTCCGTGGTTTTAGCTCGGAAGCGTGCTCTATTATGTCCGCGCTCATGGATCTATCACGCCCATTAAGGGCTCATGCACACTGACGTATTTCTATTCCGTTCAGTATTTTATTTCAGGTCCATATGAAGAACCATTCACTTCAACGGGGCTTGAAAAAACTCTGTGTGCACTCCGTGTCCAAACGTCCGCATGTATGTTCCGCAAAAATAATAGAACATGTCCGTTTTGCGGACAAGGACAGGTATTGTTACAATAGATCCGTGTTTTGCAGACTGCAAAATACATACCGTCGCGTGCATGAGCCCTAAGTCTATTGGTCCGTGAAAAACATGGATACAACATGGATGCCATCCGTGGTTCATGGATCATTAGGTGCACAGTGTCCATGAAACACGGATGACACACGGACAGCAAAAAACGGACACACTGATCCTTCACGAAGGCATCACTGACCACCTTTTCATGGATTTGAGCACGGACATGTGAATTTGGCTTAATAGGTGGGGCAAACAGTCTATAGTAGGGGTCAGCAGCCTCCGGCACTCCAGCTGTTGTTAACCTACAACTCCCAGCATGCGCCATTCACTTCTACGTAAATTTGGAGAACCGCTGAGCAACTATGCATACTGGGAATTGTAGTATCACATCAGCTGGAGTGCTGAAGGTTGCTGATCTCCGGTGTCTAAGTTTCCACTGTTTTACAGTTAGACTGTGTAAGTAAAGCTAACCCCCCCCCCTGAAAAAAATGCCATAAAAAACACTGTACCTTAGCGCGGAGGAATGTACTGGACTGTGGGGCAAAGTCTGTGTCCTCAGTTTCCATGTTGTGTCACTGAGTAATATACAGTGGCAGGGAGATAATCCGGCAGAACACTGCGATAAGGCCAATTTCACTCCAGCGATAGGAGTGAGTCAGGGTCTGTTCAGGGAAAACTGATGGCTCCGCACGCAAGTTTATTCAGTATTGTCTGTGACTGTGTTCAGTGTATCCGTTTTTTCAAACGTTAGAAGAAAAACTGAAGGATAACACTCAACATCTCCTCATCTAAAGGTGTATTCACACAGTTTGCTTGTGCCATGGTTTTTGCTGCGTGGCCCAAACCGCATGCATTTTTACCAGGATTTGTGGGTCTAATGGGCATTATCTGTGCTTGCCATTAAACAGCAGCAAATCACAGCACATGTGCGGCCTGCCGCATCACACAATTGCATTATATCAATGCACTCTTAAAGGGGTTGGTCACCTTTTGGGTTTTGGTTAAGACCTGTAAAAGGGAAGAATACTTCGTTCCTCGCCCTCAGCTGTCTCCCTAAGGCTGGGTTCACACTAGCGGCACGGACCTCCGACATGTCGTAGTTTTATTCCGGCGGCCTCTCGGCGTGCGCTGCCGTGCCTCCGCCCCGCCCCCATTATAGTCAATGGGGCCAGAGCGGTAGTCCGGGGGCACACGTTCACTAGCGGCAGGACGGATCCGACAGGCTGTTCACCCAACGGAACAACTTGCCGGAGGTCCGTGCTGCTAGTGTGAAAGTAGCCTAAGGCAGGGCTTGACAAATTTCCTTGGAATCTAGGAGCCAGCTAAAAAAGTTAGGAGCCAGGCGGAGACGCGTCATAAAGCTCCCAATAGATGCCCCCATAGTGCTCCTCCCCCCCCCCACTTCTCTATAGAGCCCCCCAATAATGTATGCCAGTACATAGGGCCCCCAGTAGATGCCCCCATAGTGTTCCTACCCCTGTTTTCCATAGTGCCCCCCATAATGTGCGAGTATATAGGGCCCCCCATAATGCTTCCCCTTTTCAATAGGTTATATGACACGTCAGATGCTGCCAGCGTCTAAGTGATCGCCACTTGCGGCCGCCATGACATGTGGAAACCCTTGCAAGGATTACAGGGTCCGGAGGGGAGGGCAGAGGGGTCCGGAGGGGAGGGCAGAGGGGTCCGGAGGGGAGGGCAGAGGGTCCGTCTTGTCAATCTCTCTCCCCTTGTCATTCACTTTCTCCCTTGTCATTCACTTTCTCTCCCCCTCTTGTCATTCACTTTCCCCCTTGTCATTCACTTTCTCACCCCCTTGTCATTCATTTCCCCCTTGTCATTCACTTTCTCCCCCTCTTGTCATTCACTTTCCCCCTTGTCATTCACTTTCTCTCACCACCCCCTTGTCATTCACTTTCTCCCCCTTGTCATTCACTTCCCCCCTTCTCATTCACTTTCTCCCTCCCCCTTGTCATTCACTTTCTCCCTCCCCTTGTCATTCACTTTCTCCCGCCCCCCTTGTCATTCACTTTCTCCCTCCCCCTTGTCATTCACTTTCTCCCTCCCCCTTCCTCCTCTGCCTCTAGTGTAGCGTGGCCGAGCTTTGTATGGTCCCACGGGTACAGGAGCTTTAGTTTCCTGTACCCGGGCGGACTGACAGGAAGTGCACACTGTGTGCGCACTTCATGTCAGTCCGGCCGGGTACAGGAGACAGATGCTCCTGTACCGCGGACCATACAGGGCTCGGCCCCGCTACAATGAGGGAGTGACAGGAGGGAGCGCTGAGCTCTTCCCTCCTGTCAGTCCCTCTCTTCATGCTGTGCCCGGGCGGTGCGCCCTCATGGACGCGCCAGCCCAGGCAGTGCTGCAGCCGCCTGAGGCTCTATACAGAGCGCTCGGGCGGCTGCAGCATAAGGGGGCCGGCGCTCCTAGTCCGCGCCGGCCCTGCGCCCGGGCACCTGACAGAACGGGCTGACAAATACCTGGCCTAGGGGCTCATGCACGCGAACGTGTGCCGGCCGTGGTCGTATTGCGGCCCGCATACAGCGGGTCTGCAATACACGGGCACCGGCCGTGTGCATCCCGCATCACAAACCCATTCACTTGAATGGGTCCGCGATCCGGGAGATGTGGTTCGGAAGGATGGAGCGGAACCCCACTGAAGCACTACAGAGTGCTTTCGTGGTGTTTCTGGCGGTGCACTACTTTTTTGTGGAACGGACTGATTCAAGTTGAATGGGTCTGGATCCGTCTGCGGCAGCCGCATGGATGTTGCCCGTGCATTGGGGACCGAATTTGCACGGAGCGGCCGGCATGAGCCCTTAGGCTGACCTTTAGCGTCCCTGCTCGCGCTCCACTCTGAACTTTGACACGATACTTCTCTTGCCGTCCTGTCCCATCAGTCATTAGTTATAATTAAAGTGTAATTACCTTGTGGCATGTGTGCCATAGTGATCTGCTTACTACAGGCACGAGGACTCGTGTGGCACATTTTTTTAGCTGTGGTGAAGACCCTGGCAACAAATATTTCAGACGTCGGTAAGTGTTTTGCAGTCCGCAAATTCCAAAACACGGAACATTGCAGCCCTATACAGAAATGCCTATTCTTGTCCGCGATTGCAGACAAGAATAGGAAATGCTTTAGCTTTTTGGCGGGTCACAGAAAGGAACTACAGATGAGGACAGCACTCGTTCCGCAAAATTGTGGCTGGCTGCGCTCCATTACACGGGGGCGTTACCATTACACCTAGAGGCTCAGCTCTC
This sequence comes from Bufotes viridis, assembly GCA_033119425.1. Lineage (NCBI taxonomy): Eukaryota > Metazoa > Chordata > Amphibia > Anura > Bufonidae > Bufotes > Bufotes viridis. Next base: position 36,508,333 of record CM065598.1, read on the forward strand.
TCTGCCACTGCCGCTCCCTCTGCACCAGGTGTTATGATGTTTACACTGCCTGGTCCTGTCAATCAAAGTGGAGAGGACACGGCAGTGGAAGAGACAGCAGAGTCTCTAGGTGTAATGGTAACGCCCCCGTTGCTCCTAGAGGCTCAGTTGCATATATTTAAACATCATGTTTCTCAGCAATGCGGACACATATGAACATGGGACCAACACAGATGTCTTCAGCTGCCAAGTGCACATGTAACAGGTCAGCCAGTGTCATAGGTACAAAACTGCTGACAGATGCCCTTTAAACCTGTCCAGGAAGGATCATCTCCACTGAAGTATTAGGCCCCTTGCAGACGAGCGTTCATCACGGAGTGAATCCGTATCGCAGCTACCGGCCTGAACTCCCAGCGCTGGACGGGGTCACATAGCATTATATTGATTTATGATGCTATGTAACCCTTACAGTTCTAGAATGTATTGGATAACACTGGCAGCATTATGTCAGTGTTATCCAATACATTCCAGAACTGTAAGGGTTACATAGCATCATAAATAAATATAATGCTATGTGACCCCGTCCAGCGCTGGGAGTTCAGGCCGGTAGCTGCGATACGGATTCACTCCGTGATGAACGCTCGTCTGCAAGGAGCCTTATACTACACAAGTCAGCATAAGTGGAGGGGAGGGGGGAAGATTGAGCAGGAACTGAGTGACATGGGACTGCACAGCTTTATAGGAAGTTTACATCTCAGCACAAGTGTCTTATTCACAACCATACAGGTCAGTACGTCTTTATAATGTCCTCCTTGATCCCAGGGCTGCTTCTGATTGAGTAAGAGAAGGTTAGGAAGCAGATTCTCCTCTACTTTCTGCGTGCAGTGAGGCTCCGCGGTGTTTTCTGTAGCTGGTCTCCCTGAGATCAGCTATTGTTGTGTTTGAGTAGTCTCCGAGGCATTGCTCCCGGTTAGCCAGAATCCTACTCCGCACTGATGAGGGGCAACACCCTGAAACAGCTGTCTGTGGATGGATACCTAGCTTAGGTTTTCCCTGTCACATCCTTAAAGCTTGTAAAAAAGCGGGATCTTGACATAGGGGCCACTTAATATGGTGGATTTGGTGATCTCTGTAATGGAGACACCCCTTTGCTTGGTTTTCCTTCCTTTGAGGGATATCTGGCTTTCATTGTGTTGTAGACCCATAACTGGGGCTCCACATTTGTTTTGCATATTCTGCGTGCAGTGGACAGGAGCTCGTCTCCACCCTCCTTGTCTGAGAACCGCAAACTAGACATTCACTATGCAGAAGAAAAACGCTAAAAATGCCAGATACAAGTGATATAATGGCCAGAAACGCACACTCTGTACCAGTGATTAATGTGCGTGGACAGTTAGATACGCTTTAACTATTCGACTGCCTCAGTAGATGACTCCAGATAAAAGAAATGCAGAACACGTAAGAAATGCTTTACAAGTATAATAAAACTGATCAAACCAAACTCCAAACTGCTCCACCCGTGACTGTGTCATCAAGGGGTGACTCGGCCTTTACTACAGGCCGGCACTCTGCTCCTGTGGCCCTGGCAGAGTAAGCTGAAATATAGCGGAGCGCAAAGAGCGTGCAGCCGGTCTATAGACAGCAGGCACGTGCTCGCCAGAATACAGGGGGGCCGTGCCGACTGCTCCTAAATACTGCCCAGGAAGATACGTAGAGTCACAGCTTTACATCGCCGATGGTCAGACCTCGGAGCAGGATATGGCTGCCCAGATTTTCCGTAGACCGGCATCCCCTGGTTCCTATATAGCGAACCCTTGCACATATCTGTCCCATAGTTTGGAAAGTGGAGCGCTTGTCTCCTGTCGCCCTTGTTATCATTGTCTATGACGATCTTTAGGCGTTTCGCAAGAACACCGCCATAAAAAGCCTGCTGCACATAGGAGACAAGTCCGCCCGTTATATGGAGGGGCCTCTGACACTTTCTAATGCCCGATCCTCGTGTTTACAGGGAAGATAAGCCACCGATGGCGTCTAGCAGCAGCTTGCTCCCCTCTCCCCTTGGGCAGCGATCAGCTGAGCATGCATGTTTATCTGGCTGTAGGCAGGCATGGCTGGTGGCTGGGTTGGCGAGTGTTCAGCCAAAAGCTACTGAAGAAGCCTTAAAGGGGGGTTCCCATCACAGATAATGGGGGCACATCGCTAGGATATGCCCCCATGGTCTGATAGGTGCGGCTCCCACCTCTGGAACCCACACCTACACCGAGAATAGAGCGGGAAGAGGTGACGAGGGCGCACTGTGCATGCGCAGCCATCCTACGTTCATTTCTATGGGGCTGACGAAAATAGGACAGCGCTGGCTCAGCTATTTCCGTCAGACCCATAGAAATGAATGAGAGGTGGCCGCGCAAGCGCAGTGCGCTCCCATTCACTTGTATGGGGAGAGCGTTTGGCGGTGGCCGGATCCCGGAAAACCAGACACTAGTGTTGAGCGAACTTGTGTTTTAAGTTCTGCGTCCAAAGTTCGGGTTCAAGTTATCGAAGAAACCCGTTATGGATTCCAAATGCCGTTATGGTCCGTGGTAGCGGAATCCATAACGGGTTTCTTCGATAACCTGAACCCGAACTTTGGACGCAGAACTTAAAACATAAGTTCGCTTAATACTGTCAGCCACCACTCTCCCTGCTTTGTTCTCGGCGTAGGTGAGGGTCCTAGAGGTGATCCTAGCGATATGCCCCCATTGTCTGTGATGGAAATACCCCCTTAAAGGGGGTGTGCCAGGTTATAATGAGTCTGATCAGCTTGGGATCTGACTGCCCACCGCTCACCACTCATAGCGGGGGGCCATACCCTCACAGTCAGACTTAGCTCTTATAATGTGGAAACTTTGCACAACCCCTTTAAAAGGTGTTGTCCGGGTTCTGAGCTGAACCCGGACATACCCATATTTCACCCAGGCAGCCCCCCTGATGTTAGAATCGGAGCATCTCATGGTCCGATGCTCTCCCATGCCCTGCGCAGGATCGCGCAGGGCAAGGGCTCTTTTATTTACAATAACACACTGCCGGGTGGAGGCTTCCACCCGACAGTGTGTTCGGTGACGTCACCGGCTCTGATGGGTGGGCTTTAGTGCTGTCCTAGCCGTTTTACAGGCTAAAGCCCACCCATCAGTGCCGGTGACGTCAGCGGGCTCATTGCTGGGCGATTCAGCGCAGGGCAAAGGAGAGCATCGGAGCATGAAATCCGGCAGGCTGTTCAGTCAGAAGCGGATAATGTCGGGGACTACAATGGGGTCCTGCACGGCTCTGCCAGATTCCGTAACTCTGATGTGAACACAGCCTTACAAGGTGTCCTGTTGCTGAACTCTATGGGGGAACCCCACCGCCACAAGCATTCAGCCCCCTGTAACGTCAGCAGACAAGACATAAAGCGTTACATAATTCCCACTGAAATCAGTATACTGCCATATAATCGATGGGTGTGCCCCGTCCTCCAGACCACAGGTCCTCTACGCTGCCTCTCAGGGCGCATTCATACATGGCAGATTTTCCTGCAGACAATTTCCACAACTGAAAATCAGCAGCATGAAAATGGATTTCTGCAAGCTCCATCCACGGAACAGGTGCGTGTGTGTGAACGCCCCCTTCCAGGACCAGCTGATTAATAAATAGGCGACCCCCATATAACGGGAGGATCCTGCCAGATCATCTTCTGTACAATTATTAAAGGGGTCCTCTCACTTCAACAGATGGCCTTTATCATGTAGAAAAAGTTAATACAAGGCACTTACTAATGTATTGTGATTGTCCATATTGCCTCCTTTGCTGGCTGGATTCATTTTTCCATCACATTATACTCGGCTCGTTTCCATGGCTACGACCACCCTGTAATCCAGCAGCAGTGGTGGTGCTTGCACACTATAGGAGAAACCTCCGACCTCTCTGGTGGCCGGGCTGTGGGAGCGCGCAGTCCAGCACTTTTTCCTATAGTGTGCGACCACTGCTGCTGGATCGCAGGGTGGTCGTAACCATGGAAACGAGCAGTGTATAACATGATGGAAAATGAATCCAGCCAGCAAAGGAGACAATATGGAGAATCACAATACATCAGTAAGGGCGGAGGGCCTGATATTAACTTTCTTTACATGATAAATGCCACTTGCAGAAGTGAGAGGACCCCTTTAAGGTTTTCATCTACTTTATAACATCAGGTCCCATGTTTCCTGACAGGTGGTGTGAAGGACCAGTCCCCTCTCTAGCCCGGGGATCAGCAACCTACTACAACTCCCAACATGCACACCTATGGAATGTAATATTAGTACAGGCTATAGCTACTAGACAGGGGTCGTAGATCCAGGGAGTTATTCTGATTGGAGTCGGGAAGGAATTTTTTCCCCTAAAGTGAGGAAAATTGGCTTCTACCTCACAGGGTTTTTGCCTCCTCTGGATAAACTAGCAGGAAACAGGTCAAACTGGATGGACAAATGTCTTCTTTTTTGGCCTTATATACTACATTACTATGTTAGTAGTTGTCAGGACTCCCACAGAGGCGAATGGAGCATGCTGGGAGTTGTAGTTTCACCTGTGCTAGCCTATAGGTCACAGGGGGTGCCGGTCACAGGGGGTGCCAGTCCCGGGGGGCAGCAGCAGGTTCCTCCTTTAGTGAGGTCTATAGACTAGGTGGTGGAGCAGCTGCCGCACATATACCTCAATAACACCAAAAACGCAGCTGCGGTTCAGAGGGCAGTGTGAAGCAGCACTCACCCAGGCAGGCTCCGCTCACCAGCGCCGTGGCGGTCAGGGCACCGGCAGAGGCTCCGTAGATGTTTCTGGCATTTTCCACCAGGAAGGGGGCGTGCTCCTTCAGACAGCTGGCGACCCCGATGTGGTAGATCCCCAGGAAACCGCAGCCGGCGAACGAGATGTTCCAGGGGGAGTCCAGGGGGAACATGTCCGGGGGTCCTGCGGTGCTTCTTCTGCACCGGAACAGAGAAGCCGCACTGGTCAGGCGGTGTCGTCGCTGTGTCACCCACCCCTCCCCGCTTTAAGGTTTAGCGCAGCCGTGCGACATTTAGCTCGCGGACTGTGTCCCCGCAGCCTTTTGTAGCCCCCGTGTCCTGGCCCCCTGCGCCTTATTTTCCTTCCAATTCCTGGTATTTGATGACGGGAGGCGGCGCGGGCGGGGATGTCACAGGAGGAAAACAGCGGCCGCTCCAATGGGCGCCGGAGGTGTCGCTACACCCTCAGCCGGGGGCGGGGCCCGCCGTCCTCCCTGCCCTCATGTGCCCAGGGGACGGCTCCTCCGCTGTCACCGCTCCCGGGACTTCTGTCCTACATCAGGACGGTTCACGTGCTTTCTCCATTACTTCTCAGAAGATGCAGTAACGCACCAGTCCTGACGTCTGCTGTCATCCTGCGACAATTGTTCCAAAACAACAGCGCTTAACCCCTCAGTGGCCGGCTGTTACCGCCTTTATTTTTGTTTTCTTTTATTGACATGGCTGTATCAGGATTCAGGCCTAGTTGTAGGCATTGTTTTGGTGCGGTTTGAGGGTCAATGTAAATTATTATTTTTTCGGTCATGTGGATACTGAATAAGCTTTTTTTTCGCAGTGTGCTTCAATAAAGATCGCTTATTTAGGGCTCGTGCAGATGAATGTGAGCTGTCCGGTCCCGCAAACAGCGGGTCTGCGATATACGGGCCAGGACATTTTTTTTTGTACCGCATCACGGATGCAGACCTATTCACTTGAATGGGTCCGCAATCTGGAAGGTACACAGCAGAGGCACGGAACAGAATTCTTTCAGCCGCCATCTCGTCTCTACAGAGTTTGTTACACAGACACCCCCAATACTGTGCCCGTGGTGCCCCCCAATGCCCCAGGTACTATACTGCTGAAAAAATAGTGACCCCCAGTAGACATAATTGGGGTCATTTATCAAACTGGTGTAAAGTAGAGCTGGATTTCCAAAAGAGCTGTGAAAAATGAAAGGTGGAATCTGATTGGTTGCTATCGGCAACTAAGCCAGTTCTACTCTACACCAGTTTCATAAATTACCCCAAATGTCCCTATAGTGTCTACAGCAGCTATAATGTCCCTTAGAGTGCCCCCAATAACACCCTATATTGTGCTCCAGGCAATAATATCTGTATAGTGTCCCCACACTGCCCCCTACAGTAGTGTCCCCCACACTGCCCCCAGACAGTAGTGTCCACCACACAGTAGTGTCCCCCACACTGACCCCACACAGTAGTGTCCCCCACACTGCCCCCACACAGTAGTGTCCCTCACACTGCCCCCAGAAAGTAGTGTCCCCCACACTGCCCCCAGACAGTAGTGTCCCCCACACTGCCCCCACACAGTAGTGTCCCCCACACTGACCCCACACAGTAGTGTCCCTCACACTGCCTCCCTACAGTAGTGTCACCCACACTGCCCCCTACAGTAATGTCACCCACACTGCCCCCCTACAGTAGTGTCACCCACACTGCCCCCAGACAGTAGTGTCCCCCACACTGCCCCCACACAGTAGTGTCCCCCACACTGACCCCACACAGTAGTGTCCCTCACACTGCCTCCCTACAGTAGTGTCACCCACACTGCCCCCTACAGTAATGTCACCCACACTGCCCCCCTACAGTAGTGTCACCCACACTGCCCCCACACAGTAGTGCAAAAAGATTGTGGAGCCCCAGTTATGGGTCTACAACACAGTGAAAGCCAGATATCCCTCAAAGGAAGGAAAAACAAGCAAAGGGGTGTCTCCATTACAGAGATCACCAAATCCACCATATTAAGTGGCCCCTATGTCAAGATCCCGCTCTTTTACAAGCTTTAAGGATGTGACGGGGAAGACCTAAGCAAGTTATCTATTCACAGACAGCTGTTTCGGGGTGTTGCCCCTCATCAGTGTGGAGTAGGATTCTGGCTAACCGGGAGCAATGCTTTGGTGACTACTCAAACACAACAATAGCTGATCTTAGGGAGACCAGCTACAAAAATGCCGTGGAGCCTCACTTAAGAGTCTCAAACACAGCAATCCAAAGTGCAAAGCTCCCTGGGAAACACCCAGACTGCCTCCCTACAGTAGTGTCACCCACACTGCCCCCCTACAGTAGTGTCACCCCCACTGCCCCCCTACAGTAGTGTCACCCCCACTGCCCCCCTACAGTAGTGTCACCCACACTGCCCCCCTACAGTAGTGTCACCCCCACTGCCCCCCTACAGTAGTGTCCTTCTCACTGCCTCCCTACACTAGTGTCACCCACACTGCCCCCCTACAGTAGTGTCACCCACACTGCCCCCTACAGTAGTGTCACCCACACTGCCCCCCTACAGTAGTGTCCCCCACACTGCCCCCACACAGTAATGTCCGCCACATTGCCCCCACACAGTAATGTCCGCCACACTGCCCCCACACAGTAATGTCCGCCACACTGCCCCCACACAGTAATGTCCGCCACACTGCCCCCCACACAGTAGTGTCCCCCACACAGTAGTGTCCCCACACTGCCCCCACACAGTAGTGTCCCCATACTGCCCCCACACAGTAGTGTCCCCACACTGCCTCCCACACACTAGAGTACCCCACACTGTAGTGTCCCCACACAGTAGTGTCCCCACACTGCCCCCAGACAGTAGAGTACCCCACACTGCCCCCCACACAGTAATGTCCGCCACACTGCCTCCCCCACACAGTAGTGTCCCCCACACAGTAGTGTCCCCCACACTGCCCCCACACAGTAGTGTCCCCCATACTGCCCCCACACAGTAGTGTCCCCCACACTGCCTCCCACACACTAGAGTACCCCACACTGTAGTGTCCCCCACACAGTAGTGTCCCCCACACTGCCCCCAGACAGTAGAGTACCCCACACTGCCCCCCACACAGTAATTTGCCCCACACAGTAGTTTCTCCCATATTGCCCTCATTTAGTAATTTGCCCCCCACATAATAATCCCTCCCATAATTATTGCCCCCACACAGTATCCCACCATAATATTTTTCCCCCACATGTCCTCCTGTGTCCCCCAAAGTTACTTGGCACATACAAAATAAAAAAACAAAACTAAAAGCTAAATACTCACCTATGTGCAGGCGCTTGCTCGCAGAGGAAGGTGCGCACACTTCACTGTGCTGCTGCATCCAGGCACAAGAGAGGCGCGATGACGTCATCACACACGCCTGTGTCGGGATTTCACTACAGCATAGGCCGCCTACTAGGCTTGAAGCCTATGGCGGTGATCGGTGGCCGGGCAGGGAACTATGCGCTCCCATGCCCCGCCGCAGTATGTGGGCGTCAGCGCTCCAGCAATGAGCGCTTCCATCTGTATTGATGGAAGCGCTCATTGCTTCTCTGGCACCCCCTTTGACTCTGCCACCCTGTTTGGTTTGGTAACCAACAACCTATATCAGGTAGTTGTCATGATATTCTCATTTCTAGTTATTTGGAGCTACTTCTCCCAATTTCCCTAAGGTGCCCTTGACTGCTTCCAATAAATACCAGCTAGTGTATCTAAAGGGGTCCACCAAAGACTTCCTCTCGTCACAATAGTGTATAATAAAAAATTTCCATAGTTTGAAAAATGTTCTTGTCCGAGTCTCTTTATTGTGTGTGACCGTTGTATGTTCTAGCCAGGGGCGTAGCTATAGGGGGTGCAGAGGTAGCAGTCGCTATCGGGCCCAGGAGCCTGAAGGGGCCCAAATACACTTGTGCTGCATAAGAAGACACACAAAGCACTGAGGGAAGGGGGCCCAAGCTAAACTCTTGCACCAGGGCCCCTGAGCCTTTAACTACACCCCTGGTTCTAGCCATAAAACTTTCTTCACAGTTGTCAGTATTTGACTTATGGACGGGGGCTGAGGAAGTAGCCAATTTGTTAAAATACACTTTTTTGTTGCCATAATAATAGTGTGGGCTATTGGAGGTAAGTGACTAGCCCTTGGTTTAATCTCCTCCTCCCGTATGAAATAGTACCCTTTTACCTGTTATCGGTACCTTTAGTAAGCAAGATTTTTTTAAGTATAGCGAATGTGTCATCTCATAGGGTCTTCAACTCTTGACAACCCCATAGCCCATGTAGTAAGTCGTTTTTTGTTCTCAGCACTTTGGGCATTTTGTTTGTCTGTCTGGCCCGAGGGGCGAGGGTGGTAAGGTAAATGCATAAATCGCCCTGTGCATGATTTTTAGCTGAGTTTCTCTCCAGTTTTCAGATGTTATATGTTGTCTAAAGTCCGTCCACCCACTAAGGATCTCTTTTCCTTTCTAATCGTTTTGCCCATCCCTGGAACATGGAATGACGTGTCCATGGAAGTATCTTCGTTTTTATAAAAGCGTAAAGATCTGAAACAGATTGTTTAGTATTCGAGGACAGGAGAGTATCAAAAGCGTTGAAGGGGGCTTCTCTTGAAATATCCTCCAATTTAGCCCTGCAGAAATGTAGGATTGTCTATATGAGAAATGTTGAGGGTCTTTCAGAGTGTATTTATCACATAGTTCTTCTAGTGTCAACCATCTTGGTTCTTTCTCATGAATCAAGTCTCCTACACTCTCTATTCCCTTCCAACTCCGGAACACACTGCTTGTTTGACCCTTCTGGAACTCCGGTGCTCCCCATAAGGGTCAGTGCTTGGAACATTGGTAAGATAAATTAAATAGCTTTTGCGTGATTTTCCATGTAATAATGGTATCCCTAAGTAAGATAGATCTTATTTCTCGTGGTAAGTCGGAGATCCTAGAATGCACCAGTGCCATTAAGTTCCATGGGGACCCCATACTTATTTCTAGTGTTAAATTTGAATAATGACTACCGTAGTTCCTCTCTTCCATTCCAGTATATGTCTCATTAAACAAGTAGATTATATCCTCTCATGTTCGGAAAATTTAGTAATGCTTTAGTTTAAATGTCAGTTCTTTGTTCCTCTGTCCATGGCATCTAGGATTGCTCCAAACAGGGGCGTAGCGAATGGCTCATGGGCCCTGGTGCAAGAGTTCAGCTTGGGCCCCCTTCCCCCAGTGCTTTGTGTGTCGTCTTATGCGGCACCAGTGTCTTTGGGCCCCCTCAGGCTCCTGGGCCCGGTAACGACTGCTACCTCTGCACCCCCTATAGCTACGTCCATGGCTCCAAACAACACTTCATTGTATTGTACAGTGACAATAAAGGCATCTTATCTTAGTATTATTTTTTTTATATCTTTTTCTTTTAATCTAAAATGTTTTATTAATTTTTTAATTGTCGTACCTCAGATCAGATCCCCAATCTTCATCAGACCTCAGATCAGACCCTTAACCTTCATCAGACCTCAGATCAGACCCTCAACCTTCATCAGACCTCAGATCAGACCCTCAACCTTCATCAGACCTCAGATCAGACCCTCAACCTTCGTCAGACCTCAGATCAGACCCTCAACCTTCATCAGACCTCAGATCAGACCCTCAACCTTCGTCAGACCTCAGATCAGACCCTCAACCTTCGTCAGACCTCAGATCAGACCCTCAACCTTCATCAGACCTCAGATCAGACCCTCAACCTTCGTCAGACCTCAGATCAGACCCTCAACCTTCATCAGACCCTCAACCTTCGTCAGACCTCAGATCAGACCCTCAACCTTCGTCAGACCCTCAACCTTCATCAGACCTCAAATAGAAAATAAAATAAAGTCCTTCTGCTTAAGACGGTGCCGCCACTCTGGAGATCTAGCGCGCTCTTCCTGCAGCGCTGCACTGTGACGGTGCACTATACCAGCACTAGCAGCACTAACTCACCACTCCACACATCTCCTGCGCTCATTGGTATTCGCCCCATAAGACAAAAAAGTGTATCTTAGGGCTTAGGCTAGTTTCACAGCTGCTAGTTTGCAGAGCGCACAGCAGTTTGTGCTTGGACGATTCTCTGCATTTTTTCCGGATCTCTGCAGGACCCCGTTATACTTTGCCGGATCCGGATAATTCCGAGAGGCTGTTCTCTGCAAAATGCTGCAGATGTAAAAGTAACCCTATAGAGCGAAAAATACTGTACTTCCCTTCTTTCTTTTTATAATCCCATTAAAGAGGTCTTCCAGTAATGAGTTTTATCAAGTGCCCGCAGCCTGCCCCATGAAGCAGAAGATTCATTGTTACCTGCTCCACGCTGCTCCATTCCTCCATCTTCCAGTCCCCGCATCGTTTCCATCCGGCTGGCCATGGGCATAGTCACATGCACCGTTCTAGCCAATGACCGGCTTCAGTGGTGATGTAGCCACAAGGAGCACGTCACCGCTGTGATCTATGGCCAGCCAGATGAAAACGGTGCGGGGACTGGAAGATGAAGGACTGGAGCGGCGTGAAGCAGGTTAGTACGAATCCTCTTTCAGGGGGCATGCTGCGGGCACTTGATAAAAAATAATTACCAGAAAACCTCTTTAAGGAATTACTGTCTCCTGTAGGCTGATCCACTATGCGCGGAGTCTCTATGGCACAGGCTGTGGTTGGGGGCAACACTAGGTTCTGTTCACACCTGCATTTTGGCTTACATGCGGAACCATCATGTGAGTGATCAGACGGCACCCAGTCTACCTTTCTGATGCCGTCCGAGTTAGGGCTCATGCACACGACCGTATGTATTCTGCGGACCGCAAAAAAAAACGGATGACGTCTGTGTGCATTCCGTATTTTGCAGAGCGGAACAGTTGGCCCGTAATCGAACAGTAGTATCCTTGTCCGTTATGTGGACAATAATAGGACGTTCTATTTTTTTGTGGAGCGGACATACGGAAACGGAGTACACACGGAGTAACGTCTATATGCTGCAAAATAAACCCGCAGCCTGCTCTTAGGCTACATTCACACGGCAGTCAGGAACAGACATGTCCTATTTTGTCCATTTTCGCAGACCGACAGCTCCCATACAATTGAAGGAGAGCGGTGAATACAGTGCTCCTGGTGCTGGATGTACTCGCTGCTCCCTGGTCTCCTGCCAACACCAGATGCTGTGTGCGTCAGGTCACAACGTGGCGCTGGCAGAAGACTGGAGAGCAGTGAGTGCAGGAAGAGCGGGCTGGATATGCCAGTGGCACCGCCGTCACATTGGGGGAGATTTATCAGACTAGTGGAAATTAGAACTGGCTTAGTTGCCCATAGCAACCAATCAGATTCCACCTTTCATTTTTCAGAGCTCCTTTGGAAAATGAAAGGTGGAATCTTATTGGTTGTTATGGGCAACTAAGCCAGTTCTACTTTACATCAGTGATAAATCTACCCCATTATCCCTAAACATATCATTTTCCAGTGTAAATACAGTGGAGAAGAAGGTATTTAATAAACTGTCATTTTCCTCCACCTCCACCATTACACCCAGATTATTTTGAGAGGGCCACCACTATCAGTTTTACATTTTTATTATTATTAATTTTTATTGAACATATGGCTTGTGTGTGCACAATGATAGCAGCGGAGGCGACAACGTGGACAATGATTCCTCAGTCACGTACTCTGATGGACACAAAGCACCCCCACTCAATGCTACTTACAACTAGGCGAAAGCATTTGGCACAAAATTGATGCTAAGGCCCCATACACACGGCTGCATTTTTGGTCCCCATCCGATCCGCATTTTTATGTATTCATTCATTTTATTTCAGGGGCCGCAAAAAATGTGGGCAGCACACCGTGTGCTCTCCACATCCGCATGTCTGTTCCGCAGTCCAGTAAAAAAAGATTTGCGTTTTGTGGAGAAGAGTAGGCATTATTACAATGGGTCCAAAAAAACACAAAAAACAGATGCATCACGGACGTCACACTGATGTCATTTGTATTTTTTGCGGACCATGGTGGTGTGATTGCACTCTTATAGATGAGAATACAGCTCCTCACAGAGACAAATGGAGTGCCTATAGCGCTGTAATATCAGACCATGCGGACTGCGTATCACTGTACCGGGTCTATGCACATGCTTTCTCTGTGTATACACCCTGCGATAAGTCGTGCGACAAAAAAGGGTACAACTACAGTGCGACATGTGTTGCGCGACATTTATGTCACAGTAATGTTGCGCAACAATGCTGCGAATGTGAAGCGACAGTCGACCAAAAATCCTACTTGGATGGAATTTTTAGTGACTGCCGTGTCGCAGTATGTCGCAGTGTCACACTACTGATTCTCATAAAAAAAAGACTTTTCTGTCGCCATAGCTTAAAAGGGCAACAATTAAAGGGCTATTCCGGTGAGAAGCATTTGTCACCTATGCGTTGTGTCGAGGAGGGGACCCCAATCCCCTCAGCTACATTATCCGCGGTGAGATAGAGTTTGACTGAAGCAGTCTCAGAGCATGTGCCCTGCTGCTCTATTCAAAATTGATGTCCCTGACAGTGACAGCCGAGCATGCAGCAGATGGCTCCTACGAGTCAAGCATTTATTATAAATGCCTCTGGCAAGAATACCCCTTTAACCGTGTTTATGCTGCTAATTTCTTGCATCATCGTTTTTTTGCTTCCTCTTGCTTACCACGCAGATTCAGCCTGTTTACTCGCTGGGCACACACTGACCATATATGATGGATGGGCTCTCATGTTCTATGGCAGTAAACAGAACAGTCATGTTGGCAAGTGCCACGCTGTGTATTGTTTACTTGGTCTTGGGGTATGTGTGCACAGACTGTTAATGGATGCAGTGTTTGTGCCAAGTAAGTGGCCTGGCATGTGTGGAGGGTGATAGATGCAGGAGGACAGCACTAATGATGTATTTAATGGACAGATTGCTATTAGAAGGGTCCCTACAATTAGCACAAACCTTTTTTTACCACTTAAAGGGGTTGTCTGCGTTCAGAGCTGAACCCGGACATCCTTCCATTTTCACCTAGGCAGCCCCCCTGACAGGAGCATCGGAGCAGTTCATGGTCCGATGCGCTCCCTTAACCTGCACTAGATCGCGCAGGGCAGGGGCACTTTTGTTTATAACAACACACTGCTGGGTGGAGGCTTCCGCCCGGCAGTGTGTTAGGTGACATCACCGGCTCTGATGGGCGTGCTTTAGCGCTCCCCTTTCCGTTTTACAGGCTAGGGCAGCGCTGAAGCCCGCCCATCAGTGCCGGTGATGTCACCGGGCTTCCTGGCAGCCCTATGGAGGGCCCAGTTCGTCACCAGAACTCCTGAAAATGCCTTTGCCCTGCGCGATTTAGCACAGGGCAAAGGAGAGCATCGGAGCATGAACTGACCTGATGCTCCTGTCAGGGGGGCTGCTCTGAACCCGGACAACCCCTTGGCCACTTGTGCTTTTTGCTGCATTTCTTTGCAAACGGTGGTCTTAGATAGACTGGGGTCTCTGGTTCCCCCCATCCTGCGCTACCGTAGGATTCCCCTAATTTATTAGGACGTCTCATCATAAGTTAGTCGCACCTTCAGCAGACCGTGTGCCTGGAGTGAAAAACGACTCCAGCTCCTGACAGAAGTAGTTTTTACTCCACTTTTCTGCCATAAAAGCAAAGTGAATTTGCCGGAGCCGAAGGCACCTCTGAGTTGCGAGGGTGGCATAAAAACACCTGTGTGACAAACTATTGTTGCATGAGCATTTAAAAAGTCACAAAACATTTTTTACTCCAAAAACTGGCACAAAAATGTTCTTAAATGACCCCCAGTAGTCTCTGTACCAACTATTGGTTGGCTTACTTTGAGACAGAATTTTATGCCAGAAATGCGGCGCAATTTTGGAGCTGCATGACGTATCTCAGGCTACTCCCTCTTGTTGAGCGGAGGATATGTCAAGAACTAGATGAGCTAAAAAGAGCCAAAAACGCACCAAATTTTGTCCGATTTTACAACTGTCCAGATAAACTGACAATAGTTAAATCTGCTACAGTGCGTTTGCCCACTAGCCTTTTTTCATGGTGTTTTTCCCCTGTAAGAGAGGGTGATGCAAAAATGCGTGACAAGACGCCAATAGCGCCAACATTCTGCATTTTTGAAAAGCAGCCAGAAAGACAAAAAACGCCACCTAATTAACTAAAAAAAGCCAGAAGGAAAAAAACCCGTGTCATGCTTCCCACAGATGTGCAGCTAACATATGGAGCTGATGTTTTCAACACAAAAAATGCTACTAAAAACACTATAGTGCAGTGAAACTCCACAAAAAACCTGCGCCCTTAAACAATTATCAGTGTAACCTAGATGACCGTGGGGTACCTGGGCAGGTGCGTGCTGATAAATGCCCAGACACCTGGTAGGTGCCATCTGTCTGTATTTGCTAATCTGCACTTTTACTGCTAGTTTATATTGTTTTTTGTTTGTTCAACCAACGCTGAGATGGCAAAATGCTGTCTCATATCCTAGACTAATAAAGTGACCGGACAGGCTACATAGCAAATTTCCTGAATCATGAAAAGAAACAGTAATTTAGCAATGCAAGGGTTAACCTGATAATTCTAGGTATATTTACAATATGTGGTCACTAGGCATTATCACTTTCATGGTTTGTGACGGCAATATACTTGCCATATGACCTTGGGCTAGGGTGTATGCGCTCCTAGGAACTCAATGTTTTCCTATGAAGGGAAAAGTCATTGGCAGCTTCCAAAAATTCCAACGTTTCCTGTGATCGCAGCGCTACACCGCAAACTAAACTTTTCACTCTGGGTCTTTTGCTCTTGTCTAGTATGGTCACATATGGCAGATTTGTTATAGACGTTCCTGAATAAGGTTTGGGGGGGGGAGTGGAAACCACAAGCACTTTGCAGAAACAATCTCCTTCAGATGAACCACATGTCTGAGATTCTTATGGTGGGTTCAAGTCTTTTTAGTTTTTTTTTTTTTTAAAGGGGTTCTCAAGGAATTAAGAAAATTAAAATACTTAAATATTAATTTATTATAAATATATTCTCAAATACCTTTCATTAGATATAATGGCTCGTTTTGTCTGGGGAGCAATCATTAGGAGAAACAAAATGGCCACCGTCCGATTAGTTCACACAAAACCTGTCCTGAGCACACATGACGACAAGTTACTTTACAACACTGAAGTAAAGAGCTGCCTCATCCTCCTCTCTGCTTGTCAGGGATTATGATCCTGAATACAGATGATAAAGAACTGTAACTGAATCTCTGGGGAATTTAGTTCATGAGTAGAGTTGAGCGAACTTGTGTTTTAAGTTCGGCATCCAAAGTTCGAGTTCGGGTTATCCAAGCATCCCGTTATGGATTCCGCTACCACGGACCATAACGGCATTTGGAACACGGGGTGAAGGATCTGGGGTGACGTCACCGTCATGTGATCAGTGCAGGGGGCGTGGCTCAGTACTGGATTGGATAAGAGGTCGTAGGCTACCACCTCTTATCTAATCTAGTACTGATCCACGCCCCCTGCACTGATCACATGACGGTGACGTCACCCCAGGTCCTTAGTGTTGTCCAAGGTTCGGGTTAATTGAAGAATCCCCTTATGGATTCCAAATGCCGTTATGGTCCGTGGTAGCGGAATCCATAACGGGATGCTTGGATAACCCGAACCCGAACTTAGGACGCCGAACTTAAAATACAAGTTCGCTCAACTCTATTCATGAGGAGACGTGAAGTACAGAGAGGATAGACACGACAGGCTGTGGTAATAGAAACTGCACACAAGTGCTGCTGATCATTACCACATCTCACCCTCCATGTCTCCTCATCATCTCCGTTCCCACAGAGATTCACCTGTATTCAGAATCATGATTCCTGACCAGCAGAGCAGAGAGGAGGATGAGGCAGCACTATGGCTCATTGTGGTAAAGTAACGTGTCCTCTGCTGTGTGATTAGGACAGGTTCTGTGCGTACTCATAGGACGGCGGCCATTTTATTTCTCCCAATGATTGCTCCCCAGACAAAATGAGCCATTATAACTAACGAGAGGTATTTGTGAATATATCTATTATAAAGTAATATTTAAGTATTTTCATTTTCTTAATTCCTGTAGAACCCCTTTAAGTGACAGCAGTTTTTGAGTCAAAGTGACGTTCCTTTATATTTCCCCCACCTTTCAAATACACTTCTGACTTTAGCTCAAAAGACTGAATTAAAATGGTGTCTCCACCCCCCCAAAAAAAAAATCTAATGTGTGAAACCACCCTAAAGCCTCACACATACGATTGTAGGCAGCCCGTGCCTGTATTGCGGGGCCTGCAATCACTTAAATGGGTCCGCAATCCGGGAGATATGGTGCAGAAAGGAGGCACAGATCAGATGCACTACAGAGTGCTTACGTGGGTTTTCTGTCCGTGCCTCCGCACCGCAATAAAGTAGTGTATGCACTACTTTTTTTTGCGGTGCGGACCGTCGGATCCCATTCAATTTAATGGGTCTGCATCCGCAGATGGCAGGCACACGGCCGTGTGCATACGGCCTAAAGGTGGCCTTACACATGATGGCCCAACTGAAATTCATGTATGGGGGTGTCCTAACAATGTCAGGGGAAAGAAGGACTGAACGTGCTGATTTCAACATGCCCAAATCCCTTTTTTTCATTATCAGACACCACCGTTTTTTTCCCGTTTACGTTCTGTTTTTTGCGTTCCGTATACGGAACCATTCATTTCAATGGATCAGCAAAAAAAACGGAAGATACTCCGTATGCCTTCCATTTCCGTATTTCCATTCCGTTCAAAGATAGAACATGTCCTATTATTGTCCGCCTAATGGACAAGGATTTCACTGTTCTATCAGGGGCCAGCTGTTCTGTTCCGCAAAAAAACAGAATGCACACGGACGTCATCCGTTTCTTGCGGACCGCAAAATACTGAAAAAGCCATACGGCGAGAGGCCTAATATAAATCTGCTGCATGATCCTAAGCAACCATAACGAAAAAGATTTCAGAAGAGCTTCTCTTACGAGTTCTAGTCCTCTTGTAAGTGCTTAGACTCCTTTGCCACAGGTCACGTACAGTGGGGCCGATTACAAATCCACTAGACAGAGTAAGGCTACTTTCACATCAGCGTTCTCCCTTTCCAGTATTGAGATCTGTCATAAGATCTTAATATCGGGGGAAAACGTTTTAGTTTTGTCCCCGTTCATTGTCAACGGGGACAAAACTGAACTGAAGGGAACGGAGTGCACCAGAATGCATTCTGTTACGTTTGGCTGCGTCCCCATTGCAGACAGAATAACGCTGCAAGAAGCGTTTTTCTGTCCGCGAGGTGGTGCGGAGTAAGACGGATCTATCATCACTCACAATGTAAATCAATGGTGGCTGATCCGTTTACTCGGACACAAAAAAAAACCCCAAAAACTTACAATGGTTTTAGAGACGGATCCGTCAAGGCTATTTTACAAATAATACAACCGGATCCGTTAAGTTTATACTGATCCAGGATGTATCCAGCAAAAATGCTGATGTGAAAGTAGCCTGAGGTTGGGTCACAATGGAACTCTATGGTGACAGATGCCGCTGTAAAGCATCCATTTTAAGTATACTTTAAATGCAAGACAAAAATGTGAGATGAACTCAGCCTAAGGGCTTGTTAACACGACCCTATGTGTTTTGCGGTCCGTTTTTCATGGATTCGTTGTTCTGTTTTTTTGTATCCTTAATGTTTCAGTTTCTGTTTCGTTTCAGTTCCTTATTTCCGCAAAAAATCTCCGTATAGTTTCCGTATGCGATCCGTTTTTTGCGGATCGCAAACGGAAACACAAAATTTGTAATTATTACTGTATTATTTGTAAATAGTAAACACATGGCCAAAGTGGGCATGGATCCGCAAAATACGGATGACATACGGATGTGTTCGGTATGCATTCCGTATTTTTTGCAGACCCATTGACTTGAATGGAGCCACGGAACGTGATTTGCGGACAATAATAGGACTAGACTGAAAATGAGGCCCCTTTCACACGGGCGAGTGTTCCGCGTGGGTGCAATGCGTGATGTGAACGCATTGCACCCGCACTGAATCCTGACCCATTAATTTCAATGGGTCTGTGTACATGAGCGTTTTTTTTCACGCATCACTTGTGCGTTGCGTAAAAATCGCAGCATGTTCTATATTCTGCGTTTTTCACACAGCCCTAGCCCCATAGAAGTGAATGGGGCTGCGCGAAAAACGCATTGCATCCGCAAGCAGGTGCGGGTGCCTTGCGTTTTTCACTGACGGTTGCTAGGAGATGTTGTTTGTAAACCTTCAGTTTTTTATTACACTCGTGAAAAACGTATCAAAACGCATTGCACCCGCGCGAAAAAAACTAAACAACTGAACGCAATCGCAGGCAAAACTGAATGGCTTTGCCTGTAAAATCGCACAGTTTTCCCTGGACCTAATCCAGACACGCTCTTGTGAAAGAGGCCTAAGTCCTTCTTGACCTGCACTAGATTTATCACAGGCAGGGCCGGTGCCACCGTTAGGCAAACTATGCATTCGCCTATGGCGCCAGTCTGCTGGGGGCGCCCTGGTGGGCTCCCCCTGTCTGGGGCTGCAACGCTGGGCGAGCGGCTCTTGAGCAGCTCCCCACCCCTCCCTCGCGCGTCCTCTGTGAAGCCGGGAGATGGAATATGACGTCATTCCAGCCCCGGCATACTGGAGGACTGCACCACACTGGATCCCAGGGAGGTGAGTGTTTAAGTGTTTGATTGATTGAGTGTCTGCCTATGTGTGTCTGTTGAAGGCATATGATCACTTCAATTCATTTAAATGAGATTGTTTTTGCAACATATGCACGGATCTCTACAAGCTCTATCCAGATCATTAGGAGAGTCGAATAAGTTTCAATAATGATGATTACACTTACCGGTAATCGGATTTTCCACGGCAGCACCACAGAGAGAGAGGATCTGTCCCCGGGGACAGGAAACCTACAGAAATAAAAAGGCGGAGCCTCTCTACCCCTTCAGTGGATTACAGAGGAAGAGAGGAGCTCCTACCTTCATTAATCGTCATTTATATACTGAAACCAACACCTCGTGAAGAAACAGGAAAGTATAAATAAAGACAAGTTGTGTTGTGAGAAACGCCCCGGGTGGGAATAAGGAAGGGTACTGTCGTGGGGTCTGGAAAATCCGATTAAAGGTAAGTGTAATCATCATTTTCCCCCTCCCCCACAAAAGCACCACAGAGAATTACAGAGAACCACCTTCCTTAGGGAGGGACCACCGCTTGGAAGACCTTTCTACCAAAAGATAAGTCAGAAGGAGAGAGAAGGTCCAAACGATAGTGCCGGAAAAAAGTACAGGGAGACGACCACGTGGCAGCTTTGCTCGATACTAGCCCCAGAAGTAGATACAGACCGAGTGGAATAAGCCTTAACTGAAATTGGAGGAGATAGACCAGCCTCCAAGTAAGCCTGAGCTATACCAAGTCTAATCCACCTAGACAAGGTACTTTTGGTAGCCTTCTTATCCTTGTTTGCTCCAGAGAATAGAACAAACAAGGGGGAAGACTTTTGCCATTCTTCCGTAGCTTTGAGATAAGATAATGCAACAAGCATCGTCTTACAAGACTTACATCAAGAGTGTGAAATTCACTTTCCTTAGAGATTTTAGGCTGAGCACAAAAGGAAGGAAGTACAATTTCCTGAGATCTATGAAATTTTGAGGGGACCTTAGGTAAGAATGCTGGGTCAGGCCGGATAACGACTCTATCCTCAAGAATTGAAGTGAAAGGAGGATTTTGGGAAATGGCATGTAGTTCACTCACTCTCCTTGCCGTAGTAAGAGCCATTAGCAAAACCATTTTGTAGGACAAAAGTTTTATATTGGATGACTCAATCGGCCCAAAAGGTGTCTTGGTTAATGAATTCAGGACTAGGTTTAAGTCCCAAGAAGGAACTCTTGGAAAACAAACCGGATCCATTCTACCCACTGCCTTAAAGAATCTAACAATCCAAGGATCGGAGGCCAAATCTTTCTCAAAAAGTACAGACAGGGCGGAAATTTGCACTTTTAAAGTACTCTTGGTCAAACCTAGGAATAGTCCTTTCTGAAGGAACTCCAGAATGTGGGATATGGGAACAGATTGTGGCAGATTATCAGGGTTGAGTTTGCAAAATTCTATAAACTTTCTCCATGTCCAAGCAAAAATAGAAACGGTCACCTCTTTTCAACTCTTCAGAAGCGTGAAAATAAGCTCTTGTGAAAAACTTTTTTTTTTTTTTTATCATTCTGTTCCTCTCAGATTCCGAGCAGTTAAATGTAGGCCCTTTACTGCTGGATGCAATACAGGACCCTGGAATAACAGATGTGGAATCTCTGGGAGAATCCACGGGTCCGACACTGACATCATGCCGAGCAGAGAAAACCAAGCCCTCCTCGGCCAGAATGGAGCAATCAGGACTACCCTTGCTTTGTCTCTCCTGATCTTTTTTTAGGACTACTGGAAGTAAGGGTACTTTCACACTTGCGTTGGTGCGGATCCGTCTGTTTATTTGCACAGACTGATCCGCACCTATAATGCAAACGGATCCGTTTTGAATTACATTGAAAGTCAATGGGGAACGGATCAGTTTTCAAATGCCCCATATTGTGTCATTGAAAACGGATCCGTCCCCATTTACTTACATTGTAATTAAAACCGGATCAGTTAGGCTCCGCCTCTTGAGACGGACACCAAAATGCTGCATTCCTGCAGATTTAGGGAACAAAATTGGTCTACGTTCTTGTTTTGTAGTGAGGCAAACAGATCTATAACTGGCATCCCCCATTATCCTTCCATGTTAAGAGTGATCACAGGAGGCAGTGAGAAAAGGAATCTGATAAGTGGAGAGAAAGGTATTTTGCTTGTTTTTAAAGGGGTTGTCTCATGACCGAAAACGGGGGCATATCGCTAGGATATGCCCCCCCCATTGTCTTATAGGTGCGGGTCTCACACCGATATTAAGAATGGAGCCCTGAAATTGAAGGAGGGCGCAGCCGCCCTCCATTCATTTTCTATGGGGCAGGCGAAAATAGCGCATCACAGGCTCGGCTATTTCCGTCAAGCTCATAGAAGTGAATGGGAGCGGTGGTCAGTCAAGCGCAGTGCGCTCCTATTGACTTCTATGGGGAGCCGGCTTGGTGGTGGCCAAACCGGAGTCCTCCAGCCACCACCTTGCGGGGCTCCGTTCTTAATATAGGGGACCCACGCCTATAAGACAATGGGAGCATATACTAGCGATATGAACCATTGTCTATGAAGAAACAACCCCTTTAAGGCTTCATTCACATTGTGGTTACCCCCCCAATAGATATATCCCTCAGGGCTATATGTCTGAATATTAGAAAAAGATATCCAATCATATAATGCAAAGGGAACATTACTTTTATTAAGTGTTGAGTGAAGAGACCCATCCACTAGTCTTTATCGAAGAAAACCCTGCCAAAAGATCCGCCAAATCAAATTTTCCAAAACTTTGCTCATATTTACCTTTATTGTGTCAAATGTCTGTAAGGGATTCTTCTGTAGTCAAAGGATGAATCTTTTAACTTTGTTTGACCCATTAAAATAAATTCACCCAACACAGTATACAAATAAATACCCACCTTTCCTGGCACGGAACCAGCTGAGCGCTGCAGGAAACTGCGGAGGTGTCCGCTTGTTGTTTAGCCCTATTCCATGAGGAACGTAGGTCCACGGCGTTCACATTGAACAGCTGTGGTGGAAACTGGAGGGGTTTGTGCTGCCGAATACACAGGGGAATTTGCTTTTGCAAAACCAGCTGTGTGAACCGGGCATTAGGGTGGGTTACATGTCAGTATTTCAGCACTTTTTCGTAGTGAAACCTCCACCTGCAGATGGTCCCTAATGGTGTATGAGAAATATGAAATACAGAACACAAGCATTTTTCCACCTACAGTAATGGTGTTTGTTAATTAGGTGACATTTCTCTTTCTGGCTTCTTCTCAAAAGCACAGCACACTGGTTTTTTCACATCAACTTTTTTTTTTTTATAGGTAAAGAGAATACTAGGGGAAACCAACAAACAAAAAAAAAGCTAAAAAAAAACGCTTTTTAAAAAACGTGCATGCTGTTATTCTGCAGTTTTTACAGTGCCCTCAAAAAATGCTAATTTGTGCATGTAGTTTCCAAACAAAGCAGTTTAAAAAAACAAACTGTGAAACGCCAATTGGGTCAAAGTGGAGCACAATGAAGTAAGGAGAGATTCTGTAGTATACAAGAGTGCTGCCCACTACTTCAGGGCACAAGACTGATCCCTAGGCTAGTTTCACACTAGTGGCAGGACGGATCCGACAGTACAGCAAGAGGCCGCCGGACTAAAACTACGACATGTCCGACATTTAGTCTGGCGGCCTCTCACCGTGCTGCGGCGGAAATTCGCCCCCATTTTAGTCAATAGGGACGGAGCGGCAGTCCGGCGACACACTTGAACTAGTGGCAGGACGGATCCGACCTGCCGCTAGTGTGAAACTAGCCTTACACAGGTCTAGTAGTAAGGATGCATCACTTTCTTCCATCAAAACCAAAGACAAGAAAACCAGCAAGGTTAAATAAAGATCTTTTATTTATCTGACAAGTTCTAATCAAAGAGGCCGAATCCCATGTCCTCATCAGATTCCTCAGACTCTTCCTTCTTTTCTTCCTTCTTCTCTACAACTGAAAAACAGGGGTCACATTAAGTCGTTGGGTAATCATAAGCATCAAGTAAGACGTCTCATCAGGTTTGCTTAGGACTTGATAGACGGACAGCAACTGAACTGCTTCCCCAGCAATAGAAAACAGGATCCTGGGAGCTAGACCCCACCCCCAAGGAGCTCAGGAGGAGCAGTTCAAGACTTGTGCTGTTCCACACCTGTGCTTATGACACACGTGTCCTTTAAGTTTACTCCATCTGTAAAATAGCTGCTAAAAACACTCCATACCTAAACAGATTTACTAAAAAAAAATGCATAGAAATAAAAAGAGCCCACTTCAGTGGAGAGGACATGCATCTTGATGAGTATGAGAGGTGCGGTTCATCAGCTTGCTAATGGCAAATAATTCATCATTGATTGTGCACATCACGAATGTTCTAATCCAGGCATGCTCAACCTGCGGCCCTCCAGCTGTTGCAAAGCTACAACTCCCATCATTCCTGGACAGCCTACAGCTATCAGCCTACAGAAGGGCATGGTGGGAGTTGTAGTTTTACAACAGCTGGAGGGCCGCAGGTTGAGCATCCCTGCTCTAATCTAAAGGGGCCTTGGTGACATTTCTTCCCTTTATACTGGTTTTAAAGGGGTTGTCTTGAATTATAAGAACTCTGGCATACTCTGTAAATGGCCTAAAAAAAAACAAATAGATACTCATCTGTTTTCTACCCTGTTTCTTCAAGAGGTGCGCTCCGGTCCTCTCGCTGCTGACGTCATCTTCTTGGCTGCAGCAGTGACATTCTGTTCAAAAGTCACCGCTGTAACCAATCGCTGGCCTTAGCTATGCAAGGGACGTCTCTGCTGGGGCCAGTGACTGTCTGCACAGAACGTCACTGATAAGCAAGTGGCAGCAGTAAGGATCAGAGAACAGCAGGAAACCAAGGAGAAAACAGGTGAGCATCCATTCATTTTATTACTTGGACAACCCCTTTAATGAAAACCTGCCGGTTTCCATGCATTCAGTCACACTATTCTTCATGCGCCCCCGATCAGAATTGTGAGTAAAGTTTAGAAAGTCGTAACCCCCGCAGTGGCACCTAAAGCAATTTCAGTTTACTTATCCATGGCCAGTTCTCACACTTCTGCAGCGCCAGTCTTCTCCTTGAGTTCCCCAGCTAAGACTGCTGACAGTTTCATCTGAAGCCTATGGCCCAGCTTGCACTTGTTAGAACTACTTTTCATTGTGAGTCTTTGAAAGTATTGAGCGAATCGAGCTTCGGTTCATTGAGCCGAAGTCTATTCGGCCAAAAACTTTGATTTTAATGCTGTCTCTGTACAGCATTAAAATGTATCGGCTCTATGGAGCCAAACTGCCTTTCACTCAAAGTCGGGCGAGACTTCGGGGAATGAATTCGGTATTCATTTCTGCATTTTTAAAAACATTTAAAATTAGCAATGCAAAGTCAGGTTCGGTACCGGCAGGAACCTTGGTATCAAAACCGACTTTGGATAGCTAATCTCGCGCGACTACGGGTGAAACCAATTTTTCCTACACGGAGGCAATACATTTCAATGCTGTACAGAGGCAGGTCTCAGACAGCATTAAAACCGAATTCTCTGATCCGAAGCTCGATTCGCTCAAGCCTAGTCTTAGAAGTGCTGCACCCCCTAGTGGTGGCTTTCAGGATTTTTGTTTCAATCCTGTAGTAACTTCTAGAGAATTGTTAGTGGAAGAAAAATGCATACAATAAAGGGCATGTTCACATGAGCACTAGTTATTCCCTCCGGTAACGGAGCAGAACTAAAATAGAAGTGCCGACACAACTTTCATGAATGGAGTGACAGACCCCACTGACTATAACGGGGTGTGCTCAGGTGCCAGCATTTTTGGCCCCAGAACAGAGCCCATAAGGGAGACCGCAGCTCATTCAGCATATTTTGCTGGATCGATGCAAAGTCCTTTACTTTTGTATTCCATCATGCAGCACCTTGGTAGGGGTGTCCTCCAAGACCAACACTTTACATAGAAAAAGGCACATAGGTCAGATATTGTGTTCTAATTTACCATTTCTCACTCACCAAATCCACTTATATTACATGTAAAAGCTTATTTTAATTTTTTTTGGTGAGAGGTCATAGTTGTCCACAACTTATTTGAAGGTTCATCCAAGATTTCCATAGGGCAATAATTTCAGGCAAGGATGTTTAATTTAGACAAACCCTCTGGAGGGGTACAGAGGGCAGGCACCTTTACCCTACTCTGCAGTGTAGGCAAACAGATATATGCATTTGTAAGCAGCATGTTGGGATTATGACAATTACACGGGCCGTCAAACAGTTAAAAAGAATAAAGGAAAGCCAGGGAAGGTGCTAAAATAATAGAAGAATGCATATCCACCAGCTCCAGCTCCTCCAGCATTGCTGCTCTGCAACGCTAATGTCATCTCTTGTCTGCAGTGATGACCTTGACCACTGCAGCCAATCACCAGCCTTAGCTGTATATGGCATGAGACTGCCGAGGCCAGTGATCGGCTGCATCGGTCACATTCAGTATACAGACATGTCACCAGTGCAGCCATGTAAACATAGGCTACTTTCACACACTCGGTTTGTGCGGATCCGTCATGGACGAATCCGTCTTGAACACCATTGAAAGTCAGTGGAGAACGGATCAGTTTTCTGTTGTGCCAGATTGTGTCAGTGAAAACGGCTCAGTTTCATCACACAAGCAGCGTTTTGGTGTCCATCTCCAAAGCGGAATGGAGACTGAACTGATGCGTTCTGAGCGGATCCTTTTCCATTCAGAAAGCATTAGAATGCAAACGGTTTCGTTTTGGACCGCATGAACGGATCTCACAAACGGAAAGCCAAAACGCTAGTGTGAAAGTAGCCTTAGCCTGACCAGGATGACCAGAGCAGCCACCCTGGAGAGGAGAGTGTTTGAACCCATGACTATACATTCTTTTGTTATGTTAGCACCTTCTCAAACTTTTACCATTTTTATTTTTTTATTTTTTAATCTTGGAAGACGTCTTTTTTCTGTAGGTGAAAGTTACCTGGTGCAGCAGACCCTCCAGCAGCAGGAGCAGCTGATCCAGCAGAAGCAGAGACAGCGACGGCTCCTCCAGCGGGCATACTTGCCAACTTGCTGTTCCCTAAAAAATAAATCAGACCCTTTTCATTTCTGAACATTAAAACAGCCAATACCTGTACAATTATAGTGGTGTGTATGGTAAGAAGACCCATGTTAAAGGGGTCGTTGAGGATCAGAAAAACAGCACCGCCTCCTGTCCACAGGTTGTCTCTCCGCTGGAGTCAATGGGTAAGAGCTGCAATACCGTGCACAATCTGGGCCAGGGATGTGTTTCTCATCCTGGACAACCCCTTTAAGTGGTTACATAGGAACTGGATAATTTAACTCTTTAAGCACGGACACTGAAGATTAAAAACCACCACATGTCCTGAGGTTGGCCTTTACTTTTTATATGAGCAGATCTGGCCTTAACTGAACTGTACATAATGATTGCATAGAGGTTGGCATCTAAAGCTCCGAGAAGAGCAATCCCTGGAGAGCCTTCTCAGAAACCTCACCAAGACTTGAACTCGTATGCATTGTTTCTTTGACCTAGAAATTTTGCAGAAAGTTAAAAATCTGTTAAAGTAATGAGGGCTATAAACATTTCATGTGTACCCCCAGCCAACTTCACGTGAGGAAAACAAGATAAAGTTTATCCAGAACATGAAGACTTTCCTCATCACTTCTGATCTTGAATGCAGATACTGCTAATGAATTGGCATGTCAGGAGATCGATATTTCTGACTACCCTGGCACCCCATCGATAAGCACAGCACGGTACACTGTATAGCGGCTTGGCTCCTCTTCTACCGATCTGATGTTGATGAGTTATCCTGAGGACAGGTCATCAATGTTTAACGTCTGGAAGACTTCTTTAGTGGGGTTACGGAAACAGTGGAGCACCGGCCCACTTAGCTGTTCCCGTAAACCCCCTTAAATCCCTTACCGCACATTGATGTAACGTGTACATCCTGGTAAGGCTTTACTTTGCACACCCTGATGGACCGCTAAGTCATCAGGATGGCGTGGGCACAGTTGCGCCATGGGTAGCCGGCTGTAATATACAATTGTGGGGTGCTGATGGGAGCAATGGCTGCCGAGGGAGGCCTACTAACAATAGCCCCCAAGTCTGCCATATGCCTATTAGACCCCGCCACAGGCAGGGGCTAATAGGCACCCTGTCAGTAGTATAATGAGTAGCAGACACTGTGTATGAAATCAAAGGATTGCTTAACTACAGGAAAGAAAAAAAATCATAAAAAAAGTGTAGAGGAAGCCTTCTTGTATTCAAACACTTAAAATACGGCGTTTCGGAGTGTGGTACTCGTCTCCAGAAACACAAGGCCGCTGAACTGTATGCACACTGTACCGCACTGCGAAACATGTTCTTTTAAAGAGATTGAATAAAAGAAGGCTTCCTCTACATTCTCGAATGGTCGGGAATTTGTGACCTGAGGCGTTGTAACTAGCTGTGGTCTCCAGCCCAATGCTGAGCCCTCTATTCAACACTCAAACCAAAAAAAGCAACCCTCCAATTAAAGCATTTTTTTTTTTTTTAAATAAACTAGAGAATGCACAGATCTTCCAATTTCCATGCTTTCCCCTGCCATACAAGATGCGGCCATCTTGGATGACTGGAGTCCAGGAAACTGCAGATCTGTAGCTGAAAAGGGGGGCACCAAGTAAATGTGCTGTTCTCTCTCCAGGTAATGTGAATTTATTTTTTTCCTGAACCAGAAGGTCCCTCTGTCCCCAGGTTTAAGTGTGCAAGCTGATCTGGACATGGCTTCACCACCCTCGTGTCCTGAAATGAACCATCTTGTTAAGTTAAAAACACACGTCCCGCTCATTTCCACAGAAAGCCGACGACATTTGCTGTCCATTCTTTCCGAGTGCTGAATTCCCAAGGGACGCTCTAGTAATCGTACACTTCTGCTCAGGACATCAGAACAAAATGTTTTCCTTGTGTCTCTTTATTCTTAAACTGCAAGGACTCTCCCAGAAAACAAAGCCTGAGCGGAACAGCAGGTCAATGGAGAAAAACTCACCACCAGCATCTTATATTAAGTGATGGATTATCCTCATGATAGGCCAGCATTGGCTGATTGGCGGAGGGGGAGGACCAGACATTTTAACTGGTATATCAGCCTCTAGAGCTGATCTGGGTCTGGTAAGACCCCCCATGATCAGCTGTTTGATGAGGAGGCGGCGCTCCATGTGAGCATTGCGTCCTCTTCATTACACTACGTGTGGTCTCCTGTGGAGCAGTGGCGTCGTGTAATTACAAGTGCTTGCTCCATTCAAGTGAACAGAGCGAGTACTCATTACACTGCACTTCCGAGACTACGTGCAGTGTAATGAACAGGAAGCGGCGCTCGCATGGAGCGCCGCCTACTCGTCAAACAGCTGATCGGTGGGGGCTCAGGTGTTGGACCCCTGCGGATCAGATATTGATGACCTATCCTGAGGATGGCTCATCAATATAAATTGCTACACGACCCCTATAAGCCTATTTTCTCCCGAATCTCATATTTCACGGTAATACACAAGGAAAAACACCAAAAGCTTTAATAAAACCCACATGAACAAGAAAACAATCAGAAAAAAAACGCACGTGTACTACATTTCATATTTCCCATAGACTGTCAGCTAACATCTGGAAGTGGCAGTTTTTTTTTTTAATACAAACCCCCTCCGCAAAAAAAAGAAATGCAGGTGAAAAAAGGCCACTTAAAATGCAAATGTGAAGAAAAATGCTTTACCAAAAAGCCTTACCAGACACGTGACTCACATGACTTTGTCCAGAGAAGCTTGTACAATGAGAGGGCGAGTAAGCAACACCCATTTCATAAAAAAAGATTCTCTGCATTAATCTGGTCCACAAGCGAAACCCAGCAGGTACAGAACAACCTCCAGGTATTAGGATGGACCATTGAGTGATAGCATACCATAAACTATAAAATAATAAACGACACCCCTCGTCATTAGCTCCCCGCCAATCCAGGAAGCCCCAGATCTAGACAAATACGCCACGTGATGGCTGCGGTTACTGACAGTTTCTAAAAAGACTGCCGGGGCCCGCTGGATCGGCAGAGGACTGAAGAGTAGCGTTTTATAACATCTGCAGCTGGTTTCTCAAAAACTAAACAATCTTTTTAATCGTATTGGGGGGAGATGGTGCGCCCCCTATAGGTGATATAGAATATCTGACCGATGTGGGGGCCTCACTCACTGATCACAAGAGGAGCAGGCAGCTGTGGGAAGTGTGAATGGAGCGGTGGTGCTGTGGCTAGGGGATAGATGTAAATGGAGGGTGTCACCAGCAGAGATCCACACACTGTATGACCTGAGTACATGTAAAGAAGACCCTTACCCTGGGCGATCACATCGTCGATTTTCTTGCCCTTGAGTTCACTGATGACCTGTAAAGAGAAGGACACCATTACGGAAAGTTCTGATTATTTCCCTTAACTGTACAGCAGCTGAAACACTTCTCTATGGCTGGGAAGACACTGCAGCATCCATCATGTATGCGCTGCCAGAAACTGAGACTGGACACCAGCCTGCAGAGGTTTTCTGGGAGTACAGTATAGATGACTTATCCTGATCAGCTGTTTGAGAAGGCCCTGGCACTATCGCCGCGGCCTTCTCTCAGTTCATCAGTCCCGTGGCCTAGGCGCAGCTCAGCCCCATAGAAGTGAATGGGACTGAGCACATACCAAGCACAGCGCTGTGCTTAGTGAGCGGAGAGAAGGCTGCAGCACTCAGAGGAGCACCAGACTAACAGCTGATCAGCGGGGGTCCTGGGTGTCAGACCCCCACCGTCTCAGAAAACCCCTTTTAGTAAATAAAGCTTAAAGAGGATCTGTTCTCTCCTGACAGGTCCATCTTAAGTACATCCTTGTATCCTCTCAAAAATGACCCTTGAGCATCTTTTTCTTGGATCTCTGTAGCGCACCATTCCTCTGGTATCCCTCCTAGAAACGTGTGATTAAATTGGTAACTGAACTGGAGGATGTCAGACTGATAGCAAACATTGCTGGCAATGCAGACACTGCTTTGACAACTAGTTGTTCCCTAAAGAATCATCTTGTCAATTTATTTAAGCATTTCTAGGAGGAATAACAAAGTAACAGCACAAAACAGTTATGAGAAAAGATGCTCCAGGATTGTTATTACACGGGGAATAATGACTAAGACCTGTCAGGAGAGGTGGCTCAAGACGTAGAGAGACAGAAGGCTCTAGTAGCAAGTATGTACTGCCTGGGAGACTATAGGAGAGACGGTAATGCTCACCTGTTGTGCTACATTAGGCTAATAAAGAGCCTTTTTTCTGGTACTGGTCAGGGCTGCCATTGGAGTCTGGATCCTCACTGCATAGGGTGCCAGCCCTCAGAAGGAGACGGACATCAAGAATAAGTCGGTGGGTGAGGAGACTTCGAAGCTGCCTGCATAGCGACATCACTTGGGGGAAAAAACCTGACCCAAACTGGTAAGGGATAACTTCTTTATTGGAACTTCTACAGGTGGACAACACGTTTCAGACTTCAAAAGACTCCTTTTTCAAGTCTTTCCGGTTGTCACCCTCCAGTCTTCCACACAGAGAGCACACGACGAGCCTGAACTCCAAGTGCTGTCGACCTGTAGAAGTTCTGATAACTTTTGGGTTGAGTGATGTCACTGTGC
The DNA here is from genome assembly GCA_033119425.1 of Bufotes viridis. NCBI lineage: Eukaryota > Metazoa > Chordata > Amphibia > Anura > Bufonidae > Bufotes > Bufotes viridis. The sequence goes on from CM065598.1 coordinate 36,539,564, forward strand.
AGGTGGCTCTGAGGTCTCTTCAACACCCAACGTATTCTTGGTGAAGGTTTTGAGGCAGACTTTCCTGCAAGTTTTTCAGCCAAAGGCAGAAATGGATTTGGAAGGAATTGGAAATAAAACGGAAGGACTTGCACTTCTTCCTACAGGAAAATCTGCCTCAAAACCTCCTCCAAAAGTGCATTGTGACCCTACCCTTAGTGGAGTAGCTCAGAACAAATAGTATATAAAGCCCTGAATTTAAAGAATGAACGTTCACATGGACCTTGAGAAGGTTACGGAACAGAAATGCAATTTCCATCGCAACCAACCATTCGAGCTTCCCTTCACCGCAGGCCGGTCGTGAGAATGGGTGCAGTAGCCCGACTGTCCTGGAGAAGGGATGCACGTGCCTTCTCCTCCTGGTGGGATCTGGCACAGCGTCCTGTGACTGTGCTATGACTCTTACGGGGACAGATTGGGCCGGTTGTCACTACCTTCTCTGCACGCGTCTTGTCCATTTCGATCCCCACACTGTCCAGGATCTTCTTCAGGTCAGCGATGGAGGGGCTGTCATTACCGCCGAGCACGGCCAAGAGATAGGATGCTACGTAACGCATTCTGTTCAACAGAAGACGGATAAACAGTTAGAGCTGAAAAAAGTCCGCATAAACCACCCTGCCGTGTGGGCGCGTACCCTTATTCTTAGGCCTCTTTCACACGAACGATACGGATTAGCTCAGGGTGCGTTCAGTGAAACTCGCACCATTTCGCAAGCAAGTTCAGTCAGGTTTGTCTGCATTTGCATTCAGTTGTTCCGTTTTCTTTTCCGCGCGGGTGCAATGCGTTTTGATTTTGATGCATTTTTCACTTGCGCGATTAAAAAAATGGAAGGTTTACAAACCAACGTCTCCTAGAACCCATCAGTGAAAACCACAACGCACCCGGACTGCATCCAGATTACCTCCGGATACAATGTGCTTCTCACTGAACCCCATTCACTTCTATGGGGCCAGGGCTGCGTGAAAAACGCAGAATACAGAACATGCTGCGATTCTCAAGCGACGCAGAACTGATGCGTCAAAAAAAAAAAAAAAAACGCTCCTGTACACGAACCCATTGAAATAAATGGGTCAGGATTCAGTACGGTTCATTTCATGCATCACACACACGTGGAAACTGGCTCGTGTAATAGAGGCCTTAGGGAATGTTCACACATACAATTTGGTCCACAAGAAAACCCTCCACGTATCCACGGTCAAAAACGGCTGCGGTTTCTGAAGTGGGTTTCATGCAGACGCGCTCTAGATTTAGCATCATTGAATGGCGCTAAACCATCAGCAGGTTCCCCTCTGTGGCTTTGCGAGCGTTCTGTGCGGTAACTTCGCCAAGAACAGACCTAAACATTCTTGGCGCGGTCTTGAACACAGCATGGCGAAAACCCATGGCGGCATAAACGGCAGCGCGACCTCACAGACGGGAAATAATGTAACAGCCGCAGTACGGACTAATAGGGTCATTTATCCAACTGGTGGAAAGTAGAACTGGTTTAGTTGCCCACAGCAACCAATCAGATTCCACCTTTCATTTTCTAAAGGAGCTGTCAAAAGTTAAAGGTCGAATCTGATTGGTTGCCATCGGCAACCAAGCCAGTTCTACTTTACACCAGATGGATAAATGACTCCCATAAGGATTTATAAAAAAACATTGATTTTCACGTTTTCAGCTTCATTTGTTACAATTCAGGCTTCAAATATTTTGTCTGATATTTCTTAAAGGGGTTGTCCTATTACGACAACCTATCTCCGAAATGTAGGGCAAGCGTCTGATTGTTGGGGGGTTTAATAGCTGGGGCCCCCACTGATTACAAGAACAGGGGTCCGGGCTGGTGGTCATGTGTTCCACACAACTATCTGACTGCCCGAAAACCTAAGTGACCTCCGGCGTGACGCAAGCGTGAACGCCGCTCCACTCAGACTGGGGTACATGGGCCCCCATTCTTGTGGATGGCAGGGGACCCAGCCAATCAGAGACAAACCCTGTATTCCTGTGGATAACAGAATGAATTCACGCAGAGGGCCACGCCCTTTCTTGACGTGTATCGATATCGACATGGGGCTGGGGGAAATCGGCAGGCGCATGAACAGGAGCACAGATTATTTCAGAGGAAACGTGGGACGTGGATCTGCCATTGTTTTGGGTGTGGGATGCACGCCAAAATCCACATGGAAAATCTGCTGTGTGAACAAGCCTTCTGAATTTCCATGCTACAGATGGATGCAGCTGGCGCCAAACATGAACATGCTGCATATCCTTCCTTTTGGGGTGGAAAGAGTTCAAAAATACAAGGCCAAACCCCCCTCTGAATATACCTTAGTAGTTATCCATACCAATAGTTGAAAGCTCTGGCTGAGCATGCATGTCTTCTCTACCAGGCACCTCCTCATCCTTGACAAAACCCCTGAGCGTGTGGAAATCAAACATGGCCGACACCCATACCACCTGATCTCTGCCATCGCCGTAAGAGACTGGGCACCTATACCCTATACATTAGATGGCTGTCAGAAATTCATCTTGTCTGTAGGTCCCCCCTTAAAGGGTTAATCCGCAAAGGACACACCCCCTATCCACAGTGCTGGTGCCCTAACCAAACTTTAAAGGGGTCGTCTCAGAAGCAACACCTGTCATAAAGTGTCCCCCGGTGAGATCAGCCGATACAAATATGTAGGAGACCTCCTTAGATAAGGCCCCCCCCCCACCCCCCGCAGTGTTACATTATACATCAATGTAAAGATCTGTCCTGCTGCGGAGATCCCCCCACTACACATAGGTCTGGAGCTGCTGCAGCGTATATAGTCTATATAGCGGCACCGGCCATAGTGTTGTGCAACTAAGGGTGGGTTCACACTAGCGTTAGGAATTCTGTTATTGCTTTCCGTTATAACGGAATCCAAGAGACAGAATGCAAAACGGAAGCCTTTAAAAGGCATTCCGTTTGCTTTCTGTCATCATACAAGTCTATGGGAAAGCATAACGGATCCGTCTGAGTCCCGTTATGCAATACGGAAAACAAAATCCTGTACTTTGTTTTCCGTCTTCCATACCAGGAACCAGACGGATCCGTTATGCTTTCCTATAGACCTGTATTATGACGGAATGCCTTTTAAAGGCTTCCATTTTGCATTCAGTCATAATAGAAGTCTATGGGCAAAAGAATGGATCCGTCCTTCCGTCTTTTGGATTCCGTAATAACCACGGTATAAGGGAAGGCCATAACGGAAACCGTAACACTGGTGTGAACCCACCCTAAGGCTACTTTCACACTCGCGTTTTGTGTGGATCCGTTAAGATAATACAACCACGTGAATCCGTTCAGAACGGATCCGTTTGCATTATCTGTAACATTGCCAAGACAGATCAGTCTTGAACACCATTGAATGTCAATCAAAGACGGATCCGTTTTCTATTGTGCCAGACTGTCAGTGAAAATGGATCCATCCCCATTGACTTACATTGTGTGCCAGGATGGATCCGTTTGGCTCAGTTTCATCAGACAGACACTAAAGCGGAATAGAGACTGGACTGATGCTTTCTGAGCGGATCCTTTTCCATTCAGAATGCATTAGGACAAAACTGATCCGTTAAGGACCGTTTGTGAGAGCCCAGAAAGTTCTAAAAAGTATGTGACCCCCGCCTTGTACAATCTCAGCAACTCAATCGTCTCAGAAGGGAGTCTGACAACTGTAGCAGTACTGTACGGGTCACACAGATGTAGCAGTGCTGAGCGCAGTCACTATGACATATCCCCCGCAGCTACATGACCGCCTCATCCACCGCCCGGCGACCCCACAGTCCGAGCTCTTCGAACCGGCCGCCCACTTACTTCGCGGGACACTTTTCAGCACTTAGGCCGGAGAGACAGAAGACCACGCGTGCTTCCTCTGCAGAGACCGGGCGGAAAAGGCCGCTCACAGGGAGGGGATATACACAGGAAGATCCTGCTGGGGCTGGGGAGAAAAGCATCATGGGAAATCGGCGCCATCTTGCTACACTCAAACTTGCGCGCAAGCGCAGTGGAGGGAGTTCTTCTTCAAACGTCCGCGCAAGCGCAGTGGAGGGAGTGCTTCTTCCCAAACGTCCGCGCAAGCGCAGTGGAGGGAGTTCTTTCTGCAGCCCGCCTGACCGGAGCCCATTATACTGTGCCTCCTCCGTGTAGGGGCACGTTTCTGTTCTTATTTACAGTTTGTGGTATTGCTTGCCATCTTCAGTCCATGCCATAAGAGCTGACCAGTGCAGAGTGGTTACTTTTCAATGTTATAGCTTTTTGGGGGTCATGGATCCCCATTTGGGCTCATGCACACGACCGTATGTATTGTGTGGTGCGCAAAACACGGATTGTAGATCCAGTGTAACAATGCCTATATTTTTTGCGGAACAGACATACGGAAACGGAATGCACATGGAGTCGTTTCTTATTTTTGCAGACCCATTGAAGTGAATACTTCCGCATACAGGCCGCAAAAAAACGGAACGGACACGGAATCCCTTTCATGCACATGGCCGTATCCATATTTCACTCTGCAAGCAATGGACCTGCAAAATTCGGATACCTTCCGTGTGCTTTCTTTATCCGCATGTCTGTTCCGCAAAAGATAACACATGCCCCATACTTGGCCACAGATGTGGACCACGGACCCATTGAAGTCAACTGGACTGTGAAAAAAACAGATGCAACACGGCCGTCATCCATATTTTGCCGATTTTGCAGGCTGAAAAATACATATGGTCATATGTAGCCCCCCTAAGGATCAGGGTTCCCCTCTTCTCCCGATAGGTGGGGGTAGATATGCAATACATTTCTGAATTGGAGAATCCCCTTTAAAAGAGGCCTCTGGGACTTAATTTTTTTTGTTTAACCCTTTCCCAACCATCAGAGCGGTCTTTCATCTCTGTGTGAATGTTTTAAAACATCAGTGCAGAGATTGCAGCTGCACACCAATCATGAAGCTGCAGGAGTGGAGTCAGTGACAGCCATGCTCCCCATAGAGAAGGCTGGGACAGTTTTTTTACCATCCCTGCCGCCCCCATCACTCAACTAGCGTTGTGTATAGAGATCAGGAAGCGGTGCTCCAGTCCGAGCACTCCTGTGACTGCTGAGTCCGAGGGTCTGCATGAGCTGCCGGGCCTTAGCAGTCCCAGATCAGCTCTGCAGTGAGGCTGCACAGCCTTGTACAACTTCTCCGGGGGCTGCATTCCCTCTGTACCTGGGGCTACTAAGTCAGCTGCAGTTACAGGAGAAATCAGCAATAAAAAAAGATGTAATGTGAAATGTCCCCCAAAGGTCTTGTGTGACCTTATCGTGGTCACAAAGTATAAAGTAAAAAAAAAAAAAAAGACAAAATAAAACACCACATCCCATTTATCAAAAGGACCGTTATGGAAAGGGGACATGATAAAAAATATATAATTTAGTTGCACATCCTCAGGATAGGTTATCAGTATGTGATCGGTGAGGGTCCAATACCTGGGACCTCTGCCAATCAGCTGTTTGAGAAGGCAAGGGCGCTCCTGTGAGCGCTGTGGCCTTCTTCAGCTTTGCCCAGGCCAGTGACATCACATTCATCTATCACATGGCCTAGGACAGGCATCCTCAAACTGCGGCCCTTCAGCTGTTGTAAAACTACAACTCCCACAATGCCCTGCTGTAGGCTGATTCCTGTCCTGTAGGCTGTTCGGGCAGGCTGGGAGTTGTAGTTTTGCAACAGCTGGAGGGCCGCAGTTTGAGGATGCCTGGCCTAGGAGGAGCTCAACCCCATTCAAGTGATTGGGTCTGAGCTGTGAGACCAAGCACAGCAGCTATACAATGTAAGGTGCTGTGCTGATCAGCTGGGGTGTTGGACCCCGACCGATCAGGTACTGGTGACCTACCCAGAGGATAGGTCATCAGTAGTGTTGAGCGAAGCGAGCTTCGGATGTTACATCCGAAGTCGCTTCGTTCAAAACTTCGAAATGATACTGTACAGAGATTCGGCTCCTTGCAGTATTAGAATGCATAGGCTCCGATGAGTCAAAGTAAGTTATTTGCGAAGTTGCATGTGACTTCGTTAATTAACTTCAATAGTTGATTTTTAACGTAGAAAACCACTTTAAAACTTGAAACCGAACTCGGCTTCAGTTCCGACTACTACCTTGGAACCAAAGCCAATTTTGGTTTTAAAGTGGTTTTCCACTTCAAAGTGAACTACCGAAGAGACTCTCGTCCAGTTGCGGTTCTGCCATTTAGAGCTTACACTGCAAGTAGGTAGGAAAAGTGGGTTGGGTTATATCCTCGTCTGTCCCTACCTACAGTCACAATATTTTAAGGATATTTTTGTGTTAATAAAATCATATAATAAAATATGTATATTTGTTTGCTATTTTCCAGTTTCCTTTTGATATATTAGACTCGCCAAACACTGGAACCACAATGGAAATCTGTTATGTCAACGTATCCATCAGCTTCATTGGCATCTGTTACCAGCCATGGAAGCCATGACAGTAGTATAAACAAAGTCTACTATGTCCTAATTGGGATGGCCCTGTCAAGGCTGAGGCTTTTGATAGGATTCCGGGAGGATTTATTGTTTTGTTGCCATTTATTATTATTGTGATGTGTTCCTCGAGAAAAGTAAGAAATGACCATTGTGAGGCACGACTATGTTATTTCTTTATGCTACGTATTTGCAGTAGTTGACCCATCTAGACATTCAGTAATTGCATTTCCACCTCACATGGATCTCAGGCTGACTTCTATATATATTTTCTATAACCGGTCTGCTGTCCCAATGAGGGTCTTTGTGTGTAATGGGGTTGGGTAGTTTTACATCGATTTGGCCTAATCATTCTTTTGTCTTCTTTTAATCATCAGGCGGCAGGACATTAATTTCCAGATGATAGTGTTATCACAAAGCATTGATCAAGAGGATGATATGTACCGGTATATGTTACTTCTTACAAGATTTACTGTACGTAATGAGAATTTAACAGGGTCTGTGTTTAGGCCTCTTTCACATGAACGCATTTTCTGTCTTAATGGGATGCGCGTTGTGAACGTATAGCATCCGGACTGAATCATGACCCATTCATTTCAGTAGGTCTGTGCACACGGGTGTCGTTTTTCACACATCATCTCTGAATTCAGGAAAAATCACTGCATATTCTATATTGTGCGATTTTCACGCAGCTCTGGACCCATAGAAGGGAATTGGGTTTGCATGGAAAACGTAAGGCATCCAGATACAAGACGTTTTTCGCTGAAGGTTACAAAGAGATGTAGATTGTTATTCTTCAGTTTTTCTTCACACGCATGAAAAACGCATCAAAAACTGATTGAATCCATGCAGAAAAAAACTGATACACTGAACACAGTCACAGACAAAACAGATAAAACTTGCTTGCAAAACCATCAGTTTTTCCCTGAACAGGCTCTGACTCATTCTGTATCGCTCGTGTGAAACAAGCCTTAGAGCTGAAGAATCTGAAAGGGTAGACATGTTTTCTACATACGCGTACACTTTCACACATGTAATTAGTAATTACTATGCAGTTCTGTAACGTCCTGGGATCTGTGTAATTTACTTGTTACCATGATCACAATCTGTAGGGATTTTATCAGCCAGTTTGCTGGCTTCTAATTTAATAAAGCTAAATAGGAAGAATGGAAAATTGGACGAGGCTAGAGATCTGACCTCAAAGCTTCCCACCGCATCTCGGCAGGTTCTCAGATCACTAGGAGCCTGGTCTAATCCACAATCATTCTAGAGCTAAAGGACATGCAGCAGTGGTGAACGATCCGTTCACAGAGGCAGCGGTGCACATTTTAGTCCGTATTGGCCATTACAGTCATTCAGATTGGCCGTAAATGTTTAGTGACACTGGAAGAAGGACGGACAATCCCTTGGAGATCTTTCTTAATCGGCGAGCTAAAAAGATTGTTCCCTGTTAAATTTCAACCGATGAATAAACGGTTTAGGTTAAATCGTCCATTTTGATCAACGTAATTCTAATAGGCAGGGAACCTATTAGAATACTAATATTATATACTAAAATGTTATTCTTCCCATCCCAAATCCCCTCTGTTGCAGGCCACCATTCATATGGCACGACACTGCAGAGACCAGTGATTGGCTGCAACGATCACGTGTGGTAAAAGGGAAGATCACTGCTGCAGTCAAGAAAACAAAGCCCGGCGAGTAGGATGAAGTGACAGCACTGGAAGAGAGGGGGTTCAGTACAGGTCATTTTTTTATTATTCTAACAGCTTCCCTGCCTTTTTAAAATTAATAACGTGGAGAAACCCTTTAAGAATACTGACGATAGTTGACACTGTGGGCAGGATAGGTCATCAGCATCAAAATCTAAGTCTAAAGATGCGGCAAATTTATCGTCCAGCATCGGCCACTGTGATGATTCTTTCATAAGAACCTTTGTTCCCTATCATTGCCCCGCGTGTTAGCTGAATTTACATGCAGAAATCATCGAGTCTGTATTGGAATAAATGAGCCATATTATCAGCATTCCCATAGGGTTTTATTGTTTACAGTGAGCGATATGCTGTCGATATATATCCCAAGTGTTATTTATTGATTTTGCATCTTTGTTTTTATACCTGGCTTTTTTGCCCCCTGATGAACCCAATCTATGGGGGAAACGCGTCGGGTTTCAGGTGGTTTTAGGGCAACGTAGGAAAATTTAGGGTGAGGTACGGGTACAGGGGGTCACCACCATTAGGTGATTCCTCCGGGCTGAGGGGTACTTAGGAACACAATAGGGTAAAAGACACCTGTACCCCAGTATTGTTACCTTGCTTTATAGTTTTGATCCCCCCCCCCTCTATTGTTGTCCTTAATAGGATATACTGTTACTTACTTACCTTTTTTTTAATGTTTATAAATAAAATTATTGATTTTAGGGTCTGCCGGTGACTATTGATATTTTTTCACTTATTAAAAGTCAGATGCATCTGGGGTACAGCACATATCTGCAGACATGTTCTGTGTGTGGCAGCACGTTTGCTGCAGAGCACAATGCCCTGTCCTGTGAATAGAGCAGGGAGGGGGAGGACAGGCTGCTCCGTTGCTCCTGCCCACTCCTCGTCACCCAAGCCTCATGTAACCAGGAAGTTCAGAAACTCTTCTGAAGCATACAGATCTGCAGCACGCAGAGATCATGAAAAGTGCGCAGAATGTTTTATTTAACCTTTAATTCTTGCAGAAAAATATGATCCCCCTGGTATTCTGCATGCTGTGAGTGAGACAGCTTCAATGAAGAACAAAGGGCTCCTTCCCTGAACCACAGCGGCCATCGACAGACATCACTTTGTGAGTACTGGAACTGTTGCTGCAGTTTTATTTGTGCTTAATTCTATGGGGAATTTGCTTTAATTTCAGCATTTTGTATGCACAGCAGAAATGTGTGAATATTCTTGCAATGTTTTAAAGGGGTTTTATTGTCAGGTATCAGCATTGCTCACTATACATTCTGTTGGAGGACCACAACTGTAGGAAGTGGTTAGAAGTAGGTATATCCATAGAGAGCTGTTGGTGTATCCTGTCCATATTCCTACCTGTCCATAAGAAGAAAATAACCTGTCTCCTCTGCAGTCGGAGACTCACAAACTAATTTTGTCACTTCATATTTTCCATGATACCCGCTGTACCCTACTCTGCTTGCCTTTACTCTGTTTGGGTACCCAGTCGTTTGTACTATGTTACCCTCTCTATGTAGCTGGTAGCAGTGTAGTGACAACTCTGTCAGACCCATGACTAGTCAGTAGTATGGTGACCTTATCATCATAGTATGGGGTTGGCTTGGAGCTCGGAACCTCCTTGGATGTGCTCCAGGTACCAGGTACTATCTGCAACTTTGGTTTAGTGGAAAACCGGAAAACATGGTAGAGTGGAACCAGTCCCACACAGTGGAAAGGTGGCTTGCAAACATGGCTTGCGTTTTAGACGCCGATCTTAATAAAGCCCCTGCGCTGGCGGAGGATCTGCCAAAGTTATGAAGAGGTTTTGGCCTTTCCATAACTTCGGCGCATCCAGCTCTAAATGTAAGACAGCTTCCTAGCTGTCTTACATTTAGACCATTTTCTACGCCTAAAACAGCCGTAGACAATGATGGATGAGACGGGCCTGCCGGACCATCCCCTGCCGGACCATCCCCTTCCCTGCACAAGCCACGCCCACAATCTTAGACTCCTAGGCGTATTTAAGTATAATAAATGACCCCCAGTACGAGACTACGGTGGCCCTATAGAGCAGACGATTGTCGAGAAGGAAGCGTTTCTTCCCAGCAATCCTTTGCTCGTCAGTGGAAGTGACCAATGAAATTACATGCAGTGATCTCCTCCACAGTATGGGGGGGAGTGATCACTGATGCCATCACTGACGCCATCATTGTTTGCCAGCAGCAGAGGCTGTTAAGGTGGCACAATCTGCTGCGATTTAGGTGCCTGCGCCAATGATCCTATTACCTGAAGAATTGGGTAATTGGCGGCACCTTTACACCGGCACGAACAGTGTCAAGGGGCCTTCATTCTTGCCGTCTAAGCAGAAACCTCAAACAATCCCATTCAATGGCATCCATCAAGAGCTCCCACATTGTCAGAACTTTTGTCACACAGATGTGTACAGAGCCTTACAAAAAAATAACACATCTGAAGACCACTCAGGACCTTGAAAATGATATGTTGGACAATTTTCTGTAGTCTTCATATATAATGTGATGTATTCCCAATTCCGGGGCCATATATAAGTAGCATTTCTGAACAATTATTTTCTGAAATGAAAACCTTGTGCAAACAAACAAACAATCACGCTCGGCTATTTTGGGCACATGTGTGGTCCGCTCTCCTTCACTTTGCAGGCTCCGTTTTGGAGATAAGTGGGTGTCCGAGAGGTAGGACCCACACCTACCAGACATTGGGGGCATATCCTAGAGATATGGCCCAGTGTATGAAATGGACCAATCCGTTACACTATTACTATATGTGAGTTTTAGTGTCCCTTTGTGCTCAATGTTTGATGTTATTGAGGGCATCTCATTTCTGCTTTACACTTGATTCTTCTCTGCGTAACCTTAGATGTTCCTTTTTGAATTTCCAAAATGAAATGCACTTTGTAAAAATAAAAGCTTTCTACCCCGTCACCCCTTTTATGTAGTTACGATTAGTGTCTTGCATTGTGTTTCTTATATTCATAAAACAAAGATTTTGTAACCAACAGCCTCCATTGTTTAATATCTTTCCATTTTCAGTTGATCATTATGCTTCACTCTCCTTCTTCTTAGCTTGGTGTAGCTGACATCTCCTCCGTGTTGGGCGAGCTGTGACATGCCGGTGTTGCCACACTTAGACAATGAGAGATGGAGCATCTTCTGGACCCCCAGTGGGAGGGAACCAGCCCAGAGGAACCAGCCTCTCCCACTCCACATATCGCAGGCAACAGACTCATCCTCGACGTTTACCTGGACGGATGTGAGAGGTTCCTGCAGGTGACAGACAGTCGGACAGGTGACCTGGTGGAGGTGGAATTTCTCCGACTGAGCAGCAATGATGCAATGATAACATCAGTGGTGGCTGATCTGCCAAGGTTCAGCCATCTCAGATCACTGGTGTTGAAAGGTAAAACATCTCATACAGCTATTATTATTACCCATCACATTGCATGCACTCAGATGACAGATACAGTTTTTTTTAAATATCATCTGTCATTTGAATATTTAGAATGAAATAGGGTCATTTACAAAGCCATTGCTTAAAGGGTTCAACGGATGTTTGCTTCCAGTACAGTCTAGGTTCCCAACCCCTGGAGCATATCCTAAGGCGGTACACGCCATCATGCTTGGGGTTCTTATTGTCCTCAAGGTATCAGATCATAGACATAGATACTTTGATTTAATCTATTTGAGTAGGGGGTACTTGGCTTTGAAGCATTAAGCAAGTAACACTGCAGTAGAGCATCGCTTCAATACCTTCATATCTCGCTCTTCTAATATACACACCAAATTTAGGTTCCCTTAGGCACGAAGTCCTGGGTGCAGTTTTTTTTATGTAGGGACATACTGCTGTCCCCAAGATTAGCTTTGATTTAAGGTCCTTTTACATGGACCAATTATCAGAGATGAGCATTTGGATAAACACTTGTTCCTGATAATCTGTGTGAAAGCAAACACTTATTGATCAGATGATTGTGTCAGTCTGCTGGCACAGAAAATCATCGGTCCTGTGCAGGAGATCATGCTGTCTAAACAACAATCTGCTGCGCTCTGACAATGATTTTCTAGGGGACAAGCGATCGCCGTAATTATTGCTTGTCTCCATACAGTGGGGTTGATTGCTGCATGGAAATGCGGCCCTCATCTCCGCTGATAGCGTTAGGACCACTCATAGAGGCGGCCTTGGCGCGGCAAGTGGCTTATTACTTTTTGATCAAAATGTACACTAACGCCTCTGATAGCTTCTAGCATAGAGGCAGGGCAGAGTGCTGGTTGCAGAGTGCTGTTGCATTTCTGTGTTTGTATGTATATTTTGCCATTGGCTACGTGCACCTGCATACAGGGACGTGCTGACTGACCCCCTCTTGTGTTCCTCATCTCTGCTGATGATCTGGCAGTTCCCAGGAATGTCTGGTTCATTCCCGATAATCTGCCAGATCATCTCTATGTTTAATATGACCTTTTTTATATATTATAAATTACTATTTCTTTTCCCAATTTCTGTTTCTGCTAATACGTTGACAGACTCCATGCCAGCGTCCTGTGCCTCTTTACAGCGGGTTATTTAAACAGGAGACTGCTAGCCACAGTCGCCTGTGATTGGTTTTCTTAGCCTCCCCATTGTATATCATACTACCCCCTGGATTCCTGACCCTTGGATTGTCTCTGACCTTGCTCTGACATTTTCTCCTGGCCCTGGCCCCGTCTGGTATTTGACTGTGTTTGTCTCTTTTTTGGTTCTGACCTTACTGTCTGGTTTGGACTCTGACCTGCTTGTCTGGATTCTGATTTGGTCCTTGTTGTGCTCATCTGATTCTGACCTTTTCTGTCTGACCATCCCTTTACCTTCTTGCTTAGACCCATTACACTTAGGCGAAGGACCATCGTTCAGTTTGGGGCCGCCGTTTGGGGCGGATCGTCCAAGTAGGTAAGAACAGTGGAGTGGATGGAATTCAGGGCTGCACTGGTCCCCTCCCTACGTGACATGAGGTTAAGGTTAAAGGAAAGACAAAGAAATTGCACGTTGGTGCAGATTTTTAAAGGCTGTCGTCCCTACTGACTTAACCCATCAGAATTGTTAAGGGGGGTTTACTCGACGTGATGTTCAGGCTGATTATCTGGAACATACTGTATGTTCGTATGAACGCTCGTTCCAGATAATCAGCTCATGTAAAGGTGCCAGAGATCACTCGAAGAATGAGAAAAACGCTTGTTTATCGAGTTAAGCAATCATTCATGCAGACACCTCAATCGTTGCTTCTGGGCAGCAGATCATGGTGTCTAAACAGCACTTTGCTGTCCAGAAAGTATGACAGTAGCCATCGCTCACCCCCATACAGTGGAGGTGATTGATGCATGTCTTGACCTCCTCTGACGAGCATGCAATCGTTGGGAAGGAACGCTTCCTTCCCAACAATCGCTTGCACTATCAGGCCGTGTAAACCCACTCTTAGAATACTGCTTGCCTAATATCACCATAGAGGTTTTGGCCTGTGTGAGTATACAATGCACACTGATGTACAATGCCATGTTGTATCTGGCATTGCTCACCATAGCCCTGGAAAACCTGACCAACTGGTAAGTTGTAAACCTAGGTTTCTTCATCCTGAAAGTCAGTCATCTGTACATAAAACATCAAGAACAACTCTTGGAATGGTCAGGACAAAAATCGAGGCAGGGCTGTTGAAAATAAAGATTTAGGAAGGCAGACCTTGGTCTGATAAGATTGTTAGACCATAGAAATTTATTTTAGGCAATTTTGCACTATTTTATTATCAGTTGGCTTAGGAGGAACTTTTAGGAGGTTTCCAAATTTGAGATGTCCAGCTTTAATTGTAAAGCTTTTTATTTTTTCCTCTTCGGTTAATGAACTTGACGATGTTATGGGTTCAGATTTTATGTCACAAGGTTCTGTTAGACATACATTGCAGCCTCATGGCCACATTATCTACTTGAGATTCCAACGGGAACCTGGATGCTGAAATGTGTAGGGAAAAATCAGGGTGTTCTACAATACCTTTGTAAAAGTTCTCGTGATATGCTATTAGTATATAAAACTGGTAATTTTTGGAGTAGGCAGTGTGTATTATCTCAGCTCCATATTCACTTGTGCAACTATATATGACTATATAAGATAGGAATATTTGTATTGCAGTCATGGCTATTGTCTCAAACTTCTCAGGTGGACATCTACGGGACGATTACGGACGCTGTCAGAATGGTTTGTTGACCACTTTACCGCCAGATATCAGTAAGCTTTCCTTGCTGCGTCACCTGGATCTCAGCTTCAACAACTTTCTGGAGCTGCCATCTTGCATCACTGCCCTTTCTTTACTTACCACTCTCCATCTTGGGTACAACCATCTCAAGGCACTTCCTGATGAGATACGTGAACTGAAATTCTTGACGGACCTCTTACTTATGTCTAACCAACTGGAAGAGCTCCCTGCAGGCATTGGGCAGCTAAAAAATCTGGAAAAAGTGGACCTGTCTGAGAACAAGCTGGTGTCTCTGCCAGAGGAGGTTGGAAACCTGCAGCAGTGTGCCGATCTAGATCTGTCTGCGAACAGCCTCACTAATCTTCCTGAAACAGTGTGTAAGTGTCACCATCATTTTTATATTTTATTTAAAATGACAATAAAAGAAATAAATTAGGAAACTTCTGTGTGAACACTTTAAATTGATGCATCTCCTTTCTTAACATTGGCTATATGGTCAGTTAATTTAATATCTAGCATATTTGTAATATATCTCCTATATTACCTTCTTCATCAACAAGCTTCTGTTGACGGATCTTTTGACCTTGTCTGCTTCACTTTGGTATTTTAAGGGTACATCCGCATGGGTCGTAACCTGCAGTAGAAAACACACAACCAAACCCTCATGAGTTACATATAGATTTTGTTGCGGATTTGCTACGACCTCTGCTTTGGTCTCAGATAATATAGAAATGTGTTTTATTTTCATATAGGTAACATGATGTCCCTCCAGCAGCTTTACCTTCACAACAATGTACTTGTGGCAGTACCAGCAGGACTGGCCAGTCTGCCTCACCTCACTCGCCTGGACTTACAGAACAACAGGCTACGCACCGTCCCTCCAGAAATCATGCATTGCTCTTGTGTATATCTCCAAGGGAACCCCATAGGGGAACTGGAGCCGTCACCTCTCTCTGAAGGTAAAATATTGTATCTGAATATAGGCCTCCAAAATAAGAATAATAATGAGGAATTATCCTTGAAGGAAATTTCTTCAGGTAAATGATCTGTGAAGTTGCTTCACACATCTTACAGGAAGACAGTCAGCAGTTTAAAGAGGACCCATCACCTCTCCTGACAGGTCTGTTTTAGTAAGTACTTGCATCCTAAGTACTAGCAGTTTGCAATGAAGACCCAGATGGATGTCACCAGTTAGGGTTGTGTCCCTGCACAGTCTTAACATCCAATCAGTGCCGCCAGTATCAAACAGTACAGGGACAAACGCCCAGTTGGCAACAAACATCGGGACCTTTATCCATAAACTTCTAGCAAGAATAGCAGAAGAATGGCACAACATAGAGTCATAAGAATAGATGCTCCAGAATTGCTATTACATGGGGAATGCAAGTAGTTATTAAAACAGACATGTCAGGAGAGGTAAGAGGTCCTCTTTAAACCCTCATATTTGCTGAGAGAGGTAGATAGGTGAGTAGTAAAAATGTTTAAACATACCTCAGCGGATGCTCATGCTTCTTACAAGAACGCAGAGAATTTTTAATGTTCATGTCCCTTGGAGGTAGTCCCTTCATGTCCTGTCCCCTGCACTGAGGATTACATTCCCTCCCTGCTCTATTGGTCTCCTGGTTGGATGCTAGAGCAATCAATCATAGCAGAGGGGAGGGTTGGGGAACCTTCGGTGTAGAGATCCTGGGTCAGGACATAAAGGACCCATCTCCATGACACTTGAGATTGCGACACCAGTGGGATGAAAGGGGTCATTTACAAACAGATATATGCCACTTTTGTGGCGTATATCTGGCGCAGATTCTGTCACATGCCATGTGGCGGCGGAATCTGCGACTTCTTCCCCGCTCACGCCAGGTCTAAAAACTGGGTGTGGGGAAGGGGACGGGCCGACAGGCCTGTCTCATTCATCAATCTCTACGCCTGGTTTAGGTTTAAATGTAATGGAAGGAAGCAAGGAAGCTGGCTTACATTTAGAATCAGCAGTGGATGCGCCAAAGTTATGTAGAGTCCGGGGTTATTAAGATCGGCGTCTAAAAGGCTGGTCTCAATAATTTTGCCTCTATAAACTTCTCCTTCTGGTTCATGCAAGAAGCATTACCACCCACCGAGGTATGTTTAACCAGATTTATCCCTCACCCGTCAGCAGTATTGAGGGGTCACAACTGTAGTCTCCCTTTAAATGTTTTCTGATGATTTTAAAAAAGATGAGAAAACATCTAATTAAGGTGGCTCTCTGGGCTTTTTCATATTGATGACCTATCCTCAGGATAGGTCATCATTATCAGATCGGCGGGGGTCAGACACCCGGAACCCCCACCGATCAGCTGAGGAGACGGTGTGCGCAGTGTACACGTTCCATCTCGCTTCTCTCTTCCTGTCCTCTGCTGCTGTCTCATAGACATACAGCGGAGAGCAGGAAGAAAGAAGGGAGACGGCACATGTGCACAGCTCACGCCGTCTCCTCATACACCTGATCGGCGGGGGTGCCGGGTGTCGGACCCCCGCTGATCTGATATTGATGACCTATCCTGAGGATAGGTCATCAATATGAAAAAGCCCAGAGAACCTCTTTAATGGAGCAGTCTCAGTGCAGACATTGATGTAGGAGATTCATTTTTTATTTATTTTGCTCACATATAGCGCCAATGTTTTCCGCAGCGCTTTACAGACATTATCATCACTGGCTGCCCCCAGTGGAACTCACAATCTAAGTTCCCTGTCAGTATGTTTTTGGAGGATATGTCGTGTCTGATTGAAATGGGGTCTAGCTGCTGTGACCATCAGCAATTGCTAGAATGAAGGGTCAGCAGCAGTAGGCTTTTTTCACAGCCTGCATGTTCTACCCATCATGGCATCCATCATGGAAAGAATAAACCAAAACTGCATTGTGTGCACAAGGCCTTGTACTGGTGACAGTTATGATTATGTAATCATATAACCGTATCTTTTCCTCAGATGAAAGTCAAAGCTTGGACTTAAAAGAGATTTATGTGAAACCAGAAGACAAGAGGTAAGTAACATCAGTCTTTGCAGTTAAAGGGGTCCTCTCACTTCAGCGAAGAGCATTCATCTTGTAGACCAAGTTAATACAAGGCACTTACTAATGTATTGTGATTATCCATATTGGCTCCTTTGCTGGCTGGATTCATTTTTCCATTACATTATACACCGCTCGTGTCCAGCGATTAGAGCCTCTGCCGCAGCGCAGATACGAGGTGGCCCGGGTGAGAGTTGCTGCGCATGCGTGCCTACGTGCGCTCAATGCCTACGTGGCGCTTTTTCACATAGTGTGCAAGCACGACCACCGCTGCTGGATTGCAGGGTGGTCATAACCATAACCCCTGGATTTGACCAGTGTATAATGTGATGGAAAAATGAATCCAGCCAGCAAAAGAGGCAATATGGAGAATCACCGTACATTAGTAAGTGCCTTGTATTAATTTTCTCTACATGAATGCTATTTGAAGAAGTGAGAGAACCCGTTTAAGGGCTTAGTCAGCCTTTTGCCTTTAAACTTTATTTACCCCTATGTTTTCTTTAATAAGAAATAGGGATAGGTCCCAGCAGAATAAGAGAAAGCCATGTAAAAAAGATTTTTTCAGGATTTTTTTTTTTATTGCTCCCAACCAGTGGTGCCTGTAAAGAGACCTATTGCTCCATTCTGGCTCTGTGCCTACTGGGTTGTGTTTACTGGACTTCCAGTCCACCCCTGTCAACTTGCGCATGGATGGGGGTCACATGCACCGATGCAGCGGAGACGTGTCCCAAGGCGGCACATGACCCAGCAGTCACTTACTGTTTGGGGAGACGGCACTGATGAGGTCAGTCTTTGGATGCAGTGGTGCACTTGACCCAGTCCAGATGGAAGTCAGATCTTTCCATTAGAGCTGGGAAATAAACCTGACCTATAATCAACTTTAAGACTGTGATAAGATATGAACTGTGCCTTATATGAACATGATCTGCAGGAGTGTTAGGCCTCTTTCACGCGGGCGTCACGTTTGACGCCTGGATAAGAGGCCGGTGCGTTGCGGGAAAATAAGAGGTGGGTGCGTTGCGGGAAAATGCGCAATTTTTCCGCGCGTGTGCAAACTGTTGTAATGCGTTTTGCATGCGCATGAGAAAAATCGGCATGTTTGGTACCCAGACCCGAAGCCGGACTTCATCACTGAAGTCCGGATTCGGGTTGAGTATTCTGGAGATTTTGTTATTTTCCCTTATAACATAGTTATAAAGGAAAATAATAGCATTCTCAATAGAGAATGGAAAGTAAAAAGGGCAATAGAGGGTTAAAAATAATAATAAAAAAAACCTCACCTCCTCCATTTGATCGCGTAGCTGCCGGTCTCCTGTTCTGTCTTCAGCTAGGCGGGGGGTGAAGGACCTTCAGTGACGTCACTGGGTCACATGGTCCAATCACCTGCAGTTGCTTGCGGATGCTTGCGATTTTCCCGCAGCCCTATTCACTTCTATGGGGCCTGCGTTGTGTGAAAAACTTAGAAACTGGGGCATGGTGCGATGTTCACGCAACGCACAAGTGATGCGTGAAAAAAACGCTCATGTACACAGCCCCATAGAAATGAATGGGTCCGGATTCAGTGCGAGTGGAATGCGTTCACCTCACGCATTGCACCCGCGTGGAAATCACGCCCGTGTGAAAGGGGTCTTAGTCTACTTTCACACTCGTGTTTTGGCTTTCCGTTTGTGAGATCCGTTCAGGGCTCTCACAAGCGGTCACAATGGAATGGTTTGCATTCTAATGCATTCTGAATGGAAAAGTATCAGTTCAGTCTCCATTCCGCTTTGGAGACGGACACTAAAATGCTGCTTGCAGCGTTTTGCTGTCTGTCTGATGAAACTGAGCCAAACGGATCCGTCCTGGCACACAATGTAAGTCAATGGGGATGGATCCATTTTCACTAACACAATCTGGCACAATAGAAAATGGATCTGTCCCTCATTGACTTTCAGTGGTGTTCAAGATGTCTTGGCTATGTTAAAGATAATACAAACAGATCCGTTCTGAACGGATGCAGACGGTTGTATTATCTGAACAGATCCGTCCATGACGGATCCGCACAAAACGCGAATGTTAAAGTAGCCTTACTCGGACAGGATCTGCAGAACATTAGAATACTGGTGAAATAGATGTAGTTTGTAGGGACCAGAAATGATACTGCCTATCGTAACTCCTTTCCTCACAAATGTTCTCAGTTTTTGTGTCACACCGGATGGATGCTGGGTGTTCCTCCCACGCGGCTTTCACCTTTGTTTTCCTCCCGGAGCTGTTTCGTGCACCATGAGAATACATTATCAAATACTCTTACCAGACCAGCAGCATGTGAGACTCGGACACCATGATGTGCTGCTAAGTAGCACCCTGGAGCTACAGCCCCATGGTATACAGTTCCATCAGGTAAGGGGCAGTTGATAATTTGTTATCTACAAGGGCATACACACCGTTGAGCAGGCCATGCAGCTAATACGGGGTCCAGTCCTGATTTTACCCTCCGTTCTTTGCGTCAAGGACTTATGCAGGATTCCACACTCCCATAGAACTACATTGTTAGCAAACAATGGGGTATAAAATTGGCTCAAGTATCACGTAAAGGATACAGAGGTGGAACCAATAACAAGAACTTCTGTCCTGGGTGGCAGAACCCACCACCATTATAGGAGGCTCATTGTGAAGCCTTGTTTCTACTGTGTGCACCACTGGTTATGTCTGCTTAGGCTACTTTCACACTTCCGTTGTTGTTTTCCGGTATTGAGTTCCGGCAGAGGATCTCGATATCTGAAAAAAAAACCGTTTCCATTTAGTCCTAATTAGAGATGAGCGAACTTTAAAAAAAAGTTTGGCGTTCGGGTTGTGGTAACTCGCGCATCCCGTTATGGATTCCACTACCGCGGACTATCGCGGCATATGGAATCCATAAGGGGCGGCTTCCACCAACCCGAACTGTTGAACAGCCGAAGGACCTGGGGTGACGTCACCGTCATGTGATCAGTGCAGGGGGCGTGGCTCAGCACTGGATTTGATCCCGTGCTGAGCCACGCACCCTGCACTGGGACCCTTTCCTTATTGCACAGTGTACAGAGCCTTCTACTTCCACTCTGTACATTGTATAGTCTGTGGCACCATAGCTGTGGGTGGTCCAGTTTCAGGAGGACTGGCATCTTAGGTTCACGATAAGACATGGTTTCAGGAAGGAAAAAACAGAGAGTGAGGATGCAGACTAATCACGGATAGCTGGGGTTCACTCGGCAGGGCGCCAAAGGAAGACAATTTAAAGAATAAGTTTAGTGGTATGTCTATAGTACTAGGAGGATTAAATTGATAGCTTCTATATGTGTAACTGGTAATGGGGTGTGCGGCTGCCTAGGTGTAACTCCAACGGGGAAACATTGGAGGTATGTACAGGAGTTTCCAAAAAAAATGGTTAAAAAGAACAATACACCTCTTCCGTGAACCTATCTTAGGTTCACGGAAGAGACCAGTGATAGGCTGCTGTGGTCACTTGTCAACGTGACATCACTGCTGCAGCTAGTTAAACAGAGCCGGGCAACCCCTTTAACTGTGATCCCAGTCATTTCAGCAGGACACAGATGACACTCACTGCAGATGGTGTGGGCACAGCTTTTAAGCTTATGCCATCCCCATTCCGTACAGCAATATGTGTGAATTGTGTAGGAAGGGGTTACTGAGGATACGTTCACACTTGCGTTGGTAATTCTGGTATTGAGATCCGGCATAGGACCTCAATACTGAAATTAAACGGAATCGTTTTGATTTTGCACATCAGGATGCATCTGTTCCGTTAGGATGCGGCTCTGTTCCGTTAGGATGCACTCCCTGTATACAGAGGGGGGTCAATACTTCATATACAGAGGGGGGGCCAATACTTCATATACAGAGGGGGGCCCTTTCCTTATCGTATTTCTTATACTATGTATGTGTAACCCTCTCTTGATGTAAAGCACCATAAAACAAGCCTTCATAAATCACAACGGAAAAATAAAGAAAAATGCACGACTCTTGAAGGCAGCGACACAAAAAAATATTATTATATGTATTTTTTTCATGTTTTTCTTAAGCAAAAGGAGTTAAAAAAAAAAGAAGAAAACACTAGATAAATTTGGTATCATAATAATAACACTTACTGTACCTTCAGAATAAAATGAATCTACTGTTTAGACTACAAAGTGAATGGTCTAAAAACAAAACCTTAAAATCAATGGCGTAATTAATGTTTTTTTCTGTTCTCCCCTCCAAAGTTAATACATTTTATTCCTGCAGAATGCCATGGGCACAACAGTTGCGCCTGTGCAGTCAGGAGTGGGATTGGGGCTGTGGTTGTCAGCCATAGACTTGCACTAATAGCCAGCAGCAGAAACTAAATCTGATCCTGGTTGTTTAAGAAAACCTTTATAAATGATACTGATAGAGTTTTGAGTGATTTATGTAAAGGACCAACTTATTGATGATCTATACTTAGATACTGTAGGTCATCAGTATCAGATCTGAATCCTGGCACCTTCCCCCCCACACATCAGCTGTTTCAGAACCGTACACTGTGTAGTGGTCGTGTCTGGTTACTGCAGCCCTGGTTAGATAATCCTGAAAAATCCCTGTAAGGTTTGTACTTTACTTAGGCCTCTTTCGCACTTGCGTTCTGAGGATCCGGCAGGCACTTCCGTCCCGCCGGATCCGTCAGAACGCAAGTCGCCTGAAAGCATTAGAAGACTGATCAGGATCCTAAACAGTCTTCGAAATGCTTTCAGGTTACCATGGCAGCCAGGACGCTATTAAAGTCCTGGTTGCCATAGTAGTAGTGGGGAGCTGGGGAGCAGATACTTAGTCCGTGCGGCTCCCGGGGCGCTCCAGAATGACGTTAGAGCGCCCCATGCGCATGGATCACGTGATCCATGCGATCACGTGATCCATGCGCGTGGGGCGCCCTGACGTCACTCTGGAGCGCCCGGAGCCGCACGGGCGGTAAGTATACTGCTCCCCGCTCCCCACTACACTTTACCATGGCAACCAGGACTTTAGCGTCCTGGCTGCCATGGTAACCATTCAGAAAAAGCTAAACGTCGGATCCGGCGATGCGCCGAAACGACGTTTAGCTTAAGGCCGGATCCGGATTAATGCCTTTCAATGGGCATTAATTCCGGATCCGGCCTTGCGGCAAGTGTTCAGGATTTTTGGCCGGAGCAAAAAACGTTCCGGTCCGGAACTGAAGACATCCTGATGCATCCTGAACGGATTTCTCTCCATTCAGAATGCATTGGGATAATCCTGATCAGGATTTTTCCGGCATAGAGCCCCGACGACGGAACTCTATGCCGGAAAAGAAATACGCAAGTGTGAAAGAGCCCTTAGCTTCACACTATTATGTGGAGGATGTGCTGAGTTGAGTAAGATTATGTATTGTATACCTATTATCTTCTCCATTTTACCATAGGATGTGGAAATCAATATCCCATTTGCCTTCCTGAAGCCTGTGCCGAAACGTGAGGTGGTTATCAGAACTTTTACCGACGGTTCTGGAACATGGACGGACCTGACCACTACAATAAAGGAGAGGTCCCTGCATGAGGTGGGACCACTGGGAAGGAATGCAAATGTTCTGCAGGAAGCCATTTGTGATGACAAACCATAATCAACTTTCCTTAGTGATATCAACACCAGCAATTTGAGAATAGAAATGAGGTAGTTATTAGACTAGACCAGTGATGGCGAACCTTTTACAGACCGAGTGCCCAAACTGCAACCCACCACCCACTTATTTATCCCAAAGTGCCAACGCGGCAATGTAACCTGAATACTACAGTCCAGTATAGTATATCCTCCATGTACTTTATCATTTAGCTATAATATCCTGCCTACATTCAGTGCGCTGCTGGTGCCCTGCTCTGATGAATGGCAGGAAAAGTCAAGGCATATTGGCACGCCTTAGACTTTTTGCATGGTGCGGGAGCCCACAGAGAGGGCTCTGAGTGCCACCCCTGGTACCCGTGCCATAGGTTCGCCACCACTGGACCAGACTGTCTGATACCAATCTCCAGAGGTCAACAGAATAACACATATTTATAGACATGGTTTGATGGATCCATATGTCTGTTGTCGTCCAACCACTCTAATAAACCAACATCTGTCTATTTGGGTGTGGATTAATGGGACAATACTGTCTTTTCCCTCTCTTTATAAAAACAGATGCTGGCCTCTTGTAAGACTGCTCACTTCTCTTGGTTCCTTGTGGTCTCACGTTTAGTAGAAGATCGCTGTGAGGTTCCAAAGGAGGGCGAGCTCCTGTTCTCCAGTGTGGATCAAAACATCCGGGTTGAGTTTCCCCCAGGTGCAACTGCAGAGACTCGAACAGTTCGCATGCAGGTCAGTGGGCTTTAATGTCTACAAGTAGACCTGATGATGTCATCGGACACTATTGAACACTATCCTTATTCTCATCATGTTAGGTGTTGCCGGTCTCCAAGAAAATGCTGGAGCGGATCACTGGAGACTCAGAGTCCTCCACTAGTCCCTTGTTATGTCTTTCACAAAGTTCAGCAGCCAACTTTTTGAATCCTGTTAAGATCCAGTTACCCCTCCCACTAGGTGTGACAGGTCAGAGAGTCATCTAGTTGTGCTGTCTCAGTAACCATTTAGTGTGTATTTGGTCCACTGACTGTGCATTTCTAATCGTTGCAGGTGACACTTTGGACCGTTCCCATCTATACCTTTTGCATGGCGACCCACGGGCACAGACCTGGACTGACATAACCAACCAGGTTGTGCTGCAGATCACTCATATTTATGCCCACTTCCAGGTCGATCATTTCTCGTGGTGAGCTTCTATCATCAGTCATTTTTAGTATTTCTTTACTGTGACTTGGGGGGTACTATATCTCCTTATGGAGAGCGCCTTAATCGGCCATAGGCCAGGCAATTCTCCTGGAATTCTGGGACTACGGTATTCCCTGAACTTTTCAGATGCTGATTTTACACATAGGAATACATGAGAAAAAAGTGGTATTATCCCCTAGGAGCAATACTATTGGGGAGACTGATGCCTCACGGAGGTACCATATGACGCCACACATATTGCAGTCCATGCACACGTATTTAATGTGTGCATGGGATCTAATGCTGTATATGTAGGAAGTATTTGAACCAAATATTACTCTTTAAAATTGTCACCTGTTTTTACTTAAATTATCTTTTTCTTTAAGGTACTGGCTATGGTATACCACAAAGTCCTATGTGGGTGAGCTGGCCAAGAATGTATACAAGCGGCTGCGCATGTACCAGGTCAACTTTGTTGCTTTGCAGAGAAAACGGGATCCGGAGCAAGTGCTGCTGCAGTGTGTCCCTAAGCACAAGGTACTAGCCATCTGTCATTTCATCCATTTTCCCCTGTTAAAATTCTGATCTTCACTAATAATCATTTTTTGTAAAAATAAAATAAAAAAGGAACATTGTAAGTAAGTGAGAAGCAGGCGGTGTAGTTCACATTGGGGTTTGGATTGCATTAGGTTTACCCTGACATATTTTGAAGGTATGTAAATAGCAATTAATCCATAGTGTAGTCTTATTGTCAGAAGTACTTCCTATAAAAAACAGGCCTCCATAAATTGCTACCAACTGTACTTGCCGCTGATGGATCTGTAGGACAAAGGCAGAGAATCTAAGTAAATTGTAGGTTTGTTTCTGGTATTTCAGAAAGCCCATGCTTGAACAACACTAATAATAAATACGGTATTCCCACATCATTCTAGGTTTTAGAAAGGGAAAATAATAAAAAATGTTTTTTCATTAGACCTCAGGTCAGACCCCCCAAATCAGACCCCCATTCCTGATCAGACCACAGATCAGATCCCCATCAGACCCCCATCTACCCCCAATATTCATTAGGCCTCAGATCAGACCCCCATCAGACCTCAGATTAGGCTACTTTCACACTAGCATTTTTGCTGGTTCCCGCAGGGTTCAGCAAAAATGCTTCCGTTATTGATAATACAACCATCTGCATCCGTTATGAACAGATCCGGTTGTATTATCTTTAACATAACCAAGACGGATCCGTCATGAGTTCTATTGAAAGTCAATGGGGGACGGATCTGTTTTCTATTGTGTCAGAGTGTGTCAGAGAAAACGGATCTCTTCCTGTTGACTTGCATTGGGGGTAATGCCGGATCCGTCTTGCTCCGCATCCCATGACGGAGAGAAAACCACAGCATGCTGCGGTTTGCTCTCCGGTATGAGAACGGAACGGAATGCATTTTGGAGCACTCCGTTCTGTTCAGTTACGTTTTGTCCCCATTGACAATGAATTGGGACAAAACTTAAGCGCGTTTTTCCGGTATTCAGACCCTATGACGGATCTCAATACCAGAAAATAGAAACGCTAGTGTGAAAGTAGCCTTAGACCCTTATTCCTTATCAGACCCCCAGTAGACATTAGATGAGACATAAAATAAATAGAAGAACTTACCTCTCCTGATCCGGATGGCGCCGCCACTCGCAGATCCAGCGAGCTCTTCCTGCACTCAAAGATCCCTGGTCTTCTTCTCCCAGCCCCTCGCTGCACAGCATCAGGTCATAGGGCGTGCTTGCTCTGTGCAACATTAGGTCACAGCACCGGCAGAAGAAGACCAGGGAACGGTGAGTACAGACAGCACAAGGAGCGCAAGACCCACTGCCATGTTTTCAAGAATTGTTGTTTAGGCAATTACTTGATACATAAGTATAGGTTTAAAGGGAGCTGTCACCTATAAAATCTATTAGAAAGTAAGCATGGCGCAATGTAGGGTAGGTGCCCTGAAACATAACCATGTGGGGATTTTTTTGAAAATTCGGTCTTCAAATCCTGAGAAACTTGTCTTTTAATTTTTAAGCAGATAAGGTTTTTGGAGCCCTGCAGGTGGGGCTGCTCCATTCGGTGCTCCTGTCTTCCCGTGTCAGTCAAACTAGAGGGGGAGGCACTTATGGTGGAGCAATGGTACATCAAACGTTGTGACCCAGCCCATGGTGCACTAAAAAATTTGCCTAAAAATAAAAAAAAATGCATTTCTTAGGATTAGAGGACCGGATTTTCAAAAAAATCCCCACATGGTTATGTTTTAGGGCACCTACCCTACATAGCGCTATGACAGTATGCTTACTCTAAAACCAATTTTGGAGGTGACAGGCTCCCTTTAAAGGGCTATTCACAGAAAGTAATGCCACACTGCTAGAGAATGTCATCACTTCCGTTGACTGGGGCTATGCTACAGTTTCCTGCGCAACCCGTGGCCAGGAATACCAATGTGCAGGGAAAATCTATTAAAGGGACAGGGTGCTGAGGCCCTTTCAATCCCAGGAATAGAGGGGGTTCTACTGAATAGACAGTGGTGGCAAAGCATACCTCTTTAACCACAAGTCATTTTAATATTTATGACCAAAGTTTTTGATGTCCCCACTAGACAACAGAATTTATAGACATAGGGAAGTGTAATGAAAATGTCGGCTTATTTCTGCTTCAGACAGGCGTTGAGTGCGTCACAACTGCGCAGGTGAAAAACCCGGACTTTACCAGCTAGGTAATAGCATGTGAGATTGCCTGCATGTCTTTTCTGTATGGGATTTTTTTGCGACTAGTGATGTACCAAATACATTTGTGCGGACTAAAAAAGAATAGAAAGCTAAGCAAGACTAAAATTATACAATGAACGGTTTTCCAGTGAAAACGTATTGATGACTTATTGATAATGCATGATTGATGGGCGTCTGAACTATAAAACCCAGTAAACCTTGCAGCCTCTTTTATGTTTATTCAGGCACAACTGCGGCACATCTGTTTGTTCTACTGCATCTGGTACTGCACCTGGTACTGTGCCTGGTACTGCACTTGGTACTGTGCCTAGTACTGCACCTGGTACTGCACCTGGTGCTGCACTTGGTACTGCGCCTGGTACTGCACCTGGTACTGCACTTTGTACTGTGCCTAGTACTGCACCTGGTACTGCGCTTGGTGCTGCACTTGGTACTGCACCTGGTACTGTGCCTGGTACTGCACTTTGTACTGTGCCTAGTACTGCACCTGGTACTGCGCTTGGTGCTGCACTTGGTACTGCGCTTGGTGCTGAACTTGGTACTGCGCCTGGTACTGCACTTGGTACTGCGCCTGGTACTGCACTTGGTACTGCGCTTGGTGCTGCACTTGGTACTGCACTTGGTACTGCGCCTGGTACTGCACCTGGTACCGCACTTGGTACTGCGCCTGGTACTGCAATTTAGCCTCATTCAGGTGAGATGCGCTAGGCTTCAGGACCAGACACAGCAGTACATACCAACACCAATTGAAAGGATTTTCTTGGACTTACTTATAGATGACCTATCCTTGGTGCCGGGAGCAGGACCCCCGCCGATCAGCTGTTTTTACTTAAAGGGGTTTTCCAAGATTTTTTGACTGATTACCTATCCTTTGGATTATTTTTTTTCTTGAACTGGAGCAGCGGCTTTAATTTGCCCACAGCATTCAGCAAATCAGCACCTCAGCTGTTGCCGGAATGTGCAAAAATGAAATATTCGTCAGTGTTTTATGTGGATGAGTTAAGTAAAAGAAATAAGAGGCTGAAGTTTAGATGCATGTAATTTGTGCTTAATGAACGAGCATGCATTTGGAAACTGGCCGTGTATTACCTGTAATTCTCTAATAGTGTGCTCTATAATAACCTTATATTCATGCTAAACTACTGACGTTGTGTATTCTGTAGGATTATTATTAATAATCATGGTTAACCTATTGGTGTCGGACTATACTAGTTTCTCACAGTTATTCCACAGTTAGGCCTCAGTTTATGATGAAAGCATGTTATATATATTATGTCTTATGCAAATACACCGCCATCATAGTGGGAATCTTCATGTCACCGGACAGGTACACTCCTGGTTGGCTTTCAGCATCATACAACTATATTGGAGTATGATGTCAGATTGCTGTAAAACTCATCATGCAGTTATGTCTCAGGCAGATATGTAAATGACTACACGTGTGGTCTGATTACATACTGGGTCTTGCACAAAAGTGCTTCCCCCACTGCTCTATAAAAATGCTCTAAGAGGCTACTTTTGGGTAGTGTACCACTGTGTGAGAGATCATTGCCTGCTACACACGCCGCTATGACGCACACGGAGACGATTTGCCCAGTGGATGCTTGATGAATTGTTCGCCATCTAGGCCGTTCTGAGCTAGCTGTTAGAAGGTGTCGGCAGCTTCTACAATTTTGTTGTCTACCATCCAGACATGGGTAGCACATTCATTACACACCCCTGTCTCTGCCTGGACCATTTCCTAGCAGAAGGAAATTTGGCGTCACTGTGCTCATTACATGTCCGGCCATTGATAGCCAGCCACTGTCACCTTTGTTTTCAGTATTGTCATGAATGGAAAACCTGGACTGCTACGCACTGGAACTGTATTGTCTTTAGAGACGAATTCAGGAACCGTGGGATCCAACAATGGTTGGGTTTGAGTATGGAGGCCTCTTAATGAGCATTTCAATCCTGCCTTTGCTGTGGAGTAATTTGAGCAAATCGAGCTTTGGATCAGGGATTTGAAGTTGATTCCTTCGGTTTTAATGTTGTCTCTGTACAGCAGTAAAATGTATTGCCTCCATGTAGGCAAAATTAGTTTCACCTGAAGTCGCGCGAGACTTTGGTGAATTAATTCAGTAATTACATCTGTGTCTCTAAAAACATTTTAAAATGGCAATCTGAAGTCGGGTTTGGTATCAAGGTAACAGCCGGTGTTCCGTTATTTTTCCCTACCCGAGAACTTTCCATACCCTCGCTGTTTCCGGTTTTGACGCAGCCGCAGTAGGAGTCTGTGCAAGCGAGCGCGGCTAACTGAACGCGCCTAGGGTAGGGAAAACTCACGGCCAATTGCGCATGCGCCCAAGAGTAGTGAAAACTTACATCCCAGTGCACGCTTGCTGGATCTTGTCTATTCTAGTGCCTAGGGTAGGGAAAAATCACTGCCAATTGCGCATGCGCCGAGGGTAGTGAAAACTTACAGCCCAGTAAGTTTTCACTACCCTCGGGCGCATGCGCAATTGGCCGTGAGTTTTCCCTACCCTAGGCGCGTTCACAGTTAGCCGCGCTCGCCTTCGCCGACTCCTACTCAGCCACTCAGTAAGCGAGCGGCGTGACACACCTCTGTCCACACCCGCAAACGTCACTTCCGGTGCGGCTGCGTCAGAACCAGAAATGACGAGGGTAGGGAAAGTTCACGGGTAGGGAAAAATAACGGAACACCGGAACCAAACCCAACTTCAGATTGCTGTTTTTTAATGTTTTTAAGGAGGCGGATGTGATTACCAAATTAATTCACCAAAGTCTCGTGCAACTTCGGGTGAAACGAATTTTGCCTACACGGAGGCAATACATTTTAATGCTGTACGCAGAGACATCATTAAAACCGAAGTGTTTGAATGAATCTCTGATCCGAAGCTCGATTCACTCAACACTACTGTGGAGAAACACATTGCCCCAACTGCTGATATGATGATCTGGGGAGCCATCGAATACGATAGTCGGTCACCCCTAGTAGGGATATGACGGATACTAACATCTCGGTTATGTTGCTGAGCTTCCAGCTGGCATTTCCAGCAGGATAATGCTCTCTCACACATAGCAAGTGTTTCCCAGATTGTAACACTTCCGTGGCTGCTTGGTCGCCAGATTTATCACCACACGTCGCCAGCTACCGAAACCTACAAGTGTACAGGATCTACAGACCCAACTGCAACATCTGTGGGCAAATATGCGGCAGGATACCATATGGAACCTGTATGCCTCTATGCCCAACAGTATCTCATCTTGTATGAAGGCTAGAGGCGGCCCAAGAAGGTGCTACATTTATATAGTTTTCCCAAATAAACGTATCCTTTCGCTCTAGTATTGTAATCACTTACACATATCATCATTACAATCAAGTTTCATTCCAACAACCCCTACTTGGTGCGTTATTTTTTTGTCAATGAGTGTGTATTTTCATATATTTGGCTGTTGGTACTTTCAGTATTCTACGAGCTTGCCTGATATTCCTCCATTATTACATTACAAGCAATGACTTAATAATAGGTTCAAGAAATGAAAATACTATAATAAGCCTGTATACTCTAGATCAGTGTTTCCCAACCAGTGTGCCTCCAGCTGTTGCAAAACTACAACGCCCATCATTCCCGGACAGCCTACAGCCATCAGCCTACAAAAGGGCATGCTGGGAGTTGTAGTTTTGCAACAGCTGGAGGCACACTGGTTGGTAAACACTGCTCTAGATCAAAGCCTACCTCCTCCTTCTCAATACAGAGATAGCACACAACGTCCAATACTTCTTGAAATGCTTGTTTTGGTACCCGAAAGCTGCATGGTTTCTGGACCATCTACTGTGCAGCACACAAGTTACTGCTAACACTTACACAGTATAGTCGTCACCCCGACTGCAGCAAGACAACCACAATTGATAAGATGAAAGAAAGATCTTCATTGGCTTAAGTTATATTAATTCAACTGTGTTCCGAAACAGAGATCTTTTTTTTGCCTGAACTTTTTGGGAAAAAGTTGGATGAATGGATAAGTCTTTATTTCTCTGTGATTTTCCTTCCTTACTTAGGTGGAGTCAACAGTTAAAAGACTGCAGGATAGATACAAGGGCCCGGAGCCATCTGACCTGGTAGAACTTGTGGAAGGAGAACAGTTCTTTGCAACATTTGAACAAGGTCTAAAGTTGTATTCAGGTATACTTGCCTGTGATATACCACAGCCTACTATAGTCTTTCCCTCTCTTCCTTAAACACCGGGTCCAGAATATACACAATATATCACAGATGTGGACCCATCCACTTGAACGGGCCCACGATCTGCAAGATACGGTGCGGCAGTCCATGGAAGCACTACAGAGCGCTTCTGTGGGATTCCTGTCCGGGCCTCTGCACCACAAAAAAATAGAACATGTTTGGACTGATTTTAGAGGATCCGCAAACGGTGGGCACACGGCCGGTGCCCATGCATCATAGACCGCTATTTGCTATTGCTTAGCCCCCGTTACACTGACAGAGGAGGTTGACGATTGTCGGAAAGGAATCATTTTCTCCCGACAATCACCTGATTGGCAGTGGAAGAGAACTCTGCATTTACATACAGCGACCTCCTCCGCAGTATGGGGAGGAGAGATCACTGATGCCATCGCTCGTCCCCCTCCACAAACTCGTTGTTTGCCAGCAGCAGAGGCTGTCTAGATACCACAATCTTCTGCCGGCAAACAATGATTTAGGTGTCCACACTAACGATTTTGTTACCTGATGAACAAGCGTTTTGCTCATTCACCGGGTAATCGACGGCACCTTTACACCGGCAGATTATCGCTAACGAGCGTTAATGCTAATCTGCCCAAACATGGGGCAGTGTAAAGTGGCCTTTATGTATGATGTGTACTTATATCTGGGGCCATACATTGTGTTACCTGATTGGCATCTGTTAAAACATATCCTGTAACCTTTCCATAGACTGGTATAGGCCAGACGTATGTCTAAAGAGTGTCTTTTTGGTATACGGATTGCTAGCTGGATACTTTTTTTTCTGTGCACAGGGTCACTGTCATTACCTGTGCTCTCCGATCAGTCATACAATTTACACTTTCACCGATTTCTCCCAAAGGTTATGATTCTGCCCCAGTCATGGGATGGGCACACTGGTGAACGGCTTGTTACCAGGCCCTGCACCAGTGTGTCTATCACATCACCAGGATAGATTTTTCCCTATGCTATTCAATTTGACAGTCATGCACAGCAGCCTAGCAGTGGCATTGGTATGTGTTAGAGAGCACGGTGCACCAGACTCTGAGGCCACCTTCGCGGTTGCGGTTCTGGTAGTCTGTTCCTACATAAATGCATGCACTGTTCTCTGTCTAGCTGTAAGCCAGCGTTTACACCACTGGTTCCCATTATAGTTAATGGGTATCTGGACATGGTGGTATCTGGCAATGCCCGATATGGTGAACTCTGGTAGCCTGGTCCTCAGCCGGATAGGCTACTGCAGTGATGGTGAACCTTTTAGAGACCGAGTGCCCAAACTGCAGCCCAAAACACACCAAAGTACCAACACGGCAATTTAACCTGAATACCAATATATTATATTTTCCATGTAGTTTATCATTTAGCTACAATAGCCTGCCTACACTCAGTGTACTGCCTATGCCTGATGAATGGCAGGAAAAGTATTGCTACACCTTAGACTTTTTCCAGGGTGTGCGTGCCCATAGAGAGGGCTCTGAGTGTCGCCTCTGGCACCCGTGCCATAGGTTCGTCACCACTGGGCTACTGGATTCACTAACCTTAGTCATCATTCGTTTTTTTTTTCAGAGCGTCCTGATTGTGTGAACGGCAGAATTTGCTTTGTCTTCTACTCACGCATGAAAAACGTGAAGGAGGTTTATGTTACATCGTCTGCTGATAGGATGGAGAAAGATGTGAAGGGACAGGTCAGAACCTCTTGTTACTTAATTTCAGGGGTAAATAGATTGAACATACTGAAATCCAGCATGCTTGATCCTTTCTTCCACTGAGATCTGTTGTTCAGGGACTGTTTCACTTCCCTGCACACAGAAGATCCAGTTTGTAGAACCAGTTTTATGTTTTTTTTTGTTTGTTTTTTAAAGAAAATACAAGAACAGGAAATTTTTATCCTTCTACCCTATTTATTTCTTCTTAAAAAAAATGAAGAATGCACATGTCAAATCCAGCTATTCAGCCTTAGGCCTCATGCACTCGAATGTATTTTGTTTCAGTGTCCGTTCCGATAGGATGCAGTCCCATTCATTTCAATGGGTCCGTAAAAAAGGCAGACAGCACACTGTTTGCTATCCGCATCTGTATGTCCGTTCCGTAGCCCCGCAAAAAAAATATTACACGTCCTTTTCTTGTCCGTTTTAGGCATTGTTACAATGGATACGCAAAAAAAAACCCAGATGGCATAAGGTTGGCATTTTTTTTTACGGATCGCAAAACACATACGGTCATGTGCATGTAGCCTTACAGCAATGATATTCATTCTTTTCATTCATAGATATAAATAACTTTTTGCGTTTCAGGTTTCCTTCTACCGTGGATCGGTCCCCGAAGGTCTTCCTGAAGAAGTGACTAAACACAGGAAGGGCTCCCGATCTGATTGGATGGCAACACTGCCCATCAAACTGCCTGTAAGATATTTTATTTAAAAAAAAAACTAAAACTGAAACTTGACTTTATCGGATCTTTAGGTATGGGCACGCTGGGTGTATTTTGGTGCATAAAATCTTCTGCGGATCAGCTACAACAGTAAAACGTGCATAATTTACACGCAAATTTTAATGCTTATTTGGCGGCAGGATTTCACCCTATGCATTGCATAAATCAACAAGCTGCGGATTTAAAATCCGCACCACACGTCAAATTATGTGCAGATGCTGCTGTGAAGTTTTCTGCACAACAGGAATAAGAATCTCCGTTGGGCTGTGGAAAATCCTCAGTGTATCGGCCACGTGTTGCTGACTTTTTAGTATGTATGGGGATCTACCGCGTCTTTCTGATGGCGGGGGAAAGACGGATTGTGCATGTTGCATCTAAACTGTTGTTCCAGTTGGAGGTAAACCACTGCTAGAGGGGTCTCGGGCTTATTCTCCACTTCTATTGTGAAAAACAGGGACGGAGTAATCAGCTGACAGCTATCCAAAGTGTGTGTGCAGCTTTTCTTTACCTTACTTAGGCCGGATTCACAGCTTCGTGTTCTGGTCCTATGATATTTCTATATTACTCGGACGTGTCATTGTCTGACCACGGTTTTAGATGATGCAAACTCACAGCATCATAAGAATTTATAAAGCTGTGACTTCAGATCAGTTAAATCCACAGTTGAGCTGTGACACATTCCAGTAATATATCTATATTTATGCCAGAACATGGATGTGTGAGTGCAGTCGTAAGATGACTCCGCACCTGATAATTTATTCTTATTTTCTTTGCCAGAGAACAAAATGCCCAAATGGAGAACCTGATAAGCCAAGGATCAATCATTCACTGCCCCCCTTGAATATAGGCAATCCTGAGATGGGCTATCTGACAGAAACAAACCTTCTCAGCATCGCCAGTCAGATTGGCTCAGATTGGATGAACATTGGTATTAACCTGGGACTCCCATATCAGGAGCTAGAACGCATTCGTTTTAAGAACAGGTGAGAGTCGTAGTACATAACACTGCCAGATCTGCCTCTGTGTTCAGGCTAATTGTTTCATAAGTGGCATAAGCATGTCCTTTTTTCATGGACAATTGTAAACATTTTTGCATCCATTTTCTGTCCGTTTTTAACGTCCATTTTACATCGGTTTTTTTTAACGACCATTAAAAATAGATGATTTTCATAGCTTTTTTATTTAAATCCTAACCCCTGCAGTATACATAATGTCTCCCAAAGTGGCCCCCAGCAGTAATAATGTCCCCCATAGTGGCCCCCAGCAGTATAGATAATGTCCCCTTAGTGTCCCCAGCAGTAATAATGTCTCCTATAATGTCCCCCAGCAGTAATAATGTCTCCTATAGTGTCCCGCAGCAGTAATAATGTCCCCCATAGTGGCCCCCAGCAGTATAAATAATGTCCCCCGTAGTGTCCCCAGCAGTAATGATGTCTCCTAGAATGTCCCCAGCAGTAATAATATCTCCTATAGTGTCCCGCAGCAGTAATAATGTCTCATATAATGTCCCCCAGCAGTAATAATGTCTCCTATAGTGTACCCCAGCAGTAATAATGTCTCCTATAGTGTCCCCCAGCAGTAATAATGTCTCCTATAGTGTCCCCCAGCAGTAATAATGTCTCCTGTAGTGTCCCGCAGCAGTAATAATGTCTCCTATAGTCTCCCCCAGCAGTAATAATATCTCCTATAGTGTCCCCCAGCAGTAATAATGTCTCCTATAATGTCCCCCAGCAGTAATAATGTCTCCTATAGTGTCCCCCAGCAGTAATAATGTCTCCTATAGTGTCCCCCAGCAGTAATAATGTCTCCTGTAGTGTCCCGCAGCAGTAATAATGTCTCCTATAGTCTCCCCCAGCAGTAATAATGTCTCTTATAGTGTCCCCCAGCAGTAATAATGTCTCCTATAGTGTCCCCTAGCAGTAATAATATCTCCTATAGTGTCCCGCAGCAGTAATAATGTCTCCTATAATGTCCCCGAGCAGTAATGTCTCCTATAGTGTCCCCCAGCAGTAATAATGTCTCCTGTAGTGTCCCGCAGCAGTAATAATGTCTCCTATAGTCTCCCCCTGCAGTAATAATGTCTTCTATAATGTCCCCAGCAGTAATAATGTCTCCTATAATGTCCCCCAGCAGTAATAATGTCTCTTATAGTGTCCCCAGCAGTAATAATGTCTCCTATAGTGTCCCACAGCAGTAATAATGTCCCCCAGAGTGGCCCCCTGCTTTATTAATGTCCCCCATAGTGGCCACCAGCATTAATGATGTGAAGCATTTTTCCATAAAAAAAAAATCATCTCAAACACTTGCATGCCCCGGGATACTCACTCTTCACTGAAGGCAAAGGACCTGATGCTCCCAGAGTGATGACGTCACCATGTTGGGAGCATCAGGGTTTGGAGGGAGTGTCCCGGAGCATGCAAGTGGATGAGGTGAGTTTTTTTATTTTTTTTAACCGCTAAAAGGCCATTTTTAACTATAGTACCCGATGGGTGCACTCCTGTTAAAGTGGCCGCCAAAAACGGTCTTGTTGATCCTCTTTCTTTTATAAAAATATTAATGGACAACCCCTTTAACACGACACACGCTTAATATCCGAGGAAGATAATGGTTGACAATTCTTTACTTTGTTTCTTCTCAGCAAAGACTTGAATCAGCTGATCCTGGATATGATCTTTTTATGGGCCCAGAAGAACTCTGAGCAGCCGGACTGTGTACAGAAGTTAGTACAGGCGATGCGGACTAGTAAAAGAAACGACATCGCCGATGAAATAGAAGACGTGATCGCACTGGGAAAGGAAAAATATACAAGGTCCATCCGAAGAGTTGGTCTGGACCAAGGCAACAGCAGCGGAGACTCTGCAATTGCAATGAGTCAGTCGTGAAGACAGCTGGAAGCTGGAGCACTGCCTCAAACCTCACAAAACAGACCAAGTAGTGGAAGTATTGACTTTCGTAGGAACAATGTGAGCCACGAGGATCTCATATTGAGGTTCTACCGCCATGCTGAAATTGAATTATCTGTAGTTAGGTATGAGTGGTGTCCCCCTGTCATCTCAGTTACTTGGTGTTTGTCTCTGAGATAATATCTGCTTGGAGACAATGTACTGAGCCATCTCGGACAATTATCTGATATGTGTTGGTGCTACCTCTGGAAACATCGTCCCATGGCTGCTGTGAAAGGAGAGGTGGCCATGCATGCGTGGCTGTCGCCATTCACCTCTATGGTAGTTCAAAAAACAGACAAGCGTGTTTACTTAGCTACTTTCGGAATTATCACAGAAGTGAATAGAATAGAATAGCTCTGATGTGATTTGGATCTAACCAATGTTACAGCACCTTTACAGAATTGAAGACTCGACAGGCAGTATTGTCATGGGAAAGCTGGAACATATTCGATGCAGTGTTTAGGCCTGCAACCTCAATCAAAGATATCTGCACATAGGTATAATACTTGTCATGTGAATTACGGGCTGATTTCAGAACGCTTTTCTCCATTTCCGTTAAGTTTTAAGATGAAATGTATTCTCGAAAGGACATTCAATACTGGAGGACTAACAGATCCTTAGGTTTCATTGAAAAATGCCTGCTTATTTTTGTAGGTCATGCTTTTTTACGGTGGCATTCTTTATATTTAGTGTCATTTTGTACATGCGTTTTCCAAGTTCTATAAAGAAGCCTATTGGGAAAAACGCTATATCTAAAGAATGGTGCATTTTGAAAAAAACTTTACTGACTTAAAAAAATGGTATAAAAACACAACAAAATGATTTGTGCATAGTCCGTTTTCTATGCCATAAAACACACCATTAGAAAAAATAGCTTTTTTTTTTAAAATAAAATTACTGGAGAAGATACCATATATCAGTCACTGTGCCAGACTTTTTTGGCGCACACTTTCTTCACAAAATATATGAAGTGTATGCTCCATAATATTGTTTGGTTTACAATATAGTGGACAACATGGTGCGCCAACTTTTTGTCTAGTCCTATTTTGCCCCTTGTTTTGGAGTAAGTTTTTGGTGAATGTTTTGGACAAAAAGTATACCAGCTCCAAGGCGGTATGAAACATGCTGTAACATTG
The DNA here is from genome assembly GCA_033119425.1 of Bufotes viridis. Taxonomy (NCBI): domain Eukaryota; kingdom Metazoa; phylum Chordata; class Amphibia; order Anura; family Bufonidae; genus Bufotes; species Bufotes viridis. Next base: position 36,577,367 of record CM065598.1, read on the forward strand.
TGATAGTATGAAGCCCTGTGTCTGACTGTGTCTCGTCTTCACCACTTTCTTAAACAACATCACAGATTAAGGCCCCATTCCCACGACTGTGTTTTTGTTCCACATCCAATCCGCATTTTTTGCGGATCGGATGCAGATCCATTTAGTTCAATGGAATGTAAAAAAAAAAAAAAAAAAAAAAGAACATGTCCTATTCTTGCCCATTTCTACAGCACATTGAAAAAAATCGTGGCACGCACATGGCCAGGATCTGTGTTTTTTGGATCCTCGATTTGCAGACCACAAAACAGATACAGTTGTGTGCGTGACGCCTTAGGCCTCATGCACACAACTATATTTTTTAGTCCAGCTCCAATCCGCGTTTTTTGTGGATCACAAAACGGACCCATTCATTTCTATGGGTCCGTAAAAAAACGGATCTCATCTATGTGCTGTCCGCATCCATGTGGCGGGGCCAGAAATGATAGAATCTGTTTGCAGACAAGAATAGGCTTTTATACATTGCGGGATGCACAAGGACCATATTTTGCAGATCCGCGAGTTGCGGAATGCAAAACGGATACGGTTGTGTGCAGGAGGCCTGTTTCACAGTCCGAATTCATGTTGGTCGGAAAATTTGACACTGAGTAAAAATGGGGCAGTCACAAAATAAACCTTAATATATCTGCCCCACTGCCTGAATATAATATTGTAATTATTTATAAATTCAATAATATTCTATAGGAACGAGGAGAATCAGAGATTCCCCACTCTTGTCCTGAAACCGCCAGTTCATCGACAAGCTACAGACTACTGTTAATGAAGCCTATATTCCGCTAAACGTGTACAATTTGTTTTCCTGTATATTTATGTATATTTTTCTGTATATTGGTGTAAATATATTTATAGAAAAGATTCATGGCTATATCTGAGCCGCTGTGAAATTATTTCCATGTCCTGAGCGGGATTCGAGGATCAATTAAGGAAAAAGCCTAGCCTAAAGGGGCACTGCTGGCGGCACAATGCAGGATATCACATTTTCCTAACGTGTCTCTAAAAATGCTGTGTAGATCGATAATGTACACTTGTAACAGAATGAAACTTTCAATAAACTAAGATATAACATGTTTCTTCTGCCTTTTATTTGCTCAGTTACTGCATCATATATTATACCGTCCCCACAATAGTGCGCATAAAGCAGTACCGCAGGTAGTGCCCATATAGTTGTGACCTATAGAAATGCCCGTACAGAATAAGTCAGGGATAAGCCAATTTTTTATTTCAAAAGCCATGTTGTCAGAGTGTAATACTGCAGGACAGCAATAAACTATTGACCCGATTTATCATGCCTTCACTCCAGAATTCTGGCTTCAAAAAGTCGCAAAATAGAGGCCTTGTCACTTTTTGAAATCACTTGCGCAAAAATGTTGTGCCATTTTATATTTTTACACCACTCACTCAAGTTTTGAAAAGTGGGTGGTAAAGTGAGCATGGTTAGCTACATTAACCCCTTAGTGACCAGCCTGTTTTGGGCCTTACTGACCAAGCGTGTTTCTTCCTTTTTTCATTGTTGCGTTCCAAGAGCTATAACTTTTTTATTTTTCCTTCTATATAGCTTTATGAGGGCTTGTTTTTTGCGGGACAAGTTTTAGTTTGTATTGGCGCCATTTTGGGGTACACATAACTTTCTGTAACAGACAGTATTACGATTTCTTTTAAAATACAATGCATTATCCCTATAATCCATTGCATTTTAATAGCAATGCAGCCTGCTGGAAATTACTACAGCTGGGACCAGGGCCTATAACAGATGCCAGGTAGCCTTCAAACAAATGGGAGTCCACTCCCTTTGTCATCGCTTTACATGCGGCGGGCGCCATTGCCCGCGGCATGTAAAGTAATAAACAGCCCGGATAGGCACTCCTGCTGGTCCGGGCTGTTAGAGCAGGACTGCGGCTCTTATGTGAGAGCCGGGTCCCCGCTCCCCACTGCACGGGGGACCCGTGCAGCGCTTAGACTGGGCTGCAGTAAAAAAGCGTCGGCCCAGCCTAAGGCAACTTAGTGACCACTGTAAAAACACATATTGGTCACTAAGGGGTTAATGAGTTTCACTCCAAATTTATCACTGAGACTTTTTAAAAAGTCACAGTCACAGTACAAGGGAGGAGTAGGAAAACTGGAGTAACTTTTCTAGACAAAAGTGTTATTTCAAAAGATGCACTACACACCACGCAACATTTGATAAATTTGGTGCAAGTACTCACTAGAACGCCAAAAAAAAAGCCTTTGCCCTAGGCCAGGGATGGGCCAACTGCGGCTCTCCAGCTGTTGTAAAACTACAACTCCCACCATGCCCTGCTGTAGGCTGATAGCTGTAGCCAGACTGAGTATGCTGGGAGTTGTAGTTTTGCAAAAGCGGGAGAGCCGTAGTTTGTCCATCCCTGCCCTACGCGATTCAGAACAGGGCAAAGGAGAGCATTGGAGCATGAAATGCTCCAATGCTAATATGAGGTGGCTGCCTGGATGAAAATGTGGGTGTCTCTAGGTTCAGCTCTAAAGTGTGACAGTGGTGATCGCTCTCCATCTGAGCAACATTATTACACAGAAAAAAAAGCAACTGTGAAACAAGAATCCGTTTTTGTTACTGTTTGGTTAAAGGGGTTATCCAAGATCAATAATGCCCCCACATATGCCCAGCCCCTCACAGAGGTACCTCGCTCCCCGGCACCCGCGTTGCTTCTGATGCTGGCACGGCTGCCGCTGCATCTCTCCGTCGTGCGGATGAAAACATTTGGCAATGGGAGGGGGATGCAGCCAATAGCAGTCCGCAACGGGAATAAGGGTCCTGGGCATATGGGGGGGCATTATAGATCTTGTATAACCCCTATAATTATGGCACCTGATACTACTATTTATAGGGTACCTTACTGAAGAAGGTTACACACCCCAAAACAGTTGTGTACAGATGGATATCTGGCTTGGTATCTTCCTTCATCATATTCCAAGATTTTTTAAAAAGTCGGAATTTGACACATAGGGAACCACTTCCACTAGGTGGCGCTAGTGAGATGATTCTCTTTGCAAGTTATAGAGTAATGATAAATGTAGAAGACGTATATGGTCGGTATTATACATGGTGCTTTTTTCAGTTCAACATGGGCTGATAGAGGCTGCTCCCAAGAGCATTCGTATTCTCTAATAGAGTATATGGAAAGTGGTTGTCTAGTTGTAATGACACCTATTGATAAAAGTAGCAGAGACAAACTTCTCCAAGATCAAATTGTCAACAAGTACTATTGCAGTGACCGGGTTTGGGGTGGCCCAATGCTACGCTGGGTATCTCGGACACTGTTGAGATGTCACCAAATGTTGCTGCTCTCTGGAAGGGATGGTAAGGTACAGTGCACCCCAATTGAATTAAGTCCATAGAGTCAGGTTTTTCAGTAAACCAGTGTGCTTCAAGGGCAAAATAATACAGGCAAGGCACTGAGATGGCTTCTCTAGTCTCCTCTCGGGCAAAAGAAGGTTCTATGCTGAGGAAACGCCTGAGTTAACTGTCTATCTCTCACAAAAGGCTGGTACCCTGGCCAAAGGCTGGTGGCCAAGGGTCTGTGGTTCAGTCATCCGGCTGGCTCCTGGTCATCAGGCTGATAACCTGTGGTCTGTGGCTCAACATCCCCATCTCAGCGTCTTCTTCTGGTCACTCATGCAGTCTGGCAGAGTCTCTCCTACTATGCACTGGTCCCTATCTGAAGACCAGCAGAGACTATATATCAAGAATGGCAGTATTGTATGGGTACTGTAGTATCATGTGAGCAGTGAATGAAAGTTTTATGCATGGTTGTGTTATTTGAGAACTGTATGACTTTAATATTTTGGGAACTGTGTGATGGTTATTTGCGAACTGTTTGGTACTATAATGTGGGCACTGTATGGTGCTATTAGTTTGGAACTGTATAGTGGTATTATGTGGGGTGCTGTGTGAAGTTACTTTGGCATTGTATAACGGTATAATTTAGGCAATGTATATAATTTGGGTATACTTGCTAAAATTATCTTATGTGCAGTCCATCGACCCTTCCAGGTTAAGTTTCCGGACCCAACACCCAAATTAGATTATCAGATTCAGATTCCATTCCTCCATAGGTATCTGATATCAACTCCATCTTCCCTATAACATCAAGAGGAAAAGATGGTGCAGATATCAAATACAAGTAAGAGCAATTGTAAAGCATCAGCAGATAGTGTTTTATTTCTGTAGCCAACTTGCTAAAAAACTGAGGGGAATTTATTAATTCATTTTTTGTCTTTTTTTTAAAACTGTTTTACACTTTTTCTCAACATTTAAAAGTGGTATAATTTAGCTGGAGGAATCGGGCCTCCAACAAACACACTTAAAGGGCATCTGTCAGCAGATTTGTCCCTATGACACTGACCTGTTACATGTGCACTCGGCAGCTGAAGGCGTCTGTGTTGGCCCCATGTTTATATGTGCCCGCATTGCTGAGAAACATGATGTTTTAACATATGCAAATTGGGCTCTACACCAAATTTTTTTAGAATATAATTTAAAAAATCTGCACTGATTCCCTATCTACTCTTTTCCTTGCGTTCAATTCTGTTAGTTGCGCCTCCTTCTATTGTCAGCAGAGGGCGACACTACCCTGTATCAGGACCTGTAAACCCTGGCATTTATTTTTATTGGGTCAAATATCACTTTTCCAGCTCAGCCGATAAGAACAAGTGGCAGATTGTCTGAGGCTGCAGATTTTCACTGTGTAAAAATTAACTTGAACTGCTGACTTCCGCGAATTATTAGACACTTCCCCCCTTCTGCTGTGCACACTCAGCTGGGTTCACTTTCTACACTGCACCCTGGAAAGACCACTTCCTTTCTAGATCTTCTCCATAGCTCTCTGCTTTTGACTTCCCGTAAAAGATCAAGATTTCCATTTGCAGATTTTTTTTTCTAAATCTCTCTCCCCTGGCCTCCAGTCCATGAGTGGTGTCCCCTGTTACTCTCCTGTGTGTCACACCTCCTCCTCCCTCACCCTCTCTCTCCGGTAGGGGCAGGGTTCCTTTTCTCACACTCATCTCCCCCCACCTCTGCATCTCTCCTCCTCCTCTTCCCTCCTTCTGTCTCCCTTCCACACATCTCTGGCCTCCTCTACATCAGGGAGTGGATTCCAGCTACATCTCAGTGACAAGGACCTCTCCCCGAGCAGTGTCACTCAGCAGGTAAGATGTCACAGGAAGCTACGGTCAGGGGCTGGTTAGAGGAGAGGGGTCCCCGTTGTCAGTAAAGCTGATCATCTGCAAACCCTTTTGCTGCAGCATTGTTATTTATTCATGAGCCTTATTTAAATCCCTTAAACCCTGGCCATGGTCATCTGCTGAGCAATGTGTGCCTGAATGTTTGCCGGCGTGTTACCGCAGCCTTTCATCTATGCCTGTCCAATTTGCGTCGCCTTAACCCTTAATGCTTCCAGAGAGGCACTCATAATCCTGGACCCTTGCAGGAACCTACGGAGTACTGTAACTTTAATCTCGTTGCAGTTTACGGGTCATTCCGTGGTTTACGTGTGCATTCACCGTCCCTCTGTATACTCCTATGATAGTCGCTAGCCATCACCTGTCAGTCTTTCATTCATTGTATTTAACGCTCGGTTTTATAGCCTGTTGACATGATGAACCCCAGGCGCCTGTTAAATGCCTTCCACTAATTTCAAACCATAAGGATTCATCCTGCAAACCTCACATTAGATGAATGGGGAGATCCTTCCAATAGGGCACTGCAATATATTCCAAGAGAACTTTTACTTTAAGGGAACATTGAGTTCAAAATGGCAACCTTGAGTAAATTCTAGGGTACCGGTACAATGTATCCAGTACAATGTATAGTCATAGAGCACACAACACCTCGATATTAATCAACACATACAAAATACGGGGCCTAAATTGTGTTTTTGAAGCTCGATTTCAATGTCCGACATAGGTGTCCTTGGTGGTACTTTGATTTGCCAAGGTGCCTTTCTATTTGCGACGTTCTGCATTGGCCATGCTTCTCTTGTACGGGTAGAGGATACAAAAAGCATGTTCCTGTTTGCATAGCCATGACGTTTCTGAGTATATTTCATCTATAGGACATTAGGATAACCCAAGCGGGAGCCAGAAGAATGGAAGTAATTGTGTTCTCCAAAATACGGTGATAATTGATGTAAAGCCGATCGTAGCATAGACATTCAATAAGGGGGCATAGAAAATGAGATTCAGAACCAGAATGACGATAATGACATTGAATGGAGCGGATTCGTAATGTAATATTTCATATGTAATGCATAATTCATTACCCGCAGTCAACTTTCTGAGCACCCACTAAGCAAAGCCTTACACCGAGGGCTCCTGTGGATCCATTGCTCATACATGGGAGGTGTCTAGGCATAGGTAGAGTCTGACGACACGCTAAGAGTAAAAAAATGTAGCTGCAGTGGGTTTTAGGAAAGTACAATGGCTTCATTTCATCAACATTTTTTAAAGAAGAAAAAGCTAAGTTGTAGAAAAAGGCTACCAGCGTCATAGATAAGACAAGATCTAGGAACTACGCGATTGGAATTACTTTTTAAAGGGATGTTAAAGGGTATTGGATAACTATGAGACTGGTGGGGGTTCTACCTCTGGGATTCCCACTGATCACGAGAACGGACATCCCATACCCCTTGGAGTTCCCCAGAATGCACAGAGCAGCAGGTTAGGCCTGCGGAATGTCCCTCCATTCATCTCTATAGGAGTTCCCGAGACAGCAGAGCACCGCTGTAGGCTATTTACAGAAGTTCCATAGAGATGAATGGAGCGATTGTGCTCGTGTATGACCTGCCGCTTCATTCATTTTGGGGATCTCCATGGGGTACTGGGTACACTGTCTCATGATCAGTGGGGGTCCCAGCAGTAGGACTTGCACTGATCTAATTGTTATCGCCTATCCTGTGGATAGGGTATTACGTTTAACAACTGGAATACTTCTTTAAAGGGGTTAAAAAATGAAAATTAGACTTCATATAGTACATGACAACCTCTTTCTAACAAAGCTAGAACGCGCCCTGTACCTCACATGGATCCAGAGATCTCCCCATTCACTGCTCTGCTAGATTTATATCAAGATGGCATCTGAAGGGGAGTGTCTTCTCTGCTACAGCTCAGGGGGCGTGTCTCAGCTCTCCCTATCACAGCTCAGGGGGCGTGTCTCAGCTCTATGACAGCTCAGGAGGCAGTTGAAGAATGAAACTGAGCATGTGCGGCCTTCTCAGTGAGCAGGACAAAGAAATAAGAAAAAAAAAACAGCAGGTGGCGCTATACAGATACATTTTATTGAATAACTCAGTTATGCTAAATTTTTAATTACAAGCAATTACAAAAGAATTCAGATCCAGGTGCTGGTTTGAAAACTGTTGAATAATTTTAATGGGACAACCCCTTTAAGTCTTGTCTGCCTATGGTCACTAAGGTGAAATGCATCCGGGCACACCTGGCTGTATACACAATGTATAGTTGTAGCTATGTCATGTAGTGGCTGCTTTCTGTAGTGAGTTCTATGTTTTGTAGAATAATGAAGCCTGCCGTGTTGAAACAATGAATGACGTTATATAAAAAGGGCCTGTGTGGCTGAAGATTTTTGTAGAGAGTTTATGGTTGGCGCCCTGGTGGAGGTGGTGCTCAGCCGGAGGCAATCTCCAAGAAGTAAAATTAGTGGAATCACGGCACTCAAGGATCGTGGTGCAAATACATTTGTCTTTATTCAGAGAACTCCAAATATGACCGTTTGGGGGGCAGACACTAGTGTTTGAGTCCATCCTGGTCCTTGTTCTCAGCCGATGAGAAAGAGCAGGTATAGAATAGCTCCATCACATCTGCTATTCTATATCCGCTCCTTCTAATCGGCTGTGAACAAGGACCGGGGCGGCCCGAAACGCTAGAGTCTGCCCCCTTTTGCTTATACTTGGAGCTCTCTGAATATAGGCTAATTTATTTGCTTCACGATCCTTGAGTGCTGTGGTTCCACCAATTTTAGCTTAACATTTTTCGACATATATCACAGTACCAAGTGGAGTGCAGAAGCCTGCACATATTCATGCTTATAGATGAATTGCAGATTGCTTGGAAAATGTACAGATGGCGCCTTCCTATTCCTACTGGGAGGGGAGAAATCTGATATACAGTATGTAGATTTTATTAACCGTTATGAAGTACCATCTGTACAAAAAATGGCCTACCAGAGATGAAACTATGCATAATTAATGTATTGTAGCTCATGAGATAAATCATGCTGCCGTTCTGTGGGGCCCAATGCACGGGCAAAGGCTGTGCGGTGACCGGGATGAATCGAGACCCAATCAACTTGGTGCTTCCGTGGGGTTCTGTGCCTCCGTTCCGCACCACAGCTCCAGATTGCGGACCCATTCAAGTGAATGGGTCGGCATCCGTGATGCGGGGAGCACACGACCGGTGCCCGCGTATTGCGGGCCGCAATACGGCCAATGCAGGGCAACGGCCATGTGCATGAGGCCTTATTTTGTGTCAGTTGTGCAGAGAAGTCTTGAGCAATGGTTTATACAGGACACGATACAGAATGCTAAAATATTACAAAAATGCAATCCTTTGCTAAGAGAAGCATCTGAAAAACCTATTAGCTCAGGAACAAAAAATCTCAACAAAACTCATCCCTTTTAAGTCGCTGGTTTAGTAAAAGTCATACATTTAATCTCATTGTTAAATAGACACTTGCGTCAGAAAGGGGTCATTTTCAAAACTCTATATTCATAAAAAACTATTTTTAAGAGAAGTTTTGGCAGTTTTCCTTGAAATACAAAATAAGGTCCTTCTTTAGCAGTCAGCACAGAGAGATAAATCTCCTATACAGATAAGCAGTCCATTGGTTTGTTTACTGCTGCTGAGGGGAAAATGTTATCTGCTGGTATAATAGTAGGTTAGTAGAATTGGGATAACACTATGAGGACTGTATTGTTTTCATGATAGAACCAGATAAAAATATACTTGCCAGGTATCAGTATAATGTGTGATGCACTCCTTGCTCTTCCCTCTAGCAGTAGTGAATGGTCTGACTGAGGGTGATAAAAGGGTTGTCCAAGTTATTTTTTCCTGAGAATCGACACCCCCGCCGATCAGCTGTTTGAAGAGAAGGAGTGCGCCATGCCAGCTGATCAGCGAGGTGCTGGGTGTCGGACCCCCGCCGATCTGATATTGATGACCTATCCTGAGGATAGGTCATCAATAAAAATAACTTGGACAACCCCTTTAAGTGAGGCTGTCTGCCATGCTAAAAGTCCAAGCAAAGGTTAAAGAGTCAGGACAGAAATTAGAATACATGAAGTGACTTAACACATAAGGGGTAATTTATCAAACTGGTGTAAAGTAGAACTGGCTTAGTTACCCATAGCAACCAATCAGATTCCACCTTTGATTTTGGACAGCTCCTTTGGAAAATGAAAGGAGGGATCTGATTGATTGCTATTGGCAACTAAGCCAGTTCTACTTTACACCAGTTTGATAAATGACCCCCATTATATCTAGAAAAACATCCACCTGATTTTATAAAAAATACATAGAATATTCACAAATAGGCTACTAATGTGATGGTAAATTTGATGGTAGTGTCCCTGTAAAGAAAAATCTATTTATTGTCAGTTATATCATACATAAAGAGCCACAATTTTCCAAAATATAGAAACTCTATACCGCCCAAATGACATGTGTGCACCTCTGTCCACATGCTTCATACTTCACTGTATGCGTGCTCAACCTGCAGAATGTGGCTGAGGCATGGAGCTAAGTCAATCTCACCTACCCATGAAAAGGATACAGACAGTATCTCGTAGTAAGTCAGGGCTGTATGTCAAGTCAAAGAACACCCTGTGCTGCCCAGCTTTGCGAGCGAAGGTAGGGCGAGACGTGCTGTCTCTCAAAAAAATTCCACAAGTTGTTTTTTTGCCTGCTGGACTCTTGACCAAAAGGGTCTGACAACAGGATTATTACATGACAACCAGGACCACGTGGAAGTAAAATAAGAAATGTCGGTGGAGGGATTGTGGACAAAATCTTTGTCACAGTTGTAAGCCGTGTACCGGGGTGGGCTCCCCAGGATAAAGTCACAAAAGAGGAAAACAACTCCACCACCAGCTTTTGCCAAAACAGAATTTTACATAAACGTGGTAATGAACACAACCACAAATGCTGGGAACATACAATAAATTTACATGCACCCAGCCCGAAGGCTGAGACCCTTGTGCTGCACAGCACGTCGCCCTCCGATGGATGCAGGAGAAAAGTGTGGTAATTTAAATACTGGCAGGCACAACTAAACTGCCACACCTTACCTATTATTACCCTAAAAAAACAAGAATAACTGTTTGAGTGCGTGCTGCAGGCCATCCTGCGGTGCAGCACAACAGCTTACAATCTTACAAAGCTCTACAGAATTCCCCCTACCATAACTGGTTCTGTAGCACGTGCCTGAGTATTCCTCCTGAGCAAAACGCCAGCCTGGCTTGAGTTTGTGGGGAATTTTTTTAGCTCTCTAGTGTTAAATGACACTTTAAAGGGATTCTGTCAGAAGATTTTACCCCTATAACCTTAACATACATTCATGTCCAGACTAATAAGTAGAATCCTAAGATGGCCTTATTATACCTTACTGTGGCTCTATTTGCACAAAAATCAGATTTTTATAACCTGTCAATCACTTACTTAAGGTACCCAAGGGGAGGACCGTTAATACAGGGTGCCCGGCCGCTCCCCTCGCCGCCCGTTGCCCAGCGCCGCCTTCCCTGTCTTCAGCGCCGCCTCCGCAATCCTCCCCGTCCCTCTGCCAGATCCCGCGCCTGCAGGGCATATCAGGGTTGAGCGAAGTGCGCATCATGCTGCGCCCGTGCGAACTCCTGGCAGCGGCTTCATTGACACAGACACCTAAACTAACTAACTACAGGCCTGGTCTCAGTCTCTAGACGCCAACACTGTAATGAGGTGGGTGCACGATCTTACCGACCCGGGTCTGCTCTGCATCTGCTGGTGGCTCTGAACAGAACAAATGCCCCTCCAACAAGCATGCAGTCCCGCAGTGTAGCTTTGCTCCTCAGCTCTCATCAGTGTTCCTGGAAGCAATCCTCCTTCCTCTGGACAGGATCAGGGTCTTGGACATGATCAGCTTCACTTAGCTGCAGCTCTGATCACTGATGTATGCTCCCACACCTGGACACCATCGTATCCTCTGCTGACACAGCTCCCTCTAAGATGGATGCTCCCTTTCTCTTCCTCTCCAGACTGTGTGTAACTCCACCTCTCATGAATATGGAAATATGGAGTCTGTAGCTGTGTTTAAGAAACAGCGGCATCTTGTGGCCAAACAGCAGAATGTCAGTCCAGATCATTGAATTTAATCTACACAGACAGTGTTCAGACAAGGAGAGCTGTTCCCCATCTCACACAGTGAGCATCAGATATTGTAAGGTCACATATTTACAGTAATAAATGTGTGGAGTTGGATCATCATTTGGGGAGACCCTACGTGGTCAAGTTTTTCAGTCTGATGTGAATATTAGGACCTGTGCCCATATGTATAATATTTATTTATCGAAAAGAAAATCTGTCTTTGTTGCCCATAGCAACCAATCAGAGCTCAGCTTTCATTCCTTAAAGTTCTCTGGTAGAATGAAAGCTGTGCTGTGATTGGTTGCTATGGGCAACAAAGACAGTTTTCTTTTCTTTTAGATAGTTTTGATTAAAAGTCTCCATATTAAGTGCTCCTGCTGGTACTTGATGTCACGGCAAGACATCAGATGTCAGAGAATCCTTTCAACTAAGCAATTCTTTCATTATCTTCTATTAAAAAGAAGGATAAGAGCTTTATTCTGCTGTAAGGACAGAGCGGGTGGTGTGTGCGGGGGAAATGTCACCTTGACCCTACTTGTTGTCCATAAAGTCTGCTCATTACAAAAGCATATTTTCTATCCATAAGGCCTCATGCACACGAATGTATTTTGGGTCCGCGTCCGAGCTGCATATTTTGCAGCTCGGGTGCAGACCCATTCACTTCAATGGGGCTGCAAAAGATGCGGCCAGCACTCCGTATGCTCTCTGCGTCCTTTGCTCCGTTCTGTGCCCCGCTAAAAAAATAGAGCATGTCCTATTCTTGTCCGTTTTGCGGACACGAATAGGCATTTCTACAATGGGCAGCTTCCGTGTTTTGCGGATTCGCGGTTTGTGGATCGCAAAACACCTATGGTCGTATGCATGAGGCCTAAGATAGAAATATGGGGGACATTTATCAAAAGGAAAACTGGTTTAGTTGCCCATAGCAACCAATCAGATTCCAACTTTCCTTTCCCAAAGGAGGTCGGAAAAATGAAAGGTGGAATCTGATTGGTTGTTATGGGTAACTAAGCCAGTTTTCTTTTACACCAGTTTTAATAAATCTCCGTGTAAGTGGCATAGGGTCTGACCACTGGGGCCCCTGGTGAACATGAGAAAGGGAGATGGGCCCATGTTCCCTATTTGAATGGAGCGGTGGACATGTGTGCATCTATGGAGCTGCCGAAGATCCCACAGAGTTCCCAAACTGCTGAATGGAGCGGTGGACATTTTAGGATAGGTCATCAATATCAGATTGGCTGGGGTCCGATATCCCGGGATACCTGAGAATAGCTCATCAATATTAAAAGCCCAGACAACCCCTTTAATTGCTAGCTCAATAATGAGTGCTATTTGTTATGAGGTAAGCACTAAGCCCTTTATTAAGGTACGGGCCAATGTCTCTGCGCTCATGGGTGTCTGATGCCCACATGAAGTGGCCAATGGTGGTGTGATTTTACAAGCAAAGCTTGCAAGGTATTACCTTCAAATTTGTCCACTGTATGTTCCGGCCATATGTGGATGCCGCAATATCTATCCATATCCTTATAGTATAAGGAATAAGTGAATCGACTTTGGGTGAAACATCCCAAGTCGATTCGCATAGAAAGTCGTTCCAATACTGTACGGCGCAGGAGCTCCGTACAGTATTAGAATGTATTGGCTTCAATGAACCGAAGTTATTACTTTGCGAAGTCCCGTGAGACTTCGGGTAATAACTTCATAAATTAATTTATACTGTAAAAAACCATTTCCCGAACTCGGGTTCGGTTCCAAGTGGTACCTAATTACTACCTCTTCCACTGTTTGATTGTATTTCGAATTCTTGATAAAACTACATATATTCTATTTGTTCCACTAAGGCCTCCTGCACACTGCCGTTGCTCGGCCGTTTCGTGCATCGGAGAGTGCAATTTGTGGTCCCTTGTGCACTGGCGACATCTGTGCGGATTCCGCAGACGGATCCAGATCCATTCAATTTGAATGGGTCCGTGATCAGTCCGCATTGCAAAAAAATAGAACATGTTCTATTTTTTGTGGTATGGAGGCACGGAGAGAAACCCCACAGAAGCACTCTGTTCTTCACTGCACCTTCCGTATTGCGGGCCGCAATACAGGCACGGCCGGGCAATGGCCGTGTGCATGAGGCCTAAGTGTGCGGCCACGGGTTCAGGTTTTTTAATGCAGGTTTTGAAGCCCAAATCAGAAGAGAAAGTATAAAGGACTATGAGGACTATATACGTGACTTCTCTTTTTTTAATCCGCTCCTGATTTTGGCTTCAAAAACTGCATCAAAAATCTGAACACGTGGCCGCACCCTAAGACGCTGTGTGCTTAGAGGAACAGGGAGATGCCAGAAATCTGAACTCTCAGTTTATATAAAAAAAAAACTCTGGAGATTGTCTGCATCGGAGCTGCTTCAGTGATGAAGTACAAGGAGGGAAACGTGAGACATTGCTCAATAGTACTTATTACATTACTATTAGTACAAGACGTTCACCTCTCCTATGCCTACAGCAAGAACCAGGCTGTACAATAATAACATTTATCTCCATCAAGGATTAAACAGAAGACATTGAGATTAAAGGGTTTCTGTCACCAGATTTAACCCTATTAAACTGGCTGGCATTAGCGATGTGCTAATGTCAGCAGAACCTAACTCTCCTAGTCCTATGCTTCTGGATGCCCCCGTTACTGCACAATTTTAACTTTTATAATATGCTAATTGTATCTAAGAGCAGGGGGGTGTTGCTTCTGCTCCTAGAAGCTCCGTTCGCCCACCTCAAGTCACGCCCTGCCGTCCTTGATTGACAGCGCCAGGCAGCGCTCGTCTCCTCCTGCCGGCCCTGTGCTGGGACTGCGCATGCGCGAGATTTATCCAGCATATGGGGCCAATCGGAGAAGACGAACTCTGGTCCTGTCAATCAAGGACGGCAGAGCTTGACTTAAGGTGGGCGAACGGAGCCTCTAGGAGCAGGAGCAACACCCCCCTGCTTCTAGAGGCTAATTAGCATATTAGAAAGGTTAAAATTGTGCAGTAACGGGGGCATCCAGAAGCATAAGACTAGGAGAGTTAGGTTCTGCTGACATTAGCACATCGCTTTAAATCTGGTGACTGAAACCCTTTAAGATTTCTTTTTAGATATTTTACATGCCTCAAAGCTCATTAAAACTTGAGCATATTAAAGTATTTAAAGGGGTATGTCCACCAGAGGCATGTATGTCATATCCACAGGATACACCATAAATGTCTGACAGATATGGGTTCCGTCAGACTAGGGGGTCTCCTGACCTCTATCCTGCCTGGTGAGGTGGTCACTTGCCGCAGTATTCAGGTAGAGGACGAATAGAGAGACAGTGGAACGGTTGTTCAGTGGTTAGCACATATGGTTTGCAGCGCTGGGGTCCTAGGATTGAGTCCGACCAAAGGCAAAATGTGCATGGATTGATGATTAGTATGTTATTGGGTTTCCTCCAACAACATACAGATTGGTGAATTTAGATTATGATAGTGATGAACATCCTTGTACAGTGCTGTAAGAACAATGTATATGTATTAAAAGAAAAATGGTTGCACGATCATAAATGTCTAAAATGGGATTATCCCTTCAAGGAGCCATGCTGCTACATCATTATGACCTCTAGGTTTTTACAATGTAGGTGATATTACAATGTATTGCTATTGTAACAACCATAACATGACAAAATGGAATTGATTTTTAAATACCAGTGTGGGGTCCGGTCCGATGCTGTCGCCAATATAAGCAATGTCTTATTACGATGTCAAGAGGCTGGTGAGTAATGTCTCTTAGGGGTCATGCACTCTGGTTTCGTACCGTGACTACACTTTATTATTCCCTTGTATGAATTCCCATCAATGCGGAGGTATATTACAGCCACATACGCGTCTATGGGTTTATGCAACTTAGAGCTGTGTGCCGTGCCGTATAAAAATGATCTGATTAATTTGGCAGTACCTTCTTATGCCAATTGCATAAATGCTCCCCAATTTTCTTATTTTCCTTTATCAATACTGTGCTGCTTGATATAAAAAGTGAAAGGTTCAAATGTGTAGCAGTAACAATGCAGTTTTCCTTACGGCTCATGCACACGAACGTATTTCCTAACCACGTCCATTCCGTTTTTTTTTTTGTGTGGACTGTAAGCGGAACCATTCACTTCAACAGGGCCTGCAAAAAAACGGAAATGACTCTGTGTGCATTCCGTGTCCGTATGTCTGCATGGCCATGCCGCAAAAAAATAGAACAAGTCCTGTTACTGTCCACATTATGGACAAGGAAAGGGACTGTTCTATTAGGGGTCAGGCGTTCCGCAAAATGCATTATGCACACAGCTGGGACACTGCTATTTACACAGAATAAAAAATAAATAAATAAATATATATATATATATACAGATAAAACGAGAAAAATTATCGAATATCGTGCAAAAGTTCATTTATTTCAGTAATGCAACTTGAAATTAGAATATTGTGAAAAGGTTCAATACTCTAGGCTCAAAGTGTCACACTCTAGTCAGCTAATGAATCCATACCCCCTGAGCAAAGGGGACCTGAGATTGTGCCTCTGGGGTTTCATTAGCTGTAAGCCATAATCATCCAAACTATAGCAAATAAAGGCTTGAAATATCTCGCTTTGCATGTAATCTAGTCTATCTCATATTTTAATAACACCAAACAATTGAACATCCAACACCATAAATTACAAAAGATAAAATTTTATTAAATATGCAATGAAACAAAAATAACAAGATGTACCATAAAACTATATGGGTCCATAGAACATACCACCCAATAGGAGTATCATAGTCCATCGGCACGTCACGGACTCCTAGTGACATCACGATCACATGACCACAACTGCGATCACGTGACCAGTGAGGCGGATAACACATGACCGCAATGCCAGGGATAATTAGTACAGCGTTATATAGCTCAGTATTGTGGACAAAGGCCGAAATTGTACATCATGAATACAAGCAGGGATAAAGTATCAAATAATACGTTCGCATTGAAGAGATTTATAGGGTAGATTACTCATAATCCTATTATGTATGTTCACCTCATATAGATCAATAAAGTGCATAAGTGCGACAGAAAAGAAAGGAAAAGACGGAAAGAAGTGCAGAGTGTGAATAGGGTAACAAAGAGTGCAAAGCATATAGTGCAACATTTTTTTTGCAATAATATAAACATCATGATTACAATAAATATATAAACATATAAACCATAAATACATAAAATTCATATTATCCGTGCCATAATCATACATAATCATAAACATAATCCCAATATACTGGTGTACTGGACCAAATAGCAAACATAATTACAATAATATTTAAAACCAATACATAATTAACTTCCACAAATTCAATACCCAAGTGACATCAATGAATATTTGACAAACAGAACAGGAAGTCGTACAACTGAAAGAGAACCCTAAAAACACCCACTAGCAGGTTTTTCAGTCAAATGAACCACCAAATACTAAGGCCCCTTTCACACGGGCGGGTTTCCACGCGGGTGCAATGCGTGAGGAGGACGCATTGCACCCGCACTGAATCCGGACCCATTCATTTCTATGGGGCTGTGCACATGAGCGGTGATTTTCACGCATCACTTCTGGGTTGCGTGAAAATCGCAGCATGCTCTATAGGCCCCATAGAAGTGAATGGGGCTGCGGGAAAATCGCAAGCATCCGCAAGCAAGTGCGGATGCGTTGCGATTTTCCCGCATGGCTGCTTAGCAACGGGACCAGATCTTTATTATTTTTCCTTATAACATGGTTATAAGGGAAAATAATAGCATTCTTAATAAAAAATGCATAGTAAAATGAAGATGAAGGGGTTAAAAATAGTAAAAGTTAACTTACCTTAGCCACTTGATCGCGTAGTTGCGATCTGTCCTCTCTTTTCCTGCATCAGCTAACAACTAAAGGACCTGTGATGACGTCACATCACATGGTCCAATCATATGGTCCATCTTACCATGGTGATGGACCATGTGATTGGACCATGTGATGTGACGTCATCACAGGTCCTTTAGTTGTTAGCTGAAGCTTGAAGAGAGAAGACAGATCTCAACTACGCGATCAAGTGGCTAAGGTAAGTTAACTTTTATTATTTTTAACCCCTTCATCTTTATTTTACTAAGCATTCTTTATTAAGAATGCTATTATTCCCCCTTATAACCATGTTATTAGGAAAAATAATAAATTCTACAGAATACTCTACCCGAAACCGGACTTCAGTGATGAAGTCCGGCTTCGGGTCTGGGTACCGAACATGGCGATTTTTCACACGCGCGTGCAAAACGCATTACAAACGTTTGCACACGCGTGGAAAAATCACGCATATTCCTGCAATGCACCCGCCTCTTATCCGGGCATCAAACATGACGCCCGTGTGAAAGAGGCCTAATAACGCCTTATCCGATACAATCCTTCTCATGGGTAAGTATTTATCTAGTGGATTGCTCCTATTCGTAGCCCCACCGTCATAATTAATTCATCTAAAAACAAAACAGAACAAAAACATATATTAGTTTCACCTTTTAAGTTGCATTACTAAAATAAATGAACTTTGCACGATATTCTAATTTTTAAAGTTTCAACTGTGTATATATATATATTGTGAGGCAGTGACAGGCCTCATAGCTATGAGAGGAGATGTATGTCAGGATTTTCTGAGGTAAGACCAGGTGTGATCATCACATGGGGATACAGCAATCCTCAGCGTGAGCGAGGGAGGGGTTTTGGAACAGCGGACTCCAGAGGTTCTGTATAGCTCCAGCCAGGAGGGCTGGAGCCGCAAGGCTGAGGAAGCCTGAGTTTGGGGGGGACGCCCGCGACGCCTAAGGAAGAGAGGTGTTGCAAGGTCAGAGTCAGGAGGACTGCTGGACCCTAGCCGTCCCAAGGTAATTCACTGCTTCCAACACGAGGACTGGTGGTTTGCATTGGTTGACAGCAGGGAGGCTGTCAGACCGAAGTGAATACCGTACAATGTGAATTGCGTCTTAGGCCTCTTGGACACAACCGTATAGCTTTTTCAGTATTTTGCGGTCCGCAAAAAAGGACTCACAAAGAATACAGATGACGTCCGTGTGCATCCCGTTTTTTACGGAAGAGCTGGCCCCTAATAGAACAGTACTATCCTTGTCCGTTATGTGGACAATAATTGGACATGTACTATCTTTGAACGGAAAAACGGAAATATGGAAACAGAAGGCATACAGAGTATCTTCCGTTTTTTTTGCAGATCCATTGAAATGAATGGTTCCATATACGGACTGTATATGGAATGCAAAAAACAGAATGTAAATGGAACAAAAAAACGGTTGTGTGCAAGAGGCCTTAGAGGTGAGTTAGGGAAAACTCTGTTTAGTAAATGCCTAGCCGGGCGAGTGTTTATTGTGTTGTGTTGATGTGACACAGTGTGAGTTGAAGCTGCGACTTCAAAGTGCCGAGTGATGTCAAACTTGGATATATGATGTGAAGAGTACCAAATAAAAGCAATGTTTGGACATGGAATCCATTGTCTGAGAGGAAATTTGTGATGATGACCCCCTGAGAGAGGGCGATCTCTTACTATATATATATTTCTAATAAAATAAATGAATATAAAATAAATACAGTATATAATAATCTGAAATGTTGGTTCTGGATTGTATTATTGAATGAATAGATTTGACCCAGGTCAATGCCTCATCTGGGGTAAGTAAGGTGTAGAATCGGTTACATAATGAGACAATGCTAGCAATTGTCCACATTGTGTTTTCTTAAGCTGCAAAAGAGTTTAACAATCTAGGAGTTGTACCTATAAAAGAAAATGTTGCCATTCCAAGGAGGAGTACAAGTTGGCACAACAGGCTGTAAGACTTGCCTGACCGGTCTTGCCACCAAGAGCTCTTCAAGACACATTATGTATATATATGTATATCAGATAGCACGTGCACCATGTCCCTTCCACAATCCATTAGGTCAGGGATGGGCAAACTGCGGCTCTCCAGCTGTTGTAAAACTACGACTCCCACCGTGCCCTGCTGTAGGCTGATAGCTGTAAGCAGTCTTTGCATGCTGGGAGTTGTAGTTTTGCAACAGCTGGCGAGCCGCAGTTTGCCCACTCCTGCATTAGGTCCAATAAACCACTAGAGCTGCATATTACAAGAAAACAATGTCACATCCCTTCAGCTGCCCTGTGGATTTCCGCCCTTCCATGGTGATAATCTCGACCTTCAGCAATGGGGTTTCCTGTATCCCCTGCTGTAGGCACAGCTTTTATACTGCCATATGTTTCACCAAGAGACCACTGTGTTAGGGCTCATGCATACGACTGCATGTATTTTGCGGTCAGCAAAAAATACGGATGACGTCTGTGTGCATTCCGTATTTTGCAGAACGGAGCAGCTGGCCCCTAATAGAACAGTCCTTCCCTTGTCCGTAATACGGACAATAATAGGACATGTTTTTTTTTTTTGTGGAACGGAAATACGGACATGTGGAAACGGAATGCACAAGGAATAAATTCAGGTTTTTTTTGCGGACCCGTTGAAATTAATGGTTCCACATACGGTCCGCAAAAAAATCGGAACGGACACGGAAAGAAAATAAGTTCGAGTACATGAGTCCTAAGGCTACATTCAAATGAATGAGTCCGCATCCGTTCTGCAATTTTGCAAAACGGGTGAGGACTAGAGATGAGCGAACATTTAAAAAAAGTCCGTTGTTCGGGGTTCGGGTGGTGGTTAATTGCGCATCCCGTTATGGATTCCACAATAGCGCATATGGAATCCATAAGGGGCGGCTGCCACCAACCCGAACTGTAGAACAGCTGAAGGACCTGGCGTGACGTCACTGTCATGTGATCAGTGCAGGGGCGTGGC
Organism: Bufotes viridis; assembly: GCA_033119425.1. NCBI lineage: Eukaryota > Metazoa > Chordata > Amphibia > Anura > Bufonidae > Bufotes > Bufotes viridis. Next base: position 36,597,663 of record CM065598.1, read on the forward strand.
TCAGCACTGGATTTGATCCCGTGCTGAGCCACGCCCCCTGCACTGATCACATGACAGTGACGTCACGCCAGGTCCTTCAGCTGTTCTACAGTTCGGGTTGGTGGCAGCCGCCCCTTATGGATTCCATATGCGCTATTGTGGAATCCATAACGGGATGCGCAATTAACCACCACCCGAACCCCGAACAACGGACTTTTTTTAAATGTTCGCTCATCTCTAGTGAGGACCCATTCATTTCTATGGGGACGCAAAAGATGTGGACAGCACACCGTGTGCTGTCCGCATCCATAGTCCCGTTCCGCGGGCCCCACAAAAAATAAATAAAACACGTCCTATTCTTGTCCGCAATTGCATACAAGAATAGGCATTTTCTATGAGAGCGGCGGCATGTGCGGTCCGCAAATTGCGGAACTCACATGGGCCGGTACCCGTGTTTTGCGGATCCGCAAAACACCACGTTCATGTGAATGTATCCTTAAACAGAGGACAAAGAGCTCTACTTGGTCCTAGCAGTGACCTAGCCTATGCTTCTTATGACTGAAAGACAATATTAAAGGCGTATTACAGTGCCAGTATGAGCCGTTATTGTTGGTATGCCCTTCTACTAGCCTTACAAAGAACATTGTCGTCACCTTTAAGGGCTCGTTCACATTCAGGCGCGGTCAGTGGGCTGACATGTCTAATTTTCTTTAGGGACCATTGCTTTGTGCACAGAAAGTTGCAGCATGCACTATTTTAGTACAGTTTTCATGTTAACTCAGCAACTCAAGTAAACTGGTCAGTGAAAAAAAATGGCCAGCACACAAACGGCATCCGTATGTGTTACACTTTTCATGGATGATTGCTAGGAGATGCTAAAAACATTTTTTTTTTTATTTGCTGGCTGAGAAAAACGGATGGCATACTAATGCCATATGGAAAGTAAAAAAAATGGACAAACAGAATGCAGTTAGAGACAATACTGATTCTAAGCAGACAGAAAAGTCATTGAGGTTTACAATGTTCGACCAAATATTTACGGTATATATATATACAAATGAAAGAAATATCCCCAACATTACAAGTAATTCTTTAATTTTACTCCATAGGTAACATCATTGGATCCAACCTATTTCAGTCCAGTTCTTTTCAGAACTTTTTGACAGTGTTGCATACCCCAAACAAAAAACCACTACTTTTGAATGGTACGGTCCTGATTTTGGCTTAGTTCCACTGAATGAAGCTAAACCACAAACAGGCTTCCCCGAGTTGTCTGCACGGTCACCACACCAATAATGGATATGTCCATTCTTGCCATGATTTGGAAAACCACACATGAAGAATCCTCAGCTGCACAAACTGAATCGTGGCCTCCCGTTGAAAACAATGGGAGGCAGTTTTTGCGCGGATGCTGCCCAGTTTTAGAGCGGAATCTGTACTGAAATCTGTGCCAAAAATGCGATGTGTAAATCCACCCTAATTGTAATGATGACACGGAGCAGGTGCTTTGGCGTCATATGTTCCTTTCCCCCCATACGTTCTGAATAAACACAAAGTGAACCCGGAGCTCAGGCAAATACATTTTCTAATACTGTCACAGCTAAGCTCTTATATGCTGGATTTACGTAAATCCTGTCCTCAATTTTATTTTTATTTCAGAGATTGCATAGGAAGCTTTTTCTTCATGGGCATAAGAGCGGCCCCTGTGAGAACACAGAAGAGAGGGTTCCCACTAACGGTACCTGTGGATCAGGTGCAGCTCTCTATGTTCTGTTCACATTGGCATTTTTCCCTTTTCGGCAGGGTTGTAATGCAAATACCAGAACACCAACAAATACCTGACAAAACCCATTACAAGTAAATAGGATACGCAAGAATCGTATCTGCCATCAGAGCAAACATCACAGTGGATGGTGCCCGCTGTGATATTTTTTGAGAGCTCCATCCCCAATGTGGCATACGGTATTGTGCCCATGTTACAGTTTCATTCAATTGCCTACTAGTTAAAATACTATACAATACCCGTAACACAATATACTGTATAAAAATAATTCAGTGACGGTGAAAGTAACTGTGCCTCACAATGCCACCATACAGTGCTAATACCAACACAAGATCCAAGATCATTAGTAGATTCCAGAATGAGAAACATTTTGGGGGAGATTTATCATTTGAACATGTCATTGAAAACAATGTAAACTGCACATTTGCAACTTTTTCAACGGCACTTGCGCATAGTAGAACACTGAAATCTATGCCAGCTGGGGGCTAGTGTAGATTTCAGTTCAGGCGCACGGACTGACGGATACTGTGCCTAATTAATGTCAAGTTGTATTTTTTTCTGTATTTAGGATCCACTCCTGGTTGAATAAAGTCAAAGTGAAATAATACTGCTATACAATGTCTAAATAACACCGCTATACAGTTAGTATTAAGATTTGTGGTGGTCTTTGGTACCCTTTCAACAGGGGTACTGCCTATGTGTCTTGTGTGATTGCACAAGTCGAACTCCCCTAAGGCTGACTGTCATGGCTGTGTCATGAAGGGAAGACATGACAGTGTGAACAGAACCTTATCAGAATCTATTGCTCTTAGGGCTGTTTTTACACGAGTGAGTCCATAGTGGGAATCATGCTCTGTGTGTGACCATGATCCTCCATTCTGGACTTGCAGGAGCGCACGGCATTATACTGATTTATAATACTGCGTGCCTCTGCATGACCTTACTTCTACAGGATCATAGTGACCGCTTTATGTCACTGTGATTCTGTATTAGAAAGGTCAAGCAGAGGCACACAGTATTATAAATCAGTATAATGCAGTGCTCTCCAGAACGGAGGATCACGCTCACAGGGGTGCACCTAGCCTTTCTGCTGCCTGCGGTGAAAACTGAAATGACGCCCCCCCCCCACCATGCCAATTTCTTAACCTAACCCCTTTCCTTCAGCCCATGGCCCTTCGGCTGCCTCTATCTGCTGTCTGAGGCGATCGCCTGACCTGGCCTCATTGGTGGTGCACCCCTGCATGCTCACACAGACTGTGATTTCCACAATGGACTCATTCGTGTGCAACAGCCCTTAGGATCAGTTCACATCATCGCTATTGATTTCCGTTGTTCTACCAGGCTATAGGATCATAACACTGAAAATACCATACACATATCTTTACATAGTTACATAGTTAATACGGTTGAAAAAGCCATAAGTCAATCGAATTCAACCAAGGGATAGGTGGGGACACGAATCCCAGAAGGAAGTGAGACTCCGATTTCTACACATTTTAATAAGCATTAATGTTGTTTACTTTTTAGAATTCCTCTAAACCATTTCTAAAACTGTGCCAAACAAAAGCCACGCAGTTCCCATTGGATATAATGGTGTCTGCTTGGTTTCCATTCCGGAGTCCTCTTTATCAGTGAAGAAAAAAAGTCCCAGGGGAGGGGATTCATCAAAGCTGTTGTCAAGTAGCACTGGCTTAGTTGCCCATAGCAACCAATCAGATTCCACCTTTCATTTTTCACAGCCTCTTTGGAAAATGAAAAGTGGAATCTGATTGGTTGCTAAGGGCAAGCAAGGCTATTTTCACATCTGCGTTTTTGCTGGATCCGTCATGGATCAGCCAAAACGCTTCCGTCACAATACACCCGGCAGAATCTGTTGTATTATCTCTAAAATGGTCAAGACGGATCTTTTTCTTTTGCGTCAGAAAAAAACCGTCTTGCTCCATATTCCAGGACGCACTCAAAAACGCTCCTTGCTCGCAATGAAACAGAACGGAACGCATTCTTTTGCTTTTCCGTTCAGTTCAATTTTGTCCCCATTGATAATTAATGGGGACAAAACTCCCTCATATATGCTTCTCCAAAAGGTGGCGCTTCACTTTAACCATAGAAAAATCCTCCCTTTTCCTACACATTTGTATGTACTGTACACATAACAGTTTGTCCTTGCTTGTACTGTTTTATGGGGAGACGTAAGGTGTTGCTGACCCATATTTCTGACACTGGAAGTCATGATGTCAACATCCCCTCCACCTCCATGCGTTTTATATCCCTCATCCCAGATCAGGAGCTCCAGCCACAGAGCAGATTACCTCCGAGCAGACACATCTGATGTATATTTATATCCGCCCCGAGGGATCTGAGGTGTCAAAGCCGCACAATTAGTAGATGATGTATAACGACCTACGCTGGCTTGCTTCTCCCCCTTGGTGACATTATATATGTGTACATCTCTGTCCCCATTGACAGTCAGCACATAATTCTATAGTTTTTATATGGAATTTTGGATGCTAAATTATTCATTGAGCATGAATCTTGTTAAAGGCGGTGAGTGGTACAGATCTGACATTCCCAGTCCTTGGAATATGCAAACATCCAGTAACGAGGGGGCGCCTCCTGATCATTTCTCAGCAGGTGCTGGTGTTTTACCACCATTCTCTTTAACCTATTCTTAGCCAATTGCGTTTTCACACATCGACTTTCCTGTGTTAAATGAGGATGCTCCTGGGCACTGGGAAGCGGAGGAGAGAGTCAGTTTCCATAGCAACGATTTCTACTCACACAAGTCTAGACCGACCGAGAATGGGGGAGCGGCCGCAGTGTATGAGATAGCTGGCTGGTAAAGAGTTAATTCGCTTGAAGGAAAAGGTTTATTACTTTCGTGATTGATGGTGGTCAAGAAACAGTGTCATTCCTTCACACTATTTACCAAAACTGAGGATATTAAAATAAAGGAGTGGGGGGTTCCGAAAATTTAGTCTATGACACTGGCTGACCTGTTACATGTGCGCTTCGCAGCTGAAGACATCTGTGTTGGTCCCATGTTCATATGTGCCCGCATTACTGAGAAAAATGATGTTTTAATATATTAAATGAGCCTCTAGGAGCAACAGGGGCGTTGTCATTACTCCTAGAGGCTCTGCTCTCTCTGTGACTGCTGCCCCTTTGCACTTTGATTGCACTTTTGGATGCTGGCCAGGGGCATAAGTACCTGTTGCTCCTAGCATTAAAAGCTGAGAGCATCAGATCATGAGGAGAGCTAGGGTGGCCTCCTGGGCATCGGCCCATCAGAAATTTTCCCTGTAGGATCTATGGCCAGACTGCCCATGGTGCCAGTTATTGGACCTCCACCAATCTCATATTGCCGACTTATCCTATGGATAGGTCATCAATATGTTAGTTCTGAAAAACCACTTGAAGAATGAAGAACTTTCATGAAGACTTGTGGCCAATGAAGATTAGTCTGCATGCAGAGTTACAGTATATATTCCACTTTGTAAGCACAAGGGTTTTCCCTCCTCTTTCTTCCGGATTCAGTGTAAATGTTCAATTGCCAGACTGATAGATGTAAGAAGTAAAGCGATTTCACAGCATATACTTGCCAGTCTAAGGCCTCATGCGCACGGCATTTGTGTGGCCGTTCCGTGCAATGGGGACCACAATTTGCGGTCCTCAATGCACGGGCAACATCCGTGCGGCAGCCAGGACGGATCGAGACCCATGCAACATGATCCGTCCGCACCGCAAAAACATGTTCTATTTTTTTTTGCGTTGCGGAGGCACAGACAGAAACACCACGGAAGCACTCCGTAGTGCTTCCGTGCCTCCGTTCTGCACCTTAGCTCCGGATTGCGGACCCATTCAAGTGAATGGGTCTGCATCTGTGATGCAGTAAGCACACGGCCGGTGCCCGCATATTGCAGACCCGCTGTTTGCGAACCGCAATACGGCCACGGCCGGACAACTGCCGTGTGCATGAGGCCTAACGCACACATCTCATGGGCGTTCCAGGATACATCCTGTTTGCACAGACACTGCTGAAAGCTGCTAAGCACACTCAGTTTCTGAGATGAGAGACCTATAGCCTCCAGGCTTTCATAGAAAAATAAGAAGAGTAGTATTCATACCAGTGTTTATACCAGTATAATGCAGTCTAATAAATATACAGAAAAATAAAAATGAAATAAACATATCTGACAAAACCCAGATTGTGTAAAAGCTCCGTCCTGAACCACACACCCTTGCCGTCTTACAGGAGCAGTAATTTTTTTTTTTCCGGGCAGCTATCCAGACCGTGTCTCGTAGATCATACTTTATAATATTTGCTATGTTTTCTGTTTGTGTGGGATTGATGGGGTTAAAGCTGAAGGAAGTGACAATACTTCTCTCCAGAGCTGTAATCAATCTTGACCACATGGCCCGCCCACTTAGGGGTGTTATCAGCCAATCGGAAAACGTCCTTCACATCCTCCCCACTCCCTCTGACGGGGCCAATAAGGTTGCAGTCTGGTATGGGCCACATTGTTCTGTTGTAGAAATGAAACTGCAGGGGAAAAAAAGCATCCTTCTGTGAGAACGAGACATGAAATGAGCGGCGATACCGAGACTGCTGGACACAGGCACACAAACAACAGACGCTTTTGTTGTATTGAAATATGCATCTTGATGGGTGCTGTGTTGCGGTATAAAATCTGTGAAATGCATGCTGATGTAGCTGCCAACACAGCTCTAATGGCCAAACTGAGATAAAACACAACCTCTGTATTTAGCTTCAAAAGCCTGAAGAAACAGGACGGGGATATGAGCGATGAAACAGAAGACGACCTGATATACTAAGAGATTTGCACAAAAAGGTTCAAAAAGACAGGAATAATGGTTGGTCGTCCTGATCCCATGAAGAAATAACGGATAACTGGCAGAAATACATGAAGGACAGAACCGCCCCTTAACCACAAATACGGGTTTAAAGGGGTTTTCCAGGAATGATTTAAAATGGCTTCTAGCAACCTGTCTTTGAATGTGAGCAGGACTAGATGCCACCACTTGCAGAGCTGCCTAGGGTGGTGAAGGGGGACCTCACTTCACTGCTCTACAATAGATGGTAATGATGTGGTCCTGTCTATGATATACCATCATGGCTGAGCAGCCTGACAGGAACGCCCACGAGTATGTAGTATATGCAAGTGCCACAACATAGTGTGTAGTGAGGTCCCAACCCACTAGGCAGGTCTGCAAGTGGAGACAACCAGTCCTGCTCACATTCTAAGGCCTCATGCACACGGCCGTTTCCCGGCCGTGGCCATATTGCGGCCTGAAAACAGCAGGTCCGCAATACATGGGCACCGACCGTGTGCACCCCGCATCATGGATGCAGACCCATATACTTGAATGGGTCCGCAATCCGGAAGGTCAGTGCGGAATGGAGGCATGGAACCATGCATGCAGTACTTTTTTGCGGTGTGGACTGTCAGATGTGGATCGCGGACCCCATTCAAGTGAATGGGTCCACGTCCGCATGTGGCGGCCCTATGGTCGGTGCCCGTGCTGTGGGATACCTGGGGGATTTTGTATGAACGGCTACACATTGTGGTCATGTCGCGGTTGCGCTTTGCGGTTGACTATCATACAGCTGTATGGGCCACAGCTAGCTTTTGTTAACCAATGAAGACCACACTGTTTAGTCGGTCTGCATTGTTACTGGCTGCGCTGTATTGATGGTGCCATTAAAGGGGTTGTTACAAAATGGTCTTTATCATGTAGAGAAAGTGAATCCAAGGCACTTACTAATGTACTGTTATTGTCCATGTTGCCTCCTTTGCTGGCTGGATTCATTTTTCCATCACATTATACACTGCTCGTTTCCATGGTTACGACCACCCTGTCATCCAGCAGCAGTGGCCGTGCTTGGACACTAGAGAAAAAGTGTTGGACTATGCCTACTCCCTCCATTCTGGCCACCAGAGAGAACGCCACTCTTTCCAATAGTGTGCAAGCACGACCACTGCTGCTGGATTACAGGATGGACATAACCATTAATACGAGCCGTGTATAATTTGATGGAAAAATGAATCCAGCCAGCAAAGGAAGCAAAATGGACAATCACAATACATTAGTAAGAGCCTTGTATTACCTTAGTCTACATGATAAATGCCATTTGCTGAAGTGAGAGGACCCCTTTAACAATGGCGACTGACTAAACAGTGCAGTTTATTTTTTTTAACAAGAGCCAGCTGCGGCCCGTACAGCCACGTGGTAGTCGACTGCAGAGTGCCACGTTACAACCGCGCCATGTGGTCGTACCCTTAGGGCTCATGCATACGACCATTGGATGTTTTCCAGTTCGCAAATTGTGGATCCGCAAAACACGGATACCAGGCATGTGCATTCCGCATTTTGCGCAATGCAACTGCCGGCCCCTAATAGAACACTCCTATCCTTTTCCGTAATGCGGACAATAATAGGACATGTTCTATTTTTGCGGAACGGCTATACAGACATGGTATGCACACGGTATAATTTCTATTTTTTTGCGGCCCCATTGAAGTGAATGATGCAAAAAAAAAAACGAACGGACACGGAAAAAAAATACAATCTTGTGCATGAGCCCTTATACTGAAAATACGTGTTTTGGGTGAGAGGATCATTTACTTGTCTGTATTGTGGGCTGCTCATCTAGTCACGTCCTCCTGTTGCCCATCTACAAAGCTCGTATTGTTTCCCTTCTACTATAACACGTAATTATAAAGACCGCCATTTCATTCATATTACTACAGCGTATAGTGTTACTTGAATTTACCACGTGGGGCTTTCGCCTGTTCTCCACTGAGCTACTTATAAATCACAGGAGCATATGATATTACTTATCACACCTCCAACCAGCTCTCTCTATAGCACAGAACCATTTGTTTGCCTAGCGTTCACGTGACGAAGAAGCGATAGTCTTTGAAAGATATTTGAACTGACCGCGTTAAAGGGTTATTGGAGGACAAAACTGAAAAGATTCCAAATTTCCAGGAATGCATGAGATGGCACCAAATGTTTTGTCGAAGCTTAGAGAGCAGTCCCACACTCGTGACCTGTGACAACCTCTCGAATGGTAAATCTGTTACTTGGTGTCCTGAAGCTGCAGGTACCTTGAGGTATGGTTACAACGCAACTTAAGTTTGCAAATATTTGCAAGTGACCTTGTGATTACATCAAAAATTCCTAAAGCCTGAATTTAGGCAATGCTCTGTGAGCTAAACAGCCCGGACTTCAGACTGACATACTGTAGCCAGGGCCGGACTGGGGATAAAAACCAGCCCTGGAAAAAGTTGCATACCAGCCCCAAACACACACGCCGCGAGCGTGTGTATGTATGTGTGTATATATATATATATACATATATATATATATATAATTATATACACACACACAGGCCGGGCCTTACCCTAGCGTTGCCGTGACTTGGCCTCTGCGCAGTGGCAACTCTAGGAACAATATATGGGAGGCACATAAGATACCACAGTCAAAATGGGGGGCACTAATAATTTTCCCCACTTAAATTCATACAACTGAAAAAAAATGAAATAAGTATATATAAATTCAAAATACGAGAGTATTGCGGTATGCAGGGATACATTTATAATAAAATAATTTACTTACAAAAGAACCTATTCCATCTTCTGCTGTGCTGTCCTCTGCTTGCTTCCACGGATCTTCCCCTCTTTTCAATCTGTCCTCAGTGCGCAGGGCAGGCACACTGCTATGGGGATCTGTGGATGACACACTGCTATGGGGATCTGTGGATGACACACTGTTATGGGGGATCTGTGGATGACACACTTTTATGGGGGATCTGTGGATGACACACTGTTGTGGGGGATCTGTGGATGACACACTTATGGGGGATCTGTGGATGATACACTGCTATGGGGATCTGTGGATGACACACTTTTATGGGGGATCTGTGGATGACACACTGTTGTGGGGATCTGTGGATGACACACTTTTATGGGGGATCTGTGGATGACACACTGTTATGGGGATCTGTGGATGACACTGTTATGGGGGATCTGTGGATGACACACTGTTATGGGGGATCTGTGGATGACACACTTATGGGGATCTGTGGATGACACTGTTATGGCGGAATCTATGGATGACACTGTTATGGGGAATCTGTGGATGACATACTGTTATGGGGTACTGTTACACCTGCGGCATGGCTATCCGACCTATCCGGGCTGTTCACCCTCCTGATCCGCCATGCCGCAAGTACCCGTGCACTGCCGTGCTGCTGCTCTGTCCCCATTGACTATAATAGGGGCAGGGGGCGGAGCTATGGTGCAGCATGGCAGAGATCGCCGGACTAAAAAGTCGGACATGCAGTACTTTTTAGTCCGGCGATCTCTGCCGTGCTGCGCCATAGCTCCGTCACCTGCCCCTATTATAGTCAATGGGGACAGAGCAGCAGCACGGCAGTGCACGGGTACTTGCGGCATGGCGGATCAGGAGGGTGAACAGCCCGGATAGGTCGGATAGCCATGCCGCAGGTGTGAAAGTACCCCCATAACAGTATGTCATCCACAGATCCCCCATAACAGTGACATCCACAGCGCCCCCATAACAGTGACATCCACAGCGCCCCCATAACAGTGACAATGCAAGCGCTCATCTCCGTCGCCACTGGAGCCCAGTGTGCCTGCGGCCGCCGGCCGGCCGTGCGGCAGTCAGGGCTACCGGCCTACCGGGAATTTTCCCGGTATCCCGGTAGGCCAGTCCGGCCCTGACTGTAGCAAATAATCGGTGACATTTGTGCTCCTGCTTCATTAACCTCACATAGAATACAACTGTATCTCCAGTTCTCAGCCTGCAACAGAACCGTGTGTGCATTTGCTGTCTGTGAGTGAAAACAAGAGAGTTCTCATTCACTGACTGCAAAAAATATCTTAAAATGTGATAACAATAAGGAATAAAAAATAAAAAAAACGGACAGATTTACCAATCCTGTCTAAGGCCTAATTCACACGTCCGCAAAATGGATCCGCATCCCATCCACAATTTTGCGGAAGGGTTGCAGACCCATTCATTTCAAAGGGGCAGGAATGGATGTGGACACCACACTATGTGATGTCCGCATCCGCATTTCCGCATCCGTGTTTCCGCATCCGCGTTTCCGTTTCCGCAAAAAAATAGAACATGTCCTATTCTTGTCCGCAATTGCGGACAAGAAAAGGCATTCTCTATATAGTGCCAGCAATGTGCGGTCTGCAAAATGTGGAATGCACATTGCAGCCGTCCGTGTTTTGCGGATCCGTGTTTCCGCAAAACACACTACGGACGCGTGAATTAGGCCTAAGGGTAGGTTTACATTTGCAGCACTGGTTCAGAACCCGTTTTCACTCAAGCAACATTTCATGCTCCGATGCTCTCCTTTGCCCTGCGCTGAATTGCCCATGGCAAAAGCTTTTTCTGGGTAAAGCTAGGCGGAGGCTTCTGCCTAGCAGTGAGCCCGGTGATGTCACCAGCACTAATTGGAGGGCTTTAGCTTTGCCCTAGCCTGTAAAAAGGTTAGAGCAGTGCTAAAGCCCGCCTATCAGAGCCGGTGACGTCACAGAATACACTGCTGGGCGGAAGCCTGCACCTAGAAGTGTAATAATATACACAAACAGCCCTTGCCCTGTGTGATACAGCGCAGGGCAAGGGAGAGCATCATAGCAGGAAATGCTCCGATACTCATATCAGGGGGGCTGCGTCTGTGAACATGTGGATATATCCGGGTTCAGCTCTGAACCCGGACAACCCCTGTAACTCCAGTAATCCGATCTGCATAGCCGTACACCGCCAGAATTCCCTTGACTGTAATGGGATCGGACTAGTTTCAGGCATACATGGCAGCTTTCGGACAGATACATACCAGTATCTGCCTAGAACAGACTACCGAGTTAGGAGCCAGAGTTGTGAACGTAGCCTAAAGTGGTCCGGAAAAAAATGGAGAAATCCAGCTTCCATAAATAATCCGTAGTTTATTTATGCAAAAAGAAATAAAAGGCCATACATACAGACAACAGCGCAAAACATACAATGCAACAGCACTCTGCAAACCAAATAAAGTACAAAAAAGTATTCTAATGCTAATACTACGCTTATTTTGTAAATTAGAGATGCTTGGCAAATACATTTTGTACAATAATTATCTGGGCCCGTCTGCCACACCTCAAGGTGATATCTGTAAGACGGGAACCTAACACTAAATTTTACCTGTTATGTGCCATGATGGCTACCATTAAATTCAGGGAGTGTAGGTTCCACAGACAACAGGGTCTACGTGTTTCGGGTAATTGCACATAGACCCTTACTTATGACATGAATGAGGGTCTGTATGCAATGACCCGAAACACAGATGCTGTTATCTGTTTGTATGGCTTTTATTTCTTTTTGCATAAATAAACTGCAGATTTTTATAGAAGCTGGATTTATCCATATTTTTCTGTCAAGATTGGTACACCCAATCCAAGTGTTCTCTGTGCTTCCGGGAAATATACCCACAGGTGAGCTGGACTTGTGCTTTATATTTTTAGCCTAAAGTTGTGGATGAAAAATGTGAGCGGGTATAGACCCATGTGTGTAGCTTTATAACACCTACTGGATGGCTTACTATGCAATAGAATTGTGTGCCTTTAGGTATAATTGTGGCATCTTAGGCCAAGCCCCATTCCCAATAAGTCACACCCCTTTCCCTTTACATCGCATGCCCCTGCAAGCTAGGTGCAGTGGAATTTTCTAAAACTAGATGTGCCAAAGAAGTGCCAAATGTTAGCGTGTTTTGCAACAAGGTTTAGGCACAATCACAATATATAAGGCCAATATATATTAGAAAGTTGTAGAATTTACTGTGATTTTTACAGTGATTAAAGAATAATTCTAGTTTCAGATAAATTTTCAGATTAACCTGTCATCAGTGCACAAGGAATAATACTGTTTCTGACCCTTATATGACTTGTATCCTGCTTTTATCAACAGTTTGCACCCTCAACAGACTCCCTATCTGTTACTTTTACCTAATCTGAGCTCCAGGAGGGGTGCAGACTAGCTGCTATGATGTCTCCCATATACAGCACACAGAGAAGAAGAGATCCTGCTCTTCTATTTCTCTGTAGCACCACCTTAGGCGCAGCAGCATGGAGGACATTATACACTAGTATTTAGCAGTGTAGATAATAATCCAGCACTGGAGTGAGAAAGAACACTTTTTTGAGCCATAAGCAGGATCTCTGTGTGTTTGTGCTTCTCTCACTCTTCTCCCTCTAAGCATCTCCCTCCCCCTTACCATAGACAGGGTCGGACTGGTGACTTCAAATGGCCCTGGAAAAAAAACTAAAGGCGGCCGCATTTTGTAGTTCGGCCCAAATGGACAGAAGGCAGGGCCAACAATACCATATTTCAGCACAAAATACTGCACCAGCAGCACAAAGTAAACTCCCAATTTCTCTATTAAAATTTCTTTCACTTAGGCCTCATGCACACAAATTTTTTTTCCCGTTTCCGTTCGATTTTTTGCGTTCCGTATACGTACCGTATACAGAACCATTCATTTCAATCGGTCCGCAAAAAAATGGAAGGTACTCAATATGCCTTCCGTTTCCGTATTTCCTTTCCGTTCAAAGATATAACATGTCGCATTATTGTCCAAATAAGGCTACATGCACACGAACATATGTGTTTTGTGGTCCACAAAAAAAACGGATGGCGTTCTGTATGGCATCCGTTTTTTTGCAGCTTGGTTTTTTTTGCGGATCCATTGTAATAATTTCTATCCTTGTCCGCTACGTCAGCATTTTTTGCGGATTCATTGAAATGAATGGGTCCGCATCCTATCCGCAAAAAAAACAGGACGGGCACGGAAACAAAATACGTTTGTGTGCATGCAGCCTAAGGGACAAGGATAGTACTGTTCTATTAGGGGCCAGCTGTTCCGTTCCGCAAAAAACTGAATGCACACGGACGTCATCTGTATTTTTTGCAGATCTGTTTTTTGCGGACTGCAAAATACTGAAAAAGCCATATGGTCGTGTGCAATAGGCCTTAATAAAATAAACTGCAAATTCATCAGAAATCTGGGGCATTGCACTTTGCATTTTGCCTCTCCTGGAAGTGTTTGTTGCTAGTGCACTGGGAAACTGGGTGGGACGGGGGGGCCCATAATACGTTTTGCTAGGGGTCCCTGTGAGATCTGTGTATGTCCCTGAGTGTTTGAGCATTCTTTCAGAGCTGAATGCATAAGTATTCTATATATGTGATGATACAGCATACGGCATACAGCTCTTGAGCAAAGTCTCCAGGTAATCTTGCAGGAGATAGTGACATTAACCTTGGTTTATATTAATGAATCCTGTCTTCGTCTTTTATAGGTGCTGGCAGAAGCGAGAGACCATAGCCATCACCACCACAGGAGGACGGACCTTGAGCTTTTATCTGGGATAGGTAGCTATTAAATGGCTGATAAACAAATCAGGTAAAGGAAGGAACGAAATGTCTGTTATATTCAGATGATCCATTCTGATCTGATCACATAGAGCGATCGGCAATGAGCAATATATCTTATAGTACAGACTGGAAATATCTGTGCCCATGCCTGAGGTTGTCTTGTGCGGTGCCCTCTGTCCTCGCATGATGTGGGCATCCTCGGTGCAGTAACTATTTTTTTTCCTACCTGGGAAAGTGCCAGGAGAGGGTTTCCAGAATGAATAGCATGCCCTGCCAATAGTATTGTACTGCAATATAGGAGACTCCGCATAATCCCAGTGTGACTCTCTTCATACGGCACGCATGCCAACTGCTTTGGGAGTTGCTTTGGGATGAATGCTATTCACCTTTCTTAGAGAATATCTCAGGGTGCATAGTTCATATACGCCTATAATCAGAAATGTGACCTGTTAGTAATAGAGAACTGGAGGACTTGTGCACAGAGGACATCTGAACATAAAGACAGCATTGTGGCATGTTCACATGCAGCAGATTTGTTTGTCGTGCACAAATCCTGGTGCTTGTAGCCCAAAAATTCAGATTCAGATGAATGGAACTAAATGTCAGTTGTAGGGATTTTCGCAATAAATGTGTGAATTCGCTCTAAAGTGTCCCTATCTATACAACTCGAAGAATTCAGCTGCTAAAAAGAATATACGTCTTTTTTTTGTTTAATAGATAATATTGTTCCTCCACTCCAGCAAAAATATATTTGCAAAAAATATCACCCCCTACTATGAGTTCCTACAGGGTTCCCAGACACTGAACATCAGAGGATGATATAAAGAATAGGCAATATGGGGGGCTTCTGCTGGTCCCCAGAAACGCTTCACTGTAGGAATTTTATATTAAAATCTGGTGAAAACCAACCCCTATGCAAATGTGGCTCTGTCTTCACACAGCCTGTTTTTAATGTATGGGCTCCTGCACATGAACGTATTTTTTGTTCGCATCCGATCTGCATTTTTTGCGGGTCGGATGTGAACCCATTCACTTCAACGGGGCTGCAGAAGAGGCAGACAGCACAACATGTGCTGTTCGCATGTGTAAGTCTGTTCTGCGGCCCGCAAAAAAACAAAAACAAAAACAAAAAAACATGTCCAGTGGTGTAATAAGAAATAACTGGGCCCCATAGCAAATTTTTAAATTCTCCCCCCCCCCACCGCTCCATCCATTGCCTACAGTTTCATTGTATATAACATCGCTGTATAATACTTTTGAGGGGGCTCTGACAATAAAATCTTTTTAGTCCTCCTCCTGGGTGGGCTCTTTCTGAGTTTGGGCCCCAAAGCAGCCATTTCCCCTGCTTCCCCTATAGCTACACCCCTGAACATGTCCTATTCTTGTCTATATTATGGACTTTGATGGACAGTTTGAGGACAGTTCTTTTTTGGGCCGGACGTTCCATTCCACGAAATGCGGAATGCACACGACCAGTATCCGTGTTTTGCAGATACACAATTTGCGTAATGCAAAAACAGCTATGGCCATGTGAATGAGCCCTAATTCTCTCATACTACGGACATTAAAAGAGGCAGGAGTCAGGATCGGGTGTCTGTGTTTATGGTGGCAGGTCAGAACTGTTAAGACCCCATGTGGCTTTATGATCCCAAATGAATTCTAGGAAAACTAGGGTTGAGCGAACTTGTGTTTTAAGTTCGGCGTCCAAAGTTCGGGTTATCGTAGAATACCGTTATGGATTCTGCTACCACGGACCATAACGGAATTTGGAAACCACAACGGCCCATTATGGTTTCCAAATTCCGTTATGATCCGTGGTAGTGAAATCCATAACAGGATTCTACGATAACCCAAACTTCAGACGCCGAACTTAAAACACAAGTTCGCTCAACCCTAACCACAACCTATTAGAACAACTTATCTGATCAGCGCAGGTCCGACTACTGGGGCCCCAATGATTACTAAAAGGGGGCCCAGGTTCTCCTGTTTGAATGGAACAGCAGACAAGCATGCATCCGCCATTCAGCTATCTCTTGTAGCCCCATAGAGTTAAACTGAGAGATAGAAAGCATGCATGTCCACTGTTCCATTCAAACAGGGAAACACAAGCCTCCATTCTAGTGGTCAGTGAAGACCCCAGCAGTCGGACCCCGCCTATCAGACACTTATCTCCTATCCATTGTTGTTGTAATGGGAAAACCCCTTTAATAGGTACTCATTTTAGAATTACTGGCTTACTTACTGCATCAATTCATATTACTACCTTAGGCAGGGTTCATATCTGCGCTATGAACTCCGGCACTGTAATCTGCTCACTGTATCGGCGTACAGCCCGGCTTTCAGCTGGACCAAAAATGCTACAGTCAACATTTTTTTCCCCGGCCAAAAGTCGGCAGATATGCCAGAAAGTGTCCGGATTACCGCCGGATCCCATCTTACATCACACTTCCTATTCAGTACACATGTGTGTGTGGCCAAGTATGCATGTGTATGAGGGTGTGGGGAGGGATAACTGTTGGGTGGCAGCTCTCTAAGGGCTCATGCACACGACAGTATGTATTTTGTGGTCTGTAAAACATGGATCTGCAAAAAAAAAAAAAAAGATTAAATTTGTGTGGCGTCCGTGTTGCATCTGTTTTTTTGTGGATCCACTGTAACAATGCCTGTCATTGTCTGCACAACGGACAAGAATAGGACATGAGTCATTTCCGTTTTTTTCAAGTCCCACTGAAATGAACGGTTTTGCATACGGACCTCTAAAAAAACAGAACGGAAAGGGAAGAAAAATATGTTCGTGTGCATGAGCCCTAAACTGTATAGCCGGCGGCTCCATCTTGCATATGCTTTTTAATCAAGAGAACGCGCAAAGATTTGTCACAAAAGAAAAGGGAGGATTTCCATGTATAAAAATGCCACCGAGTGTCACCTTGTACTGTGGGTATCTGTAGGGGGTTGTGGATGACCTCTGCTCTGTCAAGAGCAGGGATCAGCAACCTCCGGGATTCCAGCTGTTCTAAAACTACAACTCCCAGAATGCTCCTTTCACTTCTGTGGGAGTTACAAGAACAGCTGAGTAAGTGTGCATGCTGGGAGTTGTAGTTTCATTCCCTGGTCTAGAGTGTAATACAAAAGTGTGACCTCTCATGCTATGTGTCTCGTATTTCTTCTGGTTGCAGTTTGCCCGCCAAGCTTATAAATGGAGGAATAGCCGGACTAATTGGCGTCACTTGCGTCTTTCCCATTGACCTCGCCAAGACCCGACTGCAAAACCAGCAAAATGGCCAAAGAATGTACACCAGCATGTAAGTGGCCATCACTGAATGAATGTATACAGTCCTTACCTTGTGTATCGTGTACATACAATGGCCTAACGCGGCTATATAGTCCCTAGGACCTCCTATTACTTCCGTATCATTTACATGCAATCGTTTCACCCACACGGCAGATCTCAGTTTCCTGGACTCATCCCTCATTCCGATGATTATTGATCCGTACGGTTACAAGTCATCGTGTAGAAGGAGAGAAGTAATACGTCTTGCAGGGTGACCTTTACTGTGTCCTTGCAGCTCAGGAGAAGTCATATGATGCTGAAGCCATGCAAAGCATCAGATGCTGATATTGCAGGGAAACACGATAGCGAGGCCGAGTATTGACCCAGATTATGGTGCAGATTACAGATTGAAACTGAACAAAATAAGGAAAAAAATTAAATACGAGTGTCATAAAATACATTGGATGGGCGAGCGCTGGGCACTGACGTCCGTTGGCACATTTATAAGAACTGCCACCGCCTGTTGTTTGCAGTAGATAATGACACAAGATTGTGTGAAAAATTTCTCTCACGTGGCCAGCAGATCGCCGTTTGGAGGTGTGATCCAATTTTGTTACAAAAAAACTGTTATAGGCCAGACCCATCTCATACAATCATCGATCAATATGCTGAGAACTGGCTGCAGCAGTCACGTGTTCCCTCTACCCCCCACCCTCCGTCGACGGCTGTTGATATCTGTGTAGAGGGGAGCGGAAGTGTCTAGTCACCACCATGGGTCGGCCACGTCTGGAGGACTGATTTAGCCTAGGATAACCCCTTTAAGCACGGTGGAATAAGAGAAAACTGCAAATTAGGTAAATTTGAATTTTTTTTTAAGGAGGAATGGAAGCTAGAGTACTTGATTAAAATAAACATTAAAGTGAAAAGTAGTATAGCACAACCTCTGTAAGGCTGCAGGGCCCCTCACAGCATGCGCATGAGCTGTACTGTCCAATGCGCATCTGCCCAAAGCTGACGGACTCACCTCCTGGACTTATCTTGGGTAATATCTGAGTTCTGTTACATCATAATTCCGAAACGGACAGTTGTGACGGGAGCACCTTAAGAAGTCTAAACCCCAGTTGCATAAGGACGTACGGGTGGTTTCGTGACCCCAAACCTAGTGGTAGGTTCCCTTTAACTACAAATGTGTTTATGTACTGTATGTTATGCAATATCCTCTGGAAAAATTTACTGTACAGCAAGCTAATGACCACAAGCCACCGCTGTGAAGATGAAGACATGCCTAGCAGACAAAGAAGCTGCTGCTCTCCTCAGAACAATGGACCTTCCACCCCAGAGCCCAAAGCTCAACATCATTGAATGCCTTTGATATCACTTTGATGATGAGAAGCAGAAATGGCCCCCAACTGCTAGGCCGGAAATTTAGAGGTGTTAACAAGAAGCCAAGAAAAATGTTTGAAAAACCTCACAAAAAAATACAGCAAAAAAAATTTTTTTTTATGTTTCCATAAAAGTATAAATATCTTAAACAATCCAATAACTGCAGTGCTGAAAGAATACATCAGATTGTAATGCAGCTGTACTCATGAGACAAGTGCTCACCCGCTCCTCGGGGGAGTGAATGATAGGCTGCAGTCAGGCTCGGACTGGCCCACAGGGGTAGAGGTGAATCCCCCGGGGGGCCCCTAGTCTCCCACTCCCTGCACAAGTGGCACATAACACAGTAGACCTACTGCACTACATACATATATTCCATGTAAAGCACCTTCACCAGCCGATGTTCATATAAAAAACTTGATAGATTATTAAAGAAACTCCCCAGTTTATTATTATAGTCACGATCAGAGCTGAGATGACTTCTAGGTATAGAGGAAAGCTCCCAGTGTCCTCTTCTCCCCAGGACCTACCTTCTCAATGTTGCTGCAGGGACCCCATATTCAAGCATCTGGCAGCATCTTTCTGCTGTGTGAGCAGGTAATTGAATGTATCCGTATGGTGGGCCCCCAAAATAAATTTTACTGGTGGGCCCTAGGCAAGTGTATATGTGTTTACATGACAGCCTGTCAGTCACTGCCCCCAAGGAGTAGGGGAGGAGGGGTGATGCTTGTTTTATGAATACAGTTGGACTCAATCTACCTAGCAGCAAGGTGGCACAACATTTTTTTTTCCGTGCTGTTTTTGCTATTATTAGGCTACTTTCACACTTGCGTTTACATTTTCCAGTATTGAGATCCGTCATAGGGTCTCAATACAAAAAAATAAATGCTTCAGTTTTGTCCCCTTTTATTGTCAATAGGGACAAAACGTAACTGAACAGAACCAAATGCTCCAAAATGCTTTCCGTTCCGTTTGGTTGCGTTCCCATATCGGAGAGGAAACTGCAGCAAGCTGCAGTTTTCTTTCTGTCATGGGATGCGGAGCAAAACGGATCCGGCATGACCCACAATGCAAGTCAATCGGGACAGATCAGTTTTCTCTGACAAAATAGAAAACGGATCCGTCCCACATTGACTTTCGGATCCGTCATTGCTATGGTAAAGATAATACAAGTGGATCCGTTCATAGCGGATGCAGATGGTTGTATTATTAGTAACGGAAGCGTTTTTTTACTGAACCCTGCTGGATCCAGCGAAAACGCAAGTGTGAAAGTAGGCCTTAGTATGGTCCGGTAGCTATAATATGCTGTACTTACCTAGAGCATCACATTAAGCTGACAGATCCGCTGACCTGGTGTCCACAGGTCGCAGATTTGTTTCAGGAATTTCTGATTATTCCATTGCAGAAATCTGTGATTTTCCCCGAAACAACCCCATTCAGCTGAATGGCACTCATTTTCAGTCTCGGAAATTTCTGTATGGGGGATGTGTGAATATAACCTAAAAAGCAACATATGCAATATCACTCACTAAAAAGTTTTTTTTTTCTACAGGTCAGACTGCCTTATTAAGACTATACGCTCAGAGGGATACTTTGGCATGTATAGAGGTATGTATCAGGTCGTTCATTCGAATACTGGAAACCTATCATGTTGTGTACTTACCTAACCATTCTCCAGTACCATCCGATGGAATCGCCACTATAGACGTCATGCTCAGGGCTCTCAAAGATGATTTATGGCTGGTAGAGGATCATAGTGCCCGAATCAGGGTTAAGGTCTGTTCTGACGTATGGACATACACTTAAGCGCCACCCTTGAGAATTACCCCAAAATGGGCACTTTTGGGCAAAATTCATGTGAAGCCCACCCAATTTTTTCCAGGTTTGGGGATTGTTCCACCAAAATTGGTACTGTTGGCATGTATAGAGGTTGGTTAACAATTCCAGATAAAATATGACGTTATATAGTAGCACGCTCAGTGGCACACCTACCCTAGAGGCATGGCATATGACTGCTATGGGAACCATTTTTAGCAGCCATGACAGGCGGCTCCCTGCATGCAGGTTAAGGGCTCATGCAAATGAACGTAATTTTTGTCCGTGTCCATGCCGTTTTCACGGCCTGTATGCGGAACCATTTATTTCAATGGGACCGCAACAAAACGGAAATAACTCTGTGTGCATTCCGTATCCGTATGTCCACAAGTCCGTTCTGCAAAAAAATAGAACTTGTCCTATTCTTGTCCGTTTTGCAGAAAAAGACAGGCATTGTTACAATGGATACGCAAAAGAAAAAAAAAAGGGATACAACATAGACATCACACGTATGTTATCCGTTTTTTTGCAGATCTGTGTTTTGCGGATTGCAAAATACATACGATCGTGTGCATGAGCCCGAAGGCTAAGGTTACAACTGGACATTTTTTGTCACACCACAAAAAATCTCTGCGAAATCGCTGCCCATAGGGAGTGTATTGTGTAGCTTGAAAGTATAGCTGAAGGGATTTATAGTGGTATTCCCATTTCAGGATATGTCATCAATGTCAGATAACCTCTGGGATCTACACCTATCTCCAGAACGGGGCCCCCCCAAAGTAAACGAAGAGCAGCTGCGCATGTGTGGCCACCCTCCGTATACTGTTATGGGAGTTTCAGAAAATAGCCGAGCGCACGCGTGCCTGTTTCTGGCAGTCCCAATGGAGTGGTGGCAGTGCTTGCGCGGTGTGCTCTCTATTCACTGCTATGAGACTCGACTATCTTCAGAATAGCGATGAATGGTGAGCATGTTGCACTTGTGCATTGTGCTCTCCTTCACTTTGGGGTCATGTTCTGGAGATAGGAGCGGGTCCCAGAAGTGGAACCTGCACTTATCCGACATTAAGGGCATATCCTTGCCATATGCCATCAATGTCTCTGTTGGGAATATCCCTTTAATTGCTAGAGATAAAATCGCTGTGAAATCACCGTAGACAAGTGAGTACCTAGCATTTTTTTTTAAATCACTGCATTCTGGAATTTCAGAGCGATTTCCAAGTTACTTTATCCTCCATAGAGTAAAATGAAAAATCTCTTGCCAATAAAATCACTGTGAAGTCGCTGCCTAACCTCTAGCTATTAAATTGCTCCAGCTGCTCACTTGGCTTCAATGATTTGGAAGCGATCTTCAAGCTACTCAATGGACAGCGATTTCACAGCTATTTTTGTAGTGATACAAAAGTCTAGGTCAAGCCTCAGCCAGCTATATAAATCCTGCAGCAGTTAGCTCCCCCTAGTGGTTACAACATGAAGCAATAATTATATAATTTATCAGGTCAGAATAACATTGTTCTCTGTAGAGATAAATTATATGAAGTATTTACGTTTAGCAAACCTCTAAATAGAGAGTGGTACCCATTTCAAGTTTTTATTTTTATCAGACTCCATGATTTCTGCTTTTCCTCCTAGGTGTGAACAGGCACTTACCTTGTTGAGGCATATAGTATACACTGCATGAAGTATTCCAACAATGTGCCTGACAGTGAATATACTAGTCTTTGTAGGGTTTTAAGAGTCCCTTTACACACAAATTTGCTATGGCGTTTTTTTTTTTTAACTACTATAAAAATGCCGAATGCGTTTTTTACAACTTTTTTTGTAGTGGTCTTGCCTTTTATCAGGCATTTTTGCTTATAGAGAATGGTAAGATAAAATGCCTGAAAAAAAAAGCCATTGCTTCAAAATGCTGTGTTCTATAAAGAACACGAAATGCATAAAAAACTCCACCAAACTGAAACAAACGGCAGTTGCAAAAAACACATCTCCCTGAATTTCATATTCCTGTAGACTTTTGGCTAACATCTGGGGCTGGAGTTTTTTTCAAGAAGAAACCTAGGTGCAAAGAAAAAAAAAATCCGCTAAAAGCATAAAAGTGCCGAAAAACGCCACTAAAAATCTACATGTGAATCCACACCATATCACCTCTACTATATTCACTACTCAGCTTATCTAACACACTCTTTGAGATCATTTTCTACATGATATAAAAGAGGATACAGTTTGCCCTTTTTATAGCATGTCAGATGAATTGTTCTCAAGCTTCATGCACAAGAACGTTGAGTCCGCAGGCGAGCTGCATTGTGTGTGGCTTGGATGCGGACCCCTTCACTTCAATTGGTCCGCAAAAGATGCAGCCAGCACTCCGTGTGCTGTCCGCATCTGTTCCTCCTTTCTGTGGCCCGACGGACAAGGATAGGAATGGTCTATTGAGGGCCAGACCTTCCGTTCCGCAAAATGCGGAACGCACACAGCCAGTATTTATGTTTTGCTCAGGAGTTCATACTTGTTATCTCTCTGCAGGTGCTGCTGTAAACTTAACTCTTGTTACACCAGAAAAAGCTATTAAATTAGCTGCTAATGATTTCTTCAGGCAAGCACTGTCCAAAGATGGGTGAGTAATGGAACGTCCTTGTAGTCACAGACATATAGGGGGTCATTAATAAGGCCCTGCGCTGGTGGTGTATCCCCCGGAGTTATGTAGAGGCATCGGCCTCTACGTAACTTTGGCGGATCCACCACTGCTTCTAAATTTAAGCCAGCGTCCTAGCTGTCTTATATTTAGACCATTTTCTACCCCTAAACCAGGCCTAGAAAATGGTAAATGAGATGGGTCTGTCTATTCGACTACGGCACGCCCACTTTTTTAGACCTGGCGTGAGCGGGGAAAAGGTCCAGATTGTCGCAATATAGGCAGTACAACATGCCCATTAACAGTGCAGACTGACTAAACAGTGCGGTTCTCATTACTACTCGAGCGCAGGGTGGCAGGACTGTTCCGTCTGGTCATACCCTTATCCACACGCTGAGCTGCAGCATAAACTGACCTGCGCTGCGGATTGAAAACCATGACAATTTATGCTGCAAATTTTAGGCCTTGTCCACATTTCCATGTCATATTTAAGTTCGTGAAAAAAAGTGTCCGTGAAGGATCCGGTTTTGGTCCGTGTGTTTGTTTTTAGCCTTCTTGTGTCATCCGTAATCCACGGACAATGCTAAGCTGAAAATTAATTTTCAGATCATGTCCAATTAGTCTTCAGTGAAAAATGGACGCACCATGGACACCACGCGGATGCCATCCGTGTTGTGATTGTGATTTTCACTGACCCATAGGCTTCAATGGGTGTGTTTGGTCTGCATCACAGACCATACAACCTATGGTCAGTGAAAAAATACTGATGTGTGAACAGCCACATTCAAATCAATGGGCACGTGTGCTGTCCGTGGAAAATGCAAACAGCACACATCAGTAAAAAACGGAAATGTTGACGAGGCCTTAGGCCTTATGCACACAACCATATGTATTTTGCGGTGCGTAAAAAATGGATCCACAAAGAATACGGATGACATCCATGTGCATTCCATATTTTGCGGAAGGGAACAGCTGGCCCCTAATAGAACAGTCCTATCCTTGTCCGTAATGCGGACAATAATAGGATATGTTCTATTTTTTTGCGGAATGGAAATACGGACATACGGAAATGGAATGCACACGTACCTTCGTTTTTTTTGCGGACTCATTGAAATGAATGGTTCCGTATACAGTCCGCAAAAAAAACGGACACGGAATAAAAATATGTGTGTGTGCATGAGGCCTAAGGACTCGTTCACACGACCGTATGGTTTTGCGGTCCGTTTTTAACTGATCCGTTTTTCCATTTTTGGTTTCAGTAGTGTTTCCGTTCCACTTCCGTTCCGTTTCCATATGGTTTACGTTTGTGATCCGTTTTTTGCGGATCGCAAATGGAAACAGAAGCATATAATAATGTTTTAACAGTAAGTACATTGAAAAATTGGGCTGGGCAAAACATTTTTAATAGATGCTTCTGCAAAAACAGAACAGATACGGAAGACAAACCATACGAAAGAGCAGCTCAGTATTTTTTTTGTATTTGCTCCAAAAATGTTGTATTTGTTGGCAGGTGTGCATGCCACATGTAAAAGATAATTAATGCCGATGAGCAGACAAACCCAGCAACAGATGGAGAGGAGGCAGAGCATGTAAGGAAAGTGGGGGCGGCTGCTTCTACAAGAAAAGCATGCTCACTTGATTCAAGATGAAAGATAAAAGAGAGACAGAGGAAAGAAAAGAGAGAGCAAAAAAGTCTAAAATATAAAAAAAAATAGCCGAAGGACCCAGCTTCGCACGGGTATATTTCATGTATTTCATTTAATGTTTGCGTGTGTCCTTAAAAGATATCGACAATATCTACTATAACAGTGACATCTACAGTACCTTGCCCCTTTAACAGTGACCTCCACAACGGCCTGCTACCTTGACAGTAACATCCACAGTGCACTCCCCTTTAACAGTGACCTCCACATCGGCCACCCCTTTATTAATGACATCCACAGTACCCCATCTCGTTAAGTGATTTCCACAATAACTCGCCCCCTTAACAGTGACCTGTACAGAGCTCTGTTCCCTTAATATGTGACCTCTACAGCACCCCGCCCCTTAACACTCACCTCCATAGCGGAACGTCCCCTTGCTGTGACCTCCACAGTTCCCTGTTCCCTTAACAGAGACCTCCACAGTGCCCGCCCCTTTAACAGTGACCTCCACAGCATCTCGCCCCCTTATCAGTGACCTCCACACCCCCCCCCTTTAACAGTGATCTTGACAACATTCTGCCCCCTTAACAGTGACCTCCACAGCAGCCTGCCCCTTTATTAGTAACCTCCACAGTACCCCAACTCCTTAAGGCCTCTTTCACACGAGCGTGTCCGGATTAGGTCCGGATGCGTTGCGGATGCGTTCAGTGAAAACTGTGCGATTCACAGGCAAAGTCATTCAGTTTTGCCTGCGTTTGCGTTCAGTTGTTCAGTTTTTTCCGCGCGGGTGCAATGCGTTTTGATGTGTTTTTCACGCGCGTGATAAAAAACTGAAGGTTTACAAACAACATCTCCTAGCAACCATCAGTGAAAAACGCAACGCACCCGCACTTGCTTGCGGATGCTTGCGATTTTCCCGCAGCCCCATTCACTTCTATGGGGCCTGCGTTGCGTGGAAAACGCAGAAACTGGAGCATGCTGCGATTTTCACGCAACGCAGAAGTGATGCGTGAAATACAACGCTCATGTGCACAGCCCCATAGAAATGAATGGGTCCGGATTCAGTGCGGGTGCAATGCGTCCTCCTCACGCATTGCACCCGCGTGGAAAACTCGCCCGTGTGAAAGAGGCCTAACAGTGATTTCCACAACACCCTGTCCCCTTAACAGTGGCCTCTACACCAATCTGCCCCTTAACACTGACCTCCATAGTGGACCGTCCCCTTAACTGTGACCTCCACAGCAGCCTGCCCTTAGGGTGGCCATAGGTCCGGTTTTAGCCCGGACAGTTTGGCTTTCAGACTCCCTGTCCTCCGTCCGGCGCAGGGCCTGGATGGACACAGGGATGTTCTTTTAAACAGCTCACTCTCAGACAGCAGCACTGTGCTGTCTGAGCATGAGCTTCAGGGGGAAAGTCACCCTCCCTCCCACCTCTGCAGCTGACAGAAGTTAATTTTTACCTTCATTTTTTCAATCCCCGTCGGCTGCGGAGTGGGGTGTGGCTTAGTGGGACCTGGGGGTGGGGTTTTTAAGTCCATCTACCTGCCCCCTGAACTGTGACCTCCACAGTACTCCGCACCCCTTAACAGTGTCATCCACAGCGCCCTGCCCCTTCACTGCTGTAAGTCAGCTTTAAAGAAAAATGGCTGGGTTGTTATGGAAACCTGGTGTAAAACTGTGTGTGTGGAGACTAAGGACCTGCGAGCTTCTATTGGCTGATAAGGGACATGTGACCATATGTATGGCAGTTGGGATATGAAGAGAAAGACCTGCAGGCTTCTATTGGCTAATGTAGGTCATGTGATGTGCCATTTGCATTTTTGGGGAATATCTCAGGAACGGTACGAGCTAGAGAGCTGAGACCCGGTCTAAAACCTTCCTGGACACCTGTGTGCCAAATTTCGTGATTGTAAATGCGATTCCTTTAGTGCGGATTCCTTTAGCGGACATACATACATACACACACACTCAGCTTTATATATTAGATAGGTTTACACTACATGTCTGCATCCTGTTTTTTTTTTTGAGGGGACAAATTTACTGTTACAACAGGACACAAGAATGTAAAACAGGACCCAGATCATTTTTTCTGTCCTGTTTAAGGACAGGGTCCACACAGTTGTGGAATTTGACAGTATAGCCCCCCATTTGCATTCTGTTTTAATGTTGAAAGAAAAGCAGTACACAGGATGCAAACCATGGTGTGAACAGGCAGGGCCAGTGTGAACAGAACAGGCCCTAAGCCACAACTTACCTGCCTACAGCTTGATACAATGAAGGTAACATGGGAGTGGATATCATAGAGACAGACCATGCAGCTCCTATGAGGGTTCTTGAAAAGAGGTGTCCAGTCCAGGATGGTCTTACCTTCCCAGTACTAGCTGGCGGAGTTGGCCCAAAGGTCATGGAATCCCAGTTGCATCTTTGATATGTGGACCCCTCTACTGTAAGGCAAGTTTTTATAAAGCATAAATTAATAGCTGCAGGCTACATTATTACAATGTGATTATAACTCATTTCTCCATTGCATTGCAAGGTCTACCTTTACTTTGGATCTTTGTACTGGTTGCTTATTGGTTTACAGGCCTCTGACTACAGTTGCCTTTGTTTGTAGTCAGAGAGGAGAGGCAGTCAGAGTGGTCTTAGAGGCTCTGTTAGGAATGCAGTCCTATTTTACCATTTGAGAAGACCTCCACCTTATCCACACTGGCCATCTATGAGAAGACCTCACTTTCCAATGCAATTTTGAGTAGATGTCCCCAGGGGTGCCCCTAGCCTTTCTGCTGAAATGCCCCCCCACCCCACCCCCAATGCCAATTTCGTAACCTAACCCCTTTGTCACAATGAAAACGCTCATTGCCCATGGCCCTTCCGCTGTCCCCCTCTTGCCCCTACCTGGTGCTGCCTGAGTAGATCACCACACCTGTCCTCATTGGAGGTGCACCCCCTGGGTGTCTCAGGTTTTACTGTATATAAATCTATTAAAAAAAGTTAAAGGGTTACTGAGTTTTCAGAAAACTTTTGATACATCACATAGACATATCAAAATCTTTTGATCAGTGGGGGTCTGAGTGCTGAGGGCTACACAGATCACTAGTAAGAAGCGCTTGTATATTGTGCTCTCTCCTTGTTGCAGGGGAGGAAGTGAGATGGACTTAATAGGAGTCTATGGGCTTAGATCGGTGGGGGTCCTACCATTGGGACCCCCAACGATCATGAGAACAGGGGCCCTGTATCTCCTGCAGCTCCCCTGAAAAGACTGGAGTGGTTGGTCACACATGAGAGTGACTGCTCCATTCATTACTAAGGGAATTCTGGAGATAGCGGAGTAAAGCGCTCACCTATCTCCTGAACTCCCATAGAAATGAATAAAGCAGCCGCATGATTTTCAAGAGAGCTGCAGGAACATATAAAAAGTTTTGATCAGTGGGGGTCTGAGTGCTTAGACCCCTGCCAATCACTAGAATGAGGAGAGAGAAGGGCTTGCATACGATGCTCTCTCTTTGCTACTGAGAGACCTTCTCTCTCCCTGTTCTAGTGATTGGCAGGGGTCTCAGCACTCAGACCCCCACTGATCAAATCTTTTTATATGTCTCCATGACATATCAAAAGTTTTCAGAAAACTCAATGACCCTTTTAAAGGGGTATTCCGGTTGGTAGAAGTTATCCCCTATCCATAGGATTGGGAATAACTATTAGATCAGTGGGGGTCCTACCGCTATGACCCCCACCAATTACAAGAACAGTGGTCCTGTATCTACTGCAGCTACCCTGAAATAATTAGTGCGGCCGCTACATTAATTTCTATGGGAGGTCGGGAGATGGGTCAGAGCTTTTTACTCAGCTATCTCCAGAATTCCCATAGTAATGAATAGAGCAGCCGTGCTCATGTGCGATCGGCCACTCCCTTCATTTCAGGGGGCTGCAGGAGATACGGGGCCCCCGTTCTAGTGTTTGGTGGGGGCCCCAGCAGTAGGACTTTACCAATTTAATAGTTATCCCCTATCTGGCCTTTACAGTGCTCAGTGTGGCCCCGTTGAAATCCATACACTCAAATACCCCCGACATGTCAGCGTTGTACGAGTGTACGGATTGAAAAGCATATTAGGCACCTGAACTTGACGCGCCTATTTTCCAAGAAAAAGTAAAAAAAGAAAACAATTAAAGTACATTGTAATAATTATTTTCATCACATTAAGAATAGGTTTTAATAAAGTAATCTGTTCAGGTACACTTTGAAGACGGAAATGCTTTCACATGCTGATGGGTATGGACTATTTTATATGCCCTGTGATGGTGTCACCGCTGTAGATTGGGGAATGACGTGTACAAAGGACACTTCTGAAAACATAAATCACCATAGTAAGCTCCATAAAGACTAAAATACAAACAGGCTACTAGGAGTTTTGAACTCAGGCGTCTTTGGCTTTAGATGATAATATATGCTATAGCAGCATAAGTTACTTATGTTTCCGTGTTAACTGTAAAACAGAGATCAAAGGTAACCTCTCTCAAATGAAGTCAATTGTGCAACACTTGAGTGTGACAGCGGAGCAGAGGACACGTGTTCATAGAGCCCTACGGCCGGGCTGTGATCCATCCAAGTATTACGACCGGATTCTACATCTGGAACATGCATGTGAGAATCCAGCCTAAGGTCTTATTCACACAGTCAGGCCTCATGCACACAAACATATTTTCTTTTCGTGTCCGTTCCGTTTTTTTTTGCGGACCGTATACGGAACCATTCATTTCAATGGGTCCGCAGAAAAAACTGAAGTTACTCTGTGTGCATTTTGTTTTCGTATGTCTGTATTTCCGTTCCGCAAAAAAATAGAACATGTCCTATTATTGTCCGCATTATGGACAAGGATAGTACTGTTCTGTTAGGGGCCAGCTGTTCTGCAAAATACTGAATGCACTCGGTCGTCATCCGTATTTTTTGTGGATCCGTCACATATTGACTTACGTTGTTTTTAGTGCTGGATCCGTTTGTTCAGTTATGATTTATTACACTCTTATTTGAACGGAACAGATGCATCCTGATGTATTAAACCGAACTGAAGCGTTTTGCAGGGTCTCAAAACCGGAATACAAAGCGCAGATGCGAAAGTAGCCTTACAATCCTGATGCAAAATACTGACGCTATACTGGCCATGTGAAAGTGACCTAAGTCACATCTTATTTTAGATATTTATTTAGTCTTCTAAAGTGTTCATTTTGGAAAGCACGTCAAAGCAATGAGAGAGGGGCGGCAGATGGACTCGATGACTGTGCTTGAAAATGCTAAGAAACTAAAATTGTGCTGTCATCATTCTTGCTTCGCTTATAGCTTCACCTGCATGTATCTGAGCAAGTTTGCCACCTGACGTTCACATACTGTACTGCAGTCATCTGCAGAAAGTTAACCCCTTTCTCACTCACTCCTATACTACACTAGACTAGGTTGTGTAAAGTGTTCCAGATAAATGGTGATATACAATATACTGTAATCCCTAATGCTTTCTCTATGAGGCTGCACAGGGACCCCCCACCCCAACAAGGATAATTCCTAGAGGATGTATTGGTTTTCCAATAAGGTGCCCACTATCTCTGAGCTTAGGTTTCAGTGTTATACGGTGGTAGAGTTGCTGGAAAACCAGAACATCTTCTACACAATTCGTTGTGCTCAGGTTCCAGAAGAAGAATTATGCAAAAAAAAAAAAAAAAACAACAACAGTATTCAAGTAAATCAGGAAGAATTAAGGTATAATATAGAAAAAAGATGTCAGATGATATCCTGAGAATGAAAGGTCCACAGCGCTGATTCAGGTGCATAGGACCTTGCTGCAGGTCCCTGTAGGGGCCAGGAAATGTGCAGGATATGCCTTAAATGTCTAATAGCTGCAGGTCCCAACTCTGGAATGCCTACTCAGCTATTTCCAGAACTTCGATAGAATTGAATGGCAGGAGCTTCACACCCATAGCCACCTCAGGGGTTTTCCACCTCTGGGGGCTCACACCCATAGGTAGACCCAAAATGTAAATGTTTTGTTCACTGAGCCACTTAGTTATCACTTTTACCTAGTGAAATGGTGCTCCATCATGTTGGAAAAGGCATTGTTCATCACCAAATTGGTTGGGCGAAGTTGCTCTTGAAGGATTCTTTTCATGATGCTGTTCTTGGGCAAAATTGTAAGTCAGCCCACTCCCTTAGATGAGAAGAAACCGTACAAATGAATAGTCTTAGGATGTTTTACTGTTGGCTAGCACTCACCTTTTCTGGTGTCAAGAAGGGCAGCAAAGAAGCCACTTCTCTACAAGAAATGGGTGTGAAGCAGGAGCTTCACACCCATAGCCACCTCAGGGGTTTTCCACCTCTGGAGGCTCACACCCATAGGTAGACCCAAAATGTAAATGTTTTGTTCACTTTGCCACTTAGTTATCACTTTTACCTAGTGAAATGGTGCTCCATCATGTTGGAAAAGGCATTGTTTATCACCAAATTGGTTGGGCGAAGTTGCTCTTGAAGGATTCTTTTCATGATGCTGTTCTTGGGCAAAATTGTAAGTCAGCCCACTCCCTTAGATGAGAAGAAACCATACAAATGAATAGCCTTAGGATGTTTTACTGTTGGCTAGCACTCACCTTTTCTGGTGTCAAGAAGGGCAGCAAAGAAGCCACTTCCCTACAAGAAAAACATCAAGAACAGACTGACATTCTGCAGTAAGTAGAGGGACTGGACTGCCAAAGACTGAGTCACAGTTATTTTCTCAGACTGTTTGGGACATCAGGAAAAATGATTGTTCAGAGAAGAAAAGGTGAGCACAACCTTGAGTCCTGTCTCATGCCAACAGTAAAGCATCCTGAGACCATTCATGTGTGGGGTTGCTTCCCATCCATTGGAGTGGGCTCATTCACAATTTTGCCTAAGAACACTGCCATGAATAAAGAATGGGATCAAAATATCATCCAAAAGCAACCTCTCCTAACTATCCAGGAGCAATGTGGTGAGTACAATGTCACAAGGCAAAAGTGATAACTAAGTGGCTCAGTGAACAAACAATTTAAATTTCATATTGAGAACCTATGGCCAATTCTGAAAATGCAGGTGGACAAACAAAAACACAGAGGCTGTGATAAACTCCAAGCACTGAATAGGCAAGAATGGGTTGCCATCAGTCAGGACTTGGCCCAGAAGCTGATATACACTATAGCAGGATGAATTGCAGAAGTCTGGAAAAAGAAAGGTCAAGATTAGAAATAGGGTTTTTGCATAAACTTGATAGATTTGTCAAGAAAATAAAAAACCCTTCTGAAATGCTTATCATTGTAGATCAGGGTTTCTCAACTCCAGTCCTCGAGACCCACCTACTAGTCATGTTTTCCGGATTTCCTTAGTATTGAGCAGGTGATATAATTAGTGTCCATGCATCAGGATTTAGCACAGGTATTTATTCTGTGGGATATTCTCAAATCCTGACCGGTAGGTGGATCCCGAGGACCGGAGTTGAGAAACCCTGTTGTAGATCAATATACCATAGAAACATCTGTTTAAAAAGATCTAAAAACTGTGAAGCAGCAAACTTTTCAAAAACGAAAATTTGTGTCAGACTCAAAACTTTCAGCCACGACTGTATAGGTAATGAAGTGTATGAGGCTTCATATGTATACATTGAGAGTTTTTCTCTTGCACTCATATATGCAAAATGTCCATCCCAAACTTTGTGTAAATCTATCCTTACAGCTGCAATCCCCAGACCTTCCATGGTTCTACTGAACCAAACTTAGATGACCATAGACCCCTAAAGAGATCTAAGTACAGTTCAGTAGTACAAAGACAGGTCCAGGTATTATGGCCCAATATAATTCTATATGACGCTATAATTCTTTTGTATGACAACGACCATATAAGACTGAGCTTACAGCTGTTATTGGCCTTGTGACCAGGGAGTGAATATGACATCCCAAGCACATAGCTATTAATTACTGGTAGCTATGACATTCACAAACAAATTACATTTTATAGATTTTTTTTGCTTTGTAAGCCCAATTAGACAGAACAAGCCATAGAGCTGCAGCACAGATTGGGCAGCCACCTGCTATAAACTAGCTAATCAGTGGGAACTTGGGAACTGTTCCGTCAATTAAACAAGCTGAGAATAGATTCTGGCCCGGATCCTCACATAATATCACCATGACTCAACGGACTCAACCATAAGCTCCTTAGAACTGCAGCACGTTTTGGAAGATTATACTAACAATATGTTTAGTCACACTCAACATTTTATACTGACCTAATTCCTATGCAGATATCTCCTGGACTCTAACATAAGCATTTACACCGAGCTGAATATACTCAAAAATTCCTCATAGTAGTTGTCTATGGCTGCCTGTAGGGCCAAGAAGTTGGAGTGGTGTTACCGATCCCTGTATCTAAACCATCTGGCCAGCAAACAGCTTTATGTTGGACCCCCCCGATAACCAACATCTAGGGTATATGCCCCATCAGCTCTCCCATAATTATACTCCTGGCTGTATTACTCCACCGTTACTTTGACTTAAAAAGTCTTAAAGATAGGAGTGTAATTATATGGGGTCCTAAAATGTCCTTTTGCCCTATACACTGCATTAGGGCATAGAAGCTAGAGTTTACTCTAAGAGTACACAAGTATTCTAAACACTTAGAATAAGGGTCCATTCACACGTCCGTTGTTTAGTTCCGTATCTAATCCCGATTTTTCGGACTAGTCACGGAATAGTTGCGGACAGAATTCGGACCCATTGATTTTCAATGGGTCTATAAAATATGCGGACAGCACAAAGAGTGCTGTCCGCATAATTTTCTCAGTACATAGTGTCCGTAAAAAGATAAAACATGTCCTATTCTAATCCGAAAATTGCAGTTAGTTGTGCAATGCAAAGTCAATGGATCCGCAAAAATCGGAAAACATTCGGATGACTAATCCGTATGTCATCCGAAAAAAATGAAAGAACTTCCTGTTTTTTATTAAGTCCAGCCCCCAGAGACTTTGTTATTCTTCTATCCGTTTTTTTTTTGTGGATCCGCAAAAAACGGATGACAAACGGAAAGAATTCTTGGAAAATAGGATCCGCAAAAAACGGTCCTATTTTCAGATTATAGAAAAACAACGGACGTGTGAATGGACCCTTATACATTTTATCAAACACAAGAACATTTTGAATATATTTCTAAGTAGTAATGTCAGCGTTGATTTTACATTGCAGGAAGAAGTTGACGTTGATAAAGGAGATGCTTGCTGGTTGTGGTGCAGGAACATGTCAAGTTATAGTCACTACGCCTATGGAAATGCTGAAAATCCAGCTACAGGATGCTGGAAGACTGGGTAAGTAATGTATGATCATTTAACAGGAACCTATCACCTGGGTTGAGCTCACTAGACCACTAGCATACAGTTATGCAGCTGGGATTTAGGGTCCCCAACCTGCCCATTGCAAACCCATCCGTCCCTGCAATTAAATTCAGACTTACTGGGAGAAGACTCCAGGACGGGTACTTATACAATGCACAAACAAACCTGAGGACAGCTCACCTCACTTCACGTAACATGTGCCCGGTGTGCAGCTGCATGTGCAGTAAAGTGAGTTCTTCAGCTTCATCAGGGCAGTGCACATGCTGCAGATGCTGATGGAGAAGAGTCCTGGATTCTTCTCCTGGTAAGTTTGAACTTTACTTTGTGAGGATGGATGGGTAGGTTTGGGACCCTAAACCACTTCTGCATAATGGCATGCTTGTGTGGTCCTAATCAGGTGGCAGGTTACCTCTAGAGGGTAAGACCAGGCACCTGAGGGTAAGCGGTAGGGACATCATGTGCACCATGTATGAAGTCCAATATGTCATGTATGTATATAAAGGAGAGATAGACTTTTAGCCCTGTTTACGCTTTGGCTGAAAAGGTCCGAAAATTAGATGTGGGGAATCTTTATTCTTAAGGCTCCCAATTCCTAGTATATCTGTCAAATGCTAAACCTGAACATCTATGAGACCGTTTTAGATAATGGGGCAGATTTATTATTGCAAATGTGCCACAATTTTTGTGCACACGGCTCACACCACATTTTTTAAAGCCTCTAGGAGCACCGGCGGCGTTGTCATTACTCCTAGAGGCTCTGCTCTCTCTGCAACTACAGCGCCCTCTGTACTTTGATTGACAGGACCAGGTGTGATCACTTAACATGGCGTGCTTCAAACAAAGTGCGTCAATCAAGGTGAAGAGGGCGCGGCAGTTGCAGAGAGAGCAGAGCCTCTAGGTGTAATGGTAACACCCCCGTTGCTCCTAGAGGCTCATTTACATAGATTAAAACATCATTTTTCTCGGCAAAGTGGGCACATATGAACATGGGACCAACACAGATGTCTTCAGCTGCCAAGCGCACATGTAACAGGTCAGCCAGTGTCATAGGTACAAAAAAGATGCCCTTTGAGGGCCTTATTAGGGTCGGTTTACATGGAGTTTTTTGGACGAGGTTTTGAGGCTGATTCTCCTGCAGTTTTTTTTTAGCTAAAGGCAGAAGTGGATTTGAAAGGAATTTGAAATATAATGGAAGGACTTTGATCCGAATTTCAGGAAATATTTGACTTGCCGCAAAGCCGAATTTTCTCGCGCGTCGTGGTAAAAAACAAAACCAACATACAAATTTTATCCATTTGCTCGCGGAGAGGCCATCGCAGCCATCTTGACTGAAGAAACCACGGAGGCTGAAGTGTGACATCACCTGATGACGTCATCACATCTCCGCACAAGATTTTGCTCGGTTTCTTTAATCAAGATGGCCGTGATGGGTAAGTATGTATTTTTCTTTAACCCTGATTAACCCCTGAAAGGCCTCTATTTTAACATCAGATGCGGTGATTTTAGGGGTTCAATGACAGGGGGCGGTACGATCGCTGTTTCCCGTTATTGAGCCTGCTACTTACAAAGGAATGCGATTAGTGACAAAGTAATTTGTTACAAATCAAATTTCTTTGTGAAATTCGGCAAAGCAGCCGAATCAAAATTTTCAGAACTTCGCTTGTCACTATCATCTCAGCGCTCGCACTTCCTAAATAGTGATGAGCAGCATAGGCAATATTCTTTTTTGCAATATTTTACGAATTTTTGGCCTAATATTCGCCATAAGTTCGCAAATCCTAGAATTCGTGATCTCCAATCATTATTTTCTTGCGAAAATTGGCAATGTAATATGTGCGTATTGCGCGTGCAATACAAGCGTGGCTCAGTTTTGCTACATTTTTCAAGCTGCTAGACACTAATCCCTATCACAGCACAGTAATTCCTATCACACTACCTAACACCCTGCACTGGAACCTATCAGCTACAATATATCACTATCTAACCTACACCGACTATCTCACACTATCTGTATTATATATATAAGCTAACTATCTATCTAATGTAGTGTGGAAAGCACAGAGCACAGCAATGACACTGCTCTCTCTCTCTCTCGGAACTGCAAAAACACAACAGAAAATGGCTGCTGCGAAGTTTCTTAGGCTACTTTCACACTGGCGTTAGGTGCTGATCCGTCTGATATTTGCACAGACGGATCCGCACCTATAATGCAAACGTTTGTATCCGTTCAGAACGGATCCGTTTGCATTAGCTTTAAAAAAAATTGTCAAAGTCAAAACGGATCCGTTTTGAATTACATTGAAAGTCAATGGGGAACGGATCCGTTTTCAAATGCACCATATTGTGTCATTGAAAGCGGATCCGTCCCATTGACTTACATTGTAAGTCAAAGCGGATCCGTTCGGCTCACGATCGTCAGACGGACACCAAAGCGCTGCAAGCTGCGTTTTGGTGTCCGCCTCAAACGGAATGGAGACTGAACGGAGCCGAACTGATGCATTCTGAGCGGATCCTTATCCATTCAGAATGCATTGCGGCTGAACTGATCCGTTTTGGACCGTTTGTGAGATCCCTGAAACGGATCTCACAATCGGAATCCAAAACGCCAATGTGAAAGCAGCCTTATATAGATAGTAAGGGGTAGGCAACTTTCCTATTGGTTGCTAGGGATGTTGCTAAGGTCTGACAAAGATATTGAAGCCTTCTCATTGGCCCACAAGCAAGAAACAGTAGTACTGATGAAAAAAAATCTAGAATATTCGATATAGCACTATATTCTAGATCTTCGCAAATTCTCAAAGTGCCGATATTCGCGATAACAATTTGCGATTAGAACATTTGCGATCAACACTATTCCTTAACATCGGGCAGTATAATACAGACTATAGTTTGCAATAGTTTGTCTAAATGTTAGGTAGAATTAGTAAATCTGAAAAATCTGCATTAACCCTTTGCACATATTTTCACAGCTGCCCAGAAAAAGCTCCTGGCCAGTCAGGGTGGACTGAATGGTGCAGCGGTGGAGAGCAGCTCAGCACGACCCACTGCCATAGCGATTTCCAAGGAACTTCTGAAAAGCAAAGGCATTGCTGGACTGTATAAAGGCTTGGGAGCCACTCTACTAAGGTTACTACCACCAGTGTATACATGTTCCCAGACACTTTGTATATTTGGCTATATAAACAGCTAAAGACAAGTGCTATTCTTTGTATTCTGTGCAATGTAACCACAGAAGCTTCATGTTACAGTTACTGCTGGATACTGAATACTCTGAGTAATGGACATAGGTAAAGCCGCAGTGTCCTATATAAAGACTAGAAGGCACGCATCTGCCATCATAGAATGTGGAGGCTTTGGTGTTATGTGAAGCTCTGCCAGCCTGCCCACCCTCTGTGCCAGCAACTTGTCACTCATTACAGTTAGAGATAAGCGAATTGAATCCCACAAAATCGATCCGAATTTCAGGATAAATTCGATTCATCTCGAAGCCGAATTTCCTCGTGCTTCATGTTAGCGAATCGATTTAACCTATAGTGTAAAAAACAAAAAAAATCATACTTACCGCCTCCATTTGCTCGTGACGGGCCTGCCAGCCTCTATCTTGATTGAAGATCTCAGCTGAGATTTCACTCCAGGTCTTCAAGCAAGTAAGTTTGATTAAAAAAAAAAATAATGCTAATTTCGCACTGTTTGTACACTCAGATGCCACGATCATGTATGAACGCAGCATCTGAGGGGTACAATGACAGGGGGCGGCGCTATCGCTGCTCCCTGTCATTGCACCTGCTACCTACAAAAAAATGTGCTTCGTGACGAAGTTATTCGTCACAAACCAAATTTTTTTGTAAAATTCGGCGGATCGGCCGAATCAAACTTTTCATAAATTCACTCCTCTCTAATTACAATGGCTTCTCGTATCAGACAACTGTGTGAAGCCAAATGAACAGCTGCACGGCCTCTTAGCTTTACATCCGCTGTCATTTTCTTGAGTCTGCTTCTTCTCCTTCATAGTTGTATCCTTCCTTCTTTGTATTACAGGGATGTGCCCTTCTCAATTATTTATTTCCCTCTGTTCGCCAACTTGAACAAACTTGGTCAGAAGACGCCGGATGAAAGGTCGCCCTTCTTTGTATCCTTCCTTGCAGGCTGTGCAGCAGGGAGCGCTGCCGCCGTTGCTGTTAACCCTTGTGATGGTAGGTCTTACATGTAGAGCATGAAGTTCTGTATCATTTTATTTGATATTTAATATTTTTTTTTTTCATTTTTTTGTTGCCATGCAGCGCCAAACACTGTCTATAAACAATACACATTCGATGTATACATGTACAGGATGGAAATGCATCGGATAGTGAAGAGGACAAGACTGCGCATGCTTGGCTGCTGTTCATTCATTTCTATGGGACTGCTGAAAATAGCCAAGCGCTGGCTCAGTTATTTCCGTCAGTCTCATAGCAGTGAATGGAACAGTGGCTGCCCTTGCATGGTGCACTTCCCATTTATTTCTATGGGACTTCTGAAAATAGCCGAGCATGCTGCTCGGGGATTTTCAGTACTCTGTTAGGCCACTTTCACACGAACGAGAATACAGCGTGTGTGCAATGCGTGAGGTGAACGCATTGCACCCGCACTGAATCTGGACCATTTACTTCAATAGGGCTGTGCAGATGAGCGGTGATTTTCACACAGCTCCGGCCCCATAGAAGTGAATGGGGCTGCGTGAAAATCCCATAGCATCCACAAGCAAGTGCAGATGCGGTGCGATTTTCACACATGGTTGCTAAGGAGATGATGTTAGTAAATTGATTAAAGTCAATTTACTGTATTATTTTCCCGTATAACATGGTTATAAAGAAAAATAATAGCATTCTTAATACAGAATGCTTACTAAAATGTGGATTGAGAGGTTTAAAAAAAAAATAAAACTCACCTCATCCACTAGATCGCGCAGCCAGAAACGTCTTCTTTCTTCTTCTTTGTGGACCTGCAAATTACCTTTGATGACATCATCCCGCTCACCACGTGGTGAGCGTTGTGACGTCAGCGCAGGTCCTGCTGAATGAAGATAGAAGGATCTTCTATCTTCACTCAGCAGGACCTGCAGCAAAGTCACCATGCTCACCACGTGGTGAGCACGATGATGTCATCAAAGGTCCTTTGGCAGGTCCTCAAAGAAGAAGAAAGACGATGCCGGCTGTGCGAACAAGTTTTCAGTTTTGTCCCCATTCATTGTCAATGGGGACAAAACGGAACTGAACTAAACGGAATGCACCAAAATGCATTCTGTTCCATTTGGCTGCGTTCCCATCACAGACAGAATAACGCTGCAAGCAGCGTTTTTCTGTCCGCGATCGGGTGTGGAGCAAGACGGATCCGTCCTGGCACATAGTGTAAGTCAATGGGGAAGGATCTGTTTTCTCTGACACAATAGAAAACTGATCTGTCCCCCATTGACTTTCAGTGGTGTTCATGACGGATCCGTCATGGCTATAAAAGACATAGTACAACCGAATCCGTTCATGACGAATGCAGGTGGTTGTATTATTGTAATGGAAACGTTTTTGAAGATCCATGACGGATCCGCATAAAATGCTAATGTGAAAGTAGCCTTAGCTGAAAAGAGCCCAAGAGGCAGTATCCGCTGAGCCTGGGAGCCCATCCACTCCCATTAGAACCGAGGCATGCTCCTCCTGTCTCCATTTTCTTGTCACATTCGGATGTGGAAGGGACTGAGACAACCTGTTCCTCCAAAAGGAAGGACGAACAGCAGTCTCCCTCAGGCCTAATACAAATGACAGGGAAATTTAACACACAAAATAACCAAAACAAAATACAAAAGGGAAAAAAAACACTTAACTTCAAGTGGCTATGGCAGCACCAAGAACTCAGCTGAGATCCACACACCAGCTATTCACAACTAAAACAGAAGCTATAAACCGCATAGCATAGTGGGAGAAACAACAACAAATAGAGAAGGTTAAATGACCATAATAGCCACCCCTGGGGAAACAACACAGACGTCATTTGATCCAAACGGAAAACATGTTAGATCAAACCACGTGTTGCCAGTCTCACCGATCTCCTTCCACCTGTCGCAGGTACGTCCGTGACAGTACCCCTCCTTCTACGGGTGACCTCCGGGCACCCAGGACCAACCTTATCCGGATGAGACCCGTAAAAGGCTTTCACCAAACGACTGGCATTCACGTCAGATGCCGGTACCCACATCCTCTCCTCTGGTCCATAACCATTCCAGTGAGCAACATACTGGAGAGATCTACGGAAAACTTGAGAGTCAATAATCTTGGCGATCTGGAATTCAAAACTGCCGTCCACCATGATAGGAGCGGGTGGCAAGGGGGACAACTCCAATGGTTCAACATATCTCTTCAAACAAAGATTTGTGAAATACATTATTAATTTTCAGAGCTTGAGGAAGTTCAAGACGAAAAGCTACAGGACTAATATTGGCAGTGATCTTATATGGACCAATACACCTTGGACCCAACTTCCAAGAAGGAACCTTCAACTTAATATTTCTTGTTGACAGCCACCCAAAATCACCCACACAGGTCCGGACAATATGTTTCCT
The DNA here is from genome assembly GCA_033119425.1 of Bufotes viridis. NCBI lineage: Eukaryota > Metazoa > Chordata > Amphibia > Anura > Bufonidae > Bufotes > Bufotes viridis. The sequence goes on from CM065598.1 coordinate 36,638,590, forward strand.
GTCAGCCACACGTTTATACTTGTTGCGAAACCCATATGCCCCAAAAAATGGCAACTTACCAGTGGACTCCTGTGTACGATTGTTTATGGCAAACTCTGCCAAAGACAAAACGAGGACCATTCCTCCTGGTTCTCAGAGACAAAACATCTTAAGTAAGTCTCCAGACTCTGATTAGTGCGCTCCGTCTGTCCAGTCGCCTGAGGATGTACCCCCAGCTGAGTACAGAATGCCTTCCAGAATCTGGGCACAAACTGAGTGCCACGACCCGAGACCACGTCCGAGGGAATGCAATGATGTTTCACAATGTTGTCAACAAACACTTGCGCAAGTGTTTTAGCATTAGGTAGGCCAGGAAATGCTATAAAGTGCACCATTTTACTAAAATGATCAACTACCACCAGAATAACTGTCTTTCCAGACAAATTAGGCAGATCAGTAATAAAATCCATAGACAAGTGAGTCCATGGTCTGGACGGTATGGGAAACGAAAGTAGAGATCCAGAAGGTAGAGTAAGTGTCATCTTAGCACGTGCACAGATACTACAGGCCGACACATAGTCCTCAACACACTTACGCAACCCTGGCCACCATAATCTACGAGAGATGAGGTCGGCATTGGATCTATTCCCAGGGAGTCCTGTAAAAACCGTACAGTGATGGAACAAACAATTTCCCAGAGGGGAAAGACTCCGGTGCGTCTCCCTGAGCCTCTTACACCTTCAGGTTGTAGAGCGGATATCACCCTCTGACAGAATCAGACTTAAATTTTTAAAATCACCATCTCTAGGAAAACTACGTGACAAGGCATCTGCCTTGACAATGAAATCTAATCTGGTGAAAAACAAAGACCATCTGGCCTGCCTCGGGTTCAGTCGTTTAGCCGACTCCAGGTAAGCCAGATTTTAGTCATCTGTGAACACCATGATCAGATGAATCGCCCCTTCCAACCAATGACGCCACTCCTCAAAAGCCGACTTAATGGCCAGCAACTCTCTGTTACCAACATCATATTCTCTCTCTGCGGCAGAGAGTTTTTTTTAGAGAAAAATGTACATGGGCGCCATCTACCAGGTGATGGGCCCTGTGATAAGACTGCTCCTACCCCCACCTCAGACGTGTCAACTTCCACAATGAACACTTCTGAGTTAGAGGTGCAAAATCAATAGCAAAAATGGAAATGTTTTTCTCGAATGCACTTGGAGACAACCCGTGCACACGGATGAACTGATCATCAATCAGGTTTACCCCTGTCCACTGTCGATAAACACCTCAATCCCCACAGTCTTGGACTCTAGTGCCACCTCGGCAGTCAGGAGAAATCGGGTACTACCAGTGAAAGACAAATGCACGTTCTCTGACTCTCCTCTTACCCTTCCAAGAGTCAGATGGGAATTAGACGTCCCCTTTTTTTTCTTTTTGATGCTGAATGCATGGACATACATCGATAAAATGTCCCTTTTGTCCGCAGAAAAAAACACACTCCGTTCCTAATATGCTTAAAAGCAGATCCAGGAGTAGCTCCCTCTTATTGCATGGGTTTGTCCCCAGACATAAACCCAGGACTATCTTCAGTGTCAAAGGAAGACAATATGTTATGTGATAGTACGACCTGAAAGTGGGGGCCCCTAGATCTCTTTCTCAGGCGTCTATTAACGCTTACTGCAAGAGACATAGCGGGTTCCAGAGACTCAGGATTCTCATAAAAGGCCAAAGCGTCCTTCAGCCTCTCTGATAATCCCTGACAAAACTGACTATGGAGAGCCGTAGTCACGGTCGTGTGGAGGTCAGCTACCTCCAAAGACAGCCCCTGCAGCTGTCCGGCCAGTGCAGCAATAGCATCCATGGCTGTAATAAAACAAGCAAAAAAAAATTAAAATTTTGGTGGTTACTAATGTCACGTTTGGGTGTGGGAGGGAAACACCACACCGAACATAGGAGGGAAAGGGTTGAGGGAATAAGGCCTGAAAACTAGGGAAAGGAGATCGACACCTCCTAGTAAAACCCTAATCAAAGTCCTGACTAACTACCAGTATGAACAGACCCCAAAGGTAGGTGAGTTCATACACAAGAACACCTAGTGTCCTAACTTACCCTATAGGACCCTGGTACTAATTTCAGGACTGAGACAACCTGTTTCTCCAAAAAGAAGGATGAACAGGAGTCTCCCTCAGGCCTTAATACAAATGACAGGGAAATGCAACACACAAAATACCCCAAACAAAATACAAAAGAGAAAGAAAACACTTAACTTCAAGTGGCTATGGCAACACCAGGAACTCAGCTGAGATCCACACACCAGCTATCCACGACTCAAACTGAATCTATAACCGCATAGCATAGTGGGAGGAACAACAATAAATAGAGAAGGTTAAATGACCACAATAGCCACACCTGGGGAAAGAAGGTATGGCAAGCACCAGAAACAATACAGACCTTATTTGAGCCAAACGGAAAACATTTTAGATCAAACCACGTGTTGCCAGTCTCACCGATCTCCTGTCACCTGTCACGGGAATGTCCGTGACACTTCCTAACACCTTCCTCTGCTCCTGAGATCAGAAACCCAGCGTCTGAAACTTCAGGCAGGCGCATATCACCCACCTATTTGCGCCAGTGCCATCTGTTCAATTCTGTGGAATCTGAGTCATTAACTCCTCCGGCGCATGCACACCACAGTTGATGACGTCAGTGCCCATAGAAGGGAGCAGACAGTGCAGGCGCAAACAGTTGGGTCAGATATCAAGAGTTGAGTTTGTTGTGACGTCAGGGCAGAGAGAGGTGTAGAGAAGATGAAGTTGGGAGGAGCAGACCTCAATTCTGGTTTTCTGGTTTATTAAATATATTACAAAACTGTATTACTACATGATTATCAATGTGTAATGCTTCATTTCACCTGTGGAGGCACTGCAGGGAAATTGAACACTTGCTTCTGGGTTTTTTCTCACATTACAGCTGATTTCTGTGGTCCTAAGCAGCAGGACAAGTTGTGATAAACCAATGTAATTTTATACATACGGACAGTGATTAAACTGCTTTGACACTTGAATGAATCTGTGTTCTGTCTTATTCCTGTTTTCCAGTGATAAAGACAAGACTGCAGTCATTACAGAGGGGTGTCAATGAGGATACATACTCAGGAATCATAGACTGTGCCAGGTCAGTATGTAGGAGATATGCTATCACCGAGGACCGCATGGTCAACTTTTAAAAAGCGAGCTACCAGATATGGATTTCTTTCTTTTTTTGATATATAGGTCAAAGGGGTTTTCTGAGACTTATATACTGATGACCGACTGATTAATATGGATTAAAAAAAAATCTTGATTTCACTTCAAGTGACGGTTCTGCAAGTTCTTACAAGATAGAAAGAAAATATATCCATCTTAAAAGGGTTTTTCAAGATTTATCTAAATCTTCTGGATAGGTCTTCAGTATTTGATCAGTGGGAGTCCAACAACCGGGACCTCTGCTGATTAGCTGCTCGAGAAGGCAGCGGTATTCGCAGTAGCGCCGCAGCCATCTCCAGATTTCCCTAGGCAAACTAATGACACGTTCATCGGTCATAGGGCCTGGGTGCAGCTCAACTCCATAGAAGTGAATGAAGCTGAGAGCAATACCAAACACAACCATTGTAGAACATACAGCACTGTGCTTGATGAGCAGGGAGAAGGCCGCGGTGCTCACAGGAGCACCAGTAACCTCAAACAGCAGATCGGCGGGGGTCTTGGGTGTAGGACCCACACTGATCAAATTCCTAGGATAGGTCATCAGTATTTAAGTCTCGGAAAAACCTTTTAAGATGGATATATTTCCTTTCTATCCTGGAAGAACTCACAGAACCTTCACTGGAAGTGAAATTAAGAGGATGTTTTAATCCATATTAGAAGATTGCTATACATACACCCACATGGGGCTTTTTCAAGCTTGGAAAGCCCCCGTCCCCAATACACAGCCAGAATGTTTCAATGTTCTAAAATGGATCAATAGGTTTTAATCATTTCATATATAAGGATTACTGAAAACTTCTGTTTAATTTTTAAAGGAAATCTTTAGCATGAGGCAGATGGACGGGAATGCACGGTTTAAATACAGGCAACCACTTCCCCATGTGTACAATGCAAAAGCGAGTTACAGAGTTAGTTTGGAGGTGCTGGCCTAATTCTCTTTTGCATTGTACATTTGCGGCAGTGGTTTCCCCTATTAAGATTGTTCACTTCTGCCCATCTGCCTCATGCTTTTAATCAGAGTATCCCATAGCTGGATTCTACATTGCCCCGAAATGTGTAGGCCAAAAGCCTAGGAAAGGCAAGACTGTCAGCATAGGTCCTGTCTGATAGACGCCAACTTTTTGCTGGTAGATGGGCCCAACCTATTTTTGATTAGAAATATGAGCAAAGAGCTTCTAATTTTCATATAATAAGTATAGGATTTACATTTATTCTTGTTTTCAATGTTTGCCTGTGACTTTGTGCATAAAGCAGTGTGCTGCTACTTGTAGTCCTTGTTTGCTTTTTTCTTTGCATCACCATTTTCTGACCCCTATAACTTTTTTATAGTTATGTCTATGGAGCTATGTTAGGGCTCATTTTTTTGTGGGATGTCCTGTTGTTTTTATTGATACTTGGAATGTGTGTGACTTTTTGATCACTTTTTATTCATTTTTTTTGGGGGGGGGGAAGTGAAACAGCAGAAAAATGGTGAATCGGCCATCTTGTTTTTTTTTCTATTATAGCATTCACCGTACATGATAAATATTTTTATGTTTTAATATTATGGGTGTATTGGAACATGGCGATGCCTATGATCTAAATTTTTTTATTGTTTATTTATTTTATCTTTATTATGGGGAAAGAGGGTTAGAATTTTTAAATATTTTGTATATTTTTTGAAAACCTTTTAAACTTATTTTTACACTTTTTAAAAGTCCCCATGGAGGACTTGAATATGCAATCATTAGATCGCTTTTCCCATGCATGGGAGGTTCAATATATTTCTACGAAGCCCTGACACCTGCAGGCTTCCATAGAAATCCATCTCAGCCTCGGGGCTTCCACTTCCAATGAATGGCTTACCCAATCTCAGCGCAGGAAAGCTGTTCAGGCCCGGGATCACAGCACCTCCAGGCAATGCTGCCTGAGATGCTGTGATCACAGATATTAGCCTCGAGTGTCTGTGGTATAAGCAGAAACACGGTGGCTATGGCGCCTGCTCTGGATCGGGTGCCATTTTTAAAGACCCAACTTGCACTTGTCGGGAAGGGGTTAAAGACAGATTCTATACTTTAATGTGACAAGTCCCCATCCTGTATCTGAAGAGGCACACACAGAGACAGAATGGTCCCATATCAGTTCATGGGCCTCGTATTATAGACCCATGCAACACAAATCCACAATGTCCATGAGCCCAAAATTTGTAAAATCAGCAAAAGCAATGATAAATAAGCTGGTCTCAGCTTTACAGAATAGAAGCTAAATTGCTGTTATTTTAGAGGTTATTCCACCAAAACTATTACTATGCAATGAAAAGCATGTCAAATGAAGTGTTAGTGCAGTGCACATGCAGTAAAAATATTCTTTGTTCTTTTATGTACATTACATTTCCTCTCGGGTAGCGCCCCCTGCTGTTTATCCTTCTGGTCCACCTTCTTTTAAATTCAGAGATGGACTGAGATGCTCAGTAGCTTCCTTCCTCCCCTCCTATCCCCTCAGTGCCAGCACAGTGATCTCATAAAGAAGAAGGTGAAGCGGCCTAGACAACTTTCATTCATTTGTCCCTAATTCTAAATTTCTAGAATTGTGAGGGCATTACAAATCATATATTTCTTTGGGTCTATATGTGAGGAAGGGGTTAATAAGAGCTAACTGCAATGCTTCCTGGCAGATGCAGGTGCTTGATTGTGACCTGCTGCCTACCCACAGAAAAGGAAGAAAGTCTTAAATATAAGCAGATTGAGTAAAAAAAAAAAAAGAGTTTTACATTTGTGGGATAACCCCTTTAAGCTGTGCTCTACATAATTCCAGTTTGCTAGGAAAGAGTGCTTTATGAAACTAGGTCATAGCATAGCTATCGTATTCAAATGCCTGGATGACGCCACGTTTTATTGCAAAGTGCCAACTCAATCTGATATGGACAAGACAGGCGGATGGAGAACAGAGCTCTGAACAAGGAGATACCACAGGACACCTTCAAAGGTCTTATGGTGTCCATGCCACAAGAAGTCAGAGCTGTTGGGGAAAGCATGAGAAGAACCTACACAATATTAGTTGGTTTTCCCGTTATGGTTGATTGTTGTATAGGAAGGGCTGAAGGGAACCTAATATGTCTACAAGTTATCTAGGCAACTGTCATTTTTGCCCGGCCTAAAATCCAACCAGAGCTATGTGGCAAAATGATGTGTGATTAGCCACAACGAATGTCCTCCAGGTACGATCATTGTATCTAACTGCCCAAAGCGTAACATTACTAAGCCCCACACTTCCATACGGGGACCATACAAAGTCACTGTGAGAGTCAATGTCAATTGTCAGCTGAAAGACAAAGTGAACACAAAAGATTTGGATTTCTTTCGCCACAATTACCAATACTTTTCCTATTTTCCATTTGCAGGAAGATCTGGAAGATCGAGGGGCCTGCTGCTTTCCTGAAGGGTGCATACTGCAGAGCTTTGGTCATTGCTCCACTTTTTGGAATTGCACAAGTCATTTATTTTATAGGAATTGGTGAATATATTCTGAGATTTTTACCCTCCAAGCGCGATTAATGACAACCATCAAATTGTACCCCCTATACTAGCTCCCTCACACTTTGGCTCTTCTTGCCAATCCTTTCGTGGATTCTTTCTGCCCCTGCCTATTTATTGGTCATGGGTTTACACAATGGAAGAGCTTCTTATACCAGCGCTGTGGTATGGTCCAAAAGTGCTAAGGTTACTTGTAGAACCTTTCAGCAGAATACCAAGCTTTGCTTTACTTGAAGGCATGAAACAATCATACCGAAATGGGCAAGACGGTAACAAATCAAAGGAATCCGCTTCAGGCAAATTTAACTCACAACTTGCTGGAACAGATTATGAAGGTCTTCGTTTCAGAAAGTGCAATCATATCATTAGTGTTTGCTCAGCTGCATGGACCTGCAACACACTGGGCTCGTGGCCATTTTTATATTTTAAATTCTAGAATGTATATTTATTAGTAATATTGAATGTCCGAACGTATGTAAGCGCTCAAGGTAATTAAGACTAGATTCATTATAACTTATTATAATTATCAGATTATCTGGAAGATTTAGGTCTGCCTAATTCAGGGTACGTTTTCTCTGGCACTTTGAGATTGATCTTTCCCAAAATATGAATTATCGAATATGTAACTCCATAAGTTTTCTGCCTTTTGATATGACTGATCCCAAATATGCAACTTATAAAATATATAACAATGTCCAAAAGTGGGAAATATATAGATATACTTTTTTGGGTGAAACAACTGGCCAGTACTTTGTAAAATTTGTGAGTGTTTTTGTGGCAATCCTGCTTGGCTTTTCGGTTCCTAAAACTGGCACGTTCAGCTCTTATATCTATAGCTATAGGCTTCTCCACCTTCTGTGAGTACAAGAAAGGGATGCTGTATGGGACCATTTACATCTTTATAGGTTAGAGTTCCAAGAGCTTTTGGTTGTGATAAAATTGAAGGAAACATTACATTTTTTACTCCCATAGCGAAACATCGAGTTCCCTAGATGATTGTGGCAACCTGCGGTTTTACCACAACCCTCTTGTCACTGTGAACAGGCCTAACCTTAATGTTTCATAAACCTTATAAATCCACATAAGAGATGTGTCTGTCAATGAGATGGACAGCTTCTTCTAACCTCACTGATTGACTGCCTGCTCTAAGTACATAGTCATATAGAGCAGGCTGAGGGTGGAGAAGCAACACCCTGGACCCAATTTTGGTGAAAAGCATAGCTTCATGTATATGATATATATCATTTCCCATGTGTTAATGAATATGAAGCAGTATGGTGGACTTGCTTCCCTCTGCGTCTCCTGAGAATATGACAAACTTAGGGTACTTTCACACTTGCGTTATTCTTTTCCGGCATAGAGTTCCGTCAAAAGGGCTCTATGCCGGAAAAGAACTGATCAGGCATATCCCAATGCATTCTGAATAGATAGAAATCCGTTCAGTTTGCATCAGGATGTCATCCGTTCAGTCACTATCAGGTGTTTTGGGCGGACATAATACCACAGCATGCTGCAGTATTATGTCCGTCCAAAATGCCTGATCAGTCGCCGAAATGCCGGATCCAGCATTAATTCCCATTGACTTGCATTAGTGCCGGATCCAGCATTGCGAAACAACTGAAGGACGGATCCGGGAAAACTGTGAAAAAGACTGCAAGATGGATCCATCCATCCGCATAACAAGCGGAGAGACAGATCTGTTCTTGCAATGCATTTGTAGACGGATTCGCACCCGGATCCGTCTACAAATGCTGTCAGTTGTCACACTGAACGGCGGATGCGGCTGGCAGCTCCGACAACAGAACTGCTTGCCGGATCACACTAACGCTAGTGTGAAAATACCCTTATGTTGAGGCGCAGGCCTCTCATGAATTTGTTGCATCCCCTGGCAGACCGTGCTACAAACTTAAAAGTGTTTTTTCCAAGATTTTTAAACTGATTACTTATCTTCAGTATCTGATCGGTGGGGGTCTGACTGCGCTGAGCTGCTCCTAGGCCACATGACTGATAAACGTATCGTCACTGGCCTAGAAAGAGCTAAGAGAAGGCCGCGGCAGTCACAGGAGCGCCACTGCCTTCTCAGCAGATCAGCAGGGATCCCCGGTGTGAGAGCCTCATCAGTATAAAAATCTCAGAAAAGCCCTTTAAGTGTAGGCTTCCATCTTTATTTACTTTGGCTTGAATAAAGACAGATGTGTATGCCTTTATCGCAGAGGTGCACAACCTTTTCTGGTTGGGGGCCAAATTGTCAGCCTGAACCAATTCCAAGGGCCGAAAATACAACTTAAAGGGGTATTACCAACTGAAATACTGTATTTTTGGCATATTGAACATACAGTATATACTATAAATGTGCAGTTACAGTTCTAGAACTCCCATCTAATGGGGGAATACATGAAAGATACATGTAAGAAGCCATAAGACATAGATCTACATGTCTTTTACCAGATGTTTGGGGGCCGCACAAAATGGTATCGAGGGCCGCATGTGGCCCCCGGGCCGCAGGTTGTGCACCCCTGCTTTATCGCCTTCCCCTTCCTCATCCTTGCAGCCGCCCCCTTTTCATGCCACTCCTGAAAAGGGACATGAGGGCCAAAAACGTGCAAATTTCACCGCAAATACGGCATGCAACGACATTTGCAACTTTCCACGCCAGAATTCTGGCATAAAAGCCATGGTAAATGCCCCCCTATGTGCTACATCAGAGGTATCCCTCAACATAACCCTCCAATGTGTTCCTATGTAATATGCTTGTCCTATGTAAATACATTGTATGACGGAAAGTTCTTACAACTTTTTAAAAGGCATTATCTTTCAGCTTCACTATTTTTAAGTTCTATGCTTTCTGTCTGTGAACAGAACCAGAGGCTGAAAATCTTAACAGGCCTTATGCTCCTCACTGCTCACGGATTGCTGCTATGTTAGAGGTAACCTTTTGTCAGCTAAACAAATCAGCATCCTGTCCTGAGGGTTTGTCACAATGTATAAGCGCAGGTAAGAACTATAGGTATTGATTACGCTGCATACATTGTCGCAAACACACGGCGATCCGTGAGAAGAATTAGGTCTGTAAAGGTTTGTACCCTTTAGATTTTATTATCAATGTTTCCATTCACTGACAGCAAAAATATTTTAAAAAGTTGAGTTTAAAGGCAAAGTACTGTATATAGTAGCCATATAGTATATATACAGTATAATATATAGTACAATATTGTTTCAGATTTCAGAACAGTTGATTCTGCTGTCTGTACGTATGTGGCCAGAATCCAGGACCAAAGTTGCTTGCAGGCAGGAGAATGAGCAATGTGTTGCAGTCCCATGTGGCCGTGGACTCGTATGTTTATTTGCTGTAATGTGTTTAGATGTTGCATACAATATATTCATGATAACAAAAAGAGGCATCAATGTGTATTGTAGATCGTATACCGGACTGAATTTCGCTTTCTACTTTTACATTGTGAAATCTACAAAATTGCACAATTGTGTCTTCGTGCTGCAGATGCGATTTATGGCGGTTGGGAATCAGTCACTAGTTCCATGAAAGCCAAAAAATTTCTCTCTCAAATGCTGATACTGCTGATTTATCTAAACGATGCCACTCACCTTAAAGGGGGTTTCCATACTACTGATATTGATGACCTATCCTCAGTATAGGTCATCAATACTCAATCGGTAAAGGTACAACAGCCCGCTCCCTCACCGATCAGCTGTTCCCCTCAACCTCCGGTGCTGGAACAAGCACTGTGAATGGAACAAGAAGCACAGCGCCGTTCAAAGTGTAGTGGCCGGGCCAGGATACTGCAGCTTATCTCCTGTTTACTTCAACCAAGCATGGCCACTACACTTTGAACAGAGCTGTGCATCATGTTCCATTCAAAGTGCCTGCTCCCGCACCATAAGCGGCAGTGAACAACTCATCAGTGGGGGTACAGGGTGTTGAACCCTCACCTATTCAGTATTAATGATGTGTCCTGAGTAGTGTTGAGCGAACTTGTATTTTAAGTTCGGCATCCAAAGTTCGGGTTGGGGTTATCGAAGAATCCCGTTATGGATTCCGCTACCACGGACCATAACGGCATTTGGAATCCATAAGGGAATTCTTCAATGAACCGGAACCTTGGACAACTCTAAGGACCTGAGGTGACGTCACCGTCATGTGATCAGTGCAGGGGGCGTGGCTCAGTACTGGATTGGATAAGAGGTCGTAGGCTACCACCTTTTATCCAATCCAGTACTGAGCCACGCCCCCTGCACTGATCACATGACTGTGATGTCACTCCAGGTCCTTAGTGTTGTCCAAGGTTCCGGTTCATTGAAGAATTCCCTTATGGATTCCAAATGCCGTTATGGTCCATGGTAGCGGAATCCATAAAGGGATTCTTCGATAACCCCAACCCGAACTTTGGACGCCGAACTTAAAATACAAGTTCGCTCAACTCTAGTCCTGAGGATATGTAATCAATAGCAGGAGCCTGGAAAACCCCTTTAATTTCTTCATAGACTAAATGCTTCCAGCAGTTGGTCACTGGGGTTAAGGCCCTTTTACACAGGTCGATAGATTGGGCAAAGATCGTTTAGTCTACTCTGTACCCCTCGTGGCACTCGCTGACTGCCCTGTCTCTGCTGTGTTTGGACTGGCTGCAGGCTCTTCCATTCCCAAGTCTTTCTGGTCAGCTGCATTTATATTATGCAGCTGAACAGGAATCAGGGGCATAACACAGGGGTAAATACACAGGAAATTATCTTTCCTCCGCAGGGACTGAGGACTCCAGGAGTTCCAGAAAAGAGAACCTCTTTAAGGAAAGCGTAGCACAACCTGCCTGTAGTCCTGACCACTTCTGGATGCTGAAACCAAACAGGACAGTGTTGGGGGCCCTATTCTAGAGATAGATGGGAGCCCAATATAGCAGATATTTACGGCATATCTTGTAGATATGCCATAAATGTTTGAGATGGGAACACCCTTTTAACAGAAAGCATATACTGCAAGGAAGCCAGAATCCCTAGACTGTATCAACTTCAGGAGCCATAGTACGGTCACAGCAGGAAATAATGGGATATTTATCACTTTTCCTATATTGAACAGCGTGCCAGTCCTTCTCCCAGTGCAACTAGTGCTAGGGCACAGGAATATATGGCGTAATGGGTTAACAGAGTCAGGTTGGATTGTTTTCTGCCACTATCTGCCTGTTGGATAAGGATGTATTAAGCTGTGTTGCCATCTATCAGTCAAGAAAGCATTGTAACAAAAAGTCTATCAGTGTTGGCTGCATACTCTAAGGGCTTATGCACACGAACGTATATATTTTGGGGTCCCCAAAAAACGGATCCACAAAAAATACGGATGACATAATAGAACAGTCCTGTCCTTGTCCGTAGTGCGGACAATAATAAACTATTTTTTTGCAGAACGTAAATACGGACATACAGAAACGGAATGCACACAAAGTAACTTCTGATTTTTGTGGACCCATTGAAATGAATGGTTCCGTATACAGTCCGCAAAAAAAACGGAATGAAAGGAAAAAACGGAAAGAAAGTATGTTCGCGTGCATTTTGCAGCTCGCAAAAAATGGATCCGCAAAAAATTCAGATGACGTCCGTGTGCATTCTGTATTCCGTGTGCGGGATGGAACAGCTGGCCCCTAATAGAACAGTCCTATGCTTGTCCGTAATGCGGACAATAATAAGACATGTTCTATTTTTTTGTGGAACGGAAATACGGACATACGGAATGCAGACGGACTAACTTCCGTTTTTTTTTTGCTGACCCATTGAAATGAATGGTTACGCATATCATCCGCCAAAAAAAACGGAATGGACACAGAAATAAAATACGTTCGTGTGCATCAGCCCTAAGACTGATAACTAAGGCCTTGAGCCACCGCATTTAGCTGAAGTCTTTAAAGGGGTTATCCCATGACTAATGTAAATAATAAAAATCAGACATCATACAGGACATGACAATCTCTATAGCTAGAACCAGCCCTGTACCTCACATGAGTCCAGAGATCTCCCCATTCATTGCTCCAATTGCGCTGCTAAAGTTATATCAAGCTTGTGGCTCAGGGGTGTGTCCTTTCTACTGCCGCCCTCTTTGTGTCACAGTTTCTAAGGCTACTTTAACATCTGTGCTTTTGCTGTCCGGTTTTGAGATCTGGCAGGGGATCTCAAAACCTCAGCAAAACACTTCCATTATAATTATACAACTGATTGCATCCGTTCTGAATGGATCCGGTTGCATTTTATCAGGAATGAAGAAACCAGATCCAGCACTAAAACCATCAGTTAATGGGCACCATTTTTTTTGTGCCCGAAAAAAAAAAACTGATCCGGGACCATTGACTTCCATGGTTTTCGGTGCCGAATTCAGCTTCTTCAGTTTCCCATGCCGCACACAAAGATGTTACTGGCAGCGGGTTTGTGTCCATCATGGGAAGGCAACAAACCGTAACGGAATGCATTCTGGTGCACTTCGTTCCGGTTTGTTCACTTTTGTCTCCATTGACAATGAAAGGGGACAAAACTGAAGCGTTGTGCTGCGGTTTTGACAGCCTGTGCCAGATCTCAAAACAGGACAGCACAACGCAGATGTGAAAGTAGCCTAAGGCCCCTTTCACACGAGCGAGTTAACTGAACGCAATCGCAGTCAAACCTGACGGAACTTGCTTGCAAAATGGTGCGAGTTTCACTGAACGCATCCTGAACACAATTCGTATGGTTCATGTGAAAGAGGCCTAACAATAATTCTGGCATGGCGACAGCTGAATGATAAAACTGAGCATGTGCAACCACCTCAGCAAGTGGGCTAGAGAAAAGAGGAAAATAACAAACAGCAGGTGGCGCTACATGGATAGCTTTTATTAAATAGCTCACTGGCTATACAGAATTTTTCATTGCATGTAAATACAAAAGTATTTCGATCCAGGTGCTGGTTTCATGGGACAACCCCTTTAATGTCAGTCTATAATGCAAGTTTGCAATGACTAACATTTATTTAAAAGGTTTAAGCTCTACATAACATAGAAATCTCTCCTACATGTATCTATTAAACACGTATAGCATAAAAATATGAACAGCCTTACCTACACAAAATACGTTAGTTGACATATTCGGGAAAGCCATGAGCAATTTAGAACCGGAAAGTAATCAAGTAATTTAAAATGAAGAATTTCAAGCCTCCGCGATTTTCCTAATAGCTACTATTAAATGATCACTGGCCGTTTTTATAATTATTTGGGGCAGGAAAAACAACAGTTTAGAGCGATGATTAATTAATCATATTCGGCCTAGTTTAAGCTCCAGGCATGGCTGAGCCTGCACGTCTCCAGAGGGAGTATTAGTGGGTATGGTTATAGTACTGTACATTGGTGGAGTAATAATGCTATCTAGAGATGTCTCAATTAATACTGCCTACTGCTGTACATATATATTTTGCCGGAGTTTGGGTTCCACTCCTTGTTATATAGATATAGATGAATTGTACATTGAATTAGGTAAAATATTAAAGAAAGAACATCAGCTGTTCTGGAGGACCCAATACCTTCATGCTTGGTAAGGACAGTCCATGAGAACTGTGCAATGCCTTGTTTTCCCTATGGTGGTGCTGCAGGGGAACTGAACACTTGCCGCCAGGTTCCCTCACAGCTAACAGCCGATCACTGGGGGTCCAAGCAGTGGGACAACCTGTTATCAGCCTATTATTAAAGGGCATCTGTCAGCAGCTTTCTACCTATGAAACTGGCTGACCTGTTACATGTGCACTTGGCAGCTGAAGACATCTGTGTTGGTCCGATGTATATATGTGTCCGCATTGCTGAGAAAAATGAAGTTTTAATATATGCAAATGAGCCTCTAGGAGCAATGGGGGCGTTGCCGTTACTCCTAGAGGCTGTACTCTCTGTAACGGTCACGCCCTCTGCACTTTGATTAACAGGGCCAGGCCTGATGACTTATTCACTGCCTGGTCCTGTCAATCAAAGTGCAGAAGGTGTAGCTTTTGCAGAGAGAGCAGGGCCTGTAGGTGTAACAGCAACGCCCCCGTTGCTCCTAGAGGCTCATTTGCATATATTAAAACATCATTTTTCTCAGCAATGCGGGCACATATGGACATGGGACCAACACAGACGCCTTCAGCTGCCAAGTGCACATGTAACAGGTCAGCCAGTGTCATAGGTACAAATCTGCTGACTGATGCCCTTTAGAGTATCCTTCTCACATTTCTAACATAAAAGGATTGTCCACAGTGGATGACCTCAGCTGACTGATTTTTATGAGCCACTCATAATCTACTCTGAGCACCATGAAGCTTAGAATGTATACTGCCTGCTGAAGTAATCAACCCAAAGCTGTAATGGACAAATCATTTACTATATATGCAGTCCCATGTAATATAATGATATGTATACTCATATTGTTAGCAATGCTAAATACTGCCCCCTAGAATAGGAAACATAGAACGCTATCTAGTATTAGCCATTGAATGGCTAGTTCATTGGCCTGACTTGCCTAGCTATTAACCAATGTTAGTTTGCTTGCGGCAGCGTAGACTAATGCCTACAGTAGATGCTTACCATTGCCTAGATATATCAGCGAGTGCCTATTTACGTAACAATGATGTCACCTACTATGTAGTTTTTTACAGATAAAGCCATGTGATGTCTAAAATACTAGAAGCGCTGTCAGGATGGGTAGCATGCTTTCACCGTACTATATGCAGGTAACCAAACCTTCTAGGAATCATGGCATGTCACAAACACAATGGTCCATCCCGTTTAAGGCACAATAGTTAATTTGACATAGTCTGCTGTTTTAATCACAACTGGTGTGCGAAAGGTCGGTGGAGATCAGACACAACCTACAAAAGTGGTCCAGAAGATCAAACTCCACAACGTGTAACATAGAAGAATATAGCACTTTATTGATCTCAAAGCTTCTAATGTGTTTCAAGAGGTAAACCTCCCCACCGGATTTAAAAAAAAAACTCTCTAAGTGGGCAACCCATTTAATAAAGTGAAGATCTTTGGGTGAATTATCCTAGAATGGTATAAGCTCAAAGGACTTGCACAGGCGTCATGCTTATACCTTCCATAACAAAAAGGAAATCGTGGTGTAGGACATTTCATCATATATTCTAGCAACTTTTTGTCTTCTCCACTTCTGCTAACACGTTTGGCTTCTTCTGGATTTATCATCACTTTCTGAGTGTTTAATACTGATGACCTATCTTCAGGATAGGGCATTAGTATCGGATCGGTGAGGGTCTGACACCCCGCCAATCATCTGTTTGAAGAGAAGCGCCGTGGCCTCCTTACAGCTTACCAAGTACAGCACCGCACATTGTTTAGTAGGTGTGCTTGGTATTGCACCTGGGCCCTGTGATTGACGAATATGATGTCACTGGAGCATCGTGGGGGAGTCAGACCCGCACTTTTCAGATACTGATGATGTATACTGTGGATAGGTCATCAGTATTAACCACTCAGACAACCCCTTTTAGGCTACCATTACAGCCAATTTTATAGTTTCACTTTATCTAAATGACAAATAAAGTTTCTTGATACAAAATTGTCCTATTGTTTTGTGTCTACAGTTCCTATGTTGGTCTATATGTTTCCATGGTAGCAGACTACAAACAACCCCTGTGAGTAGTCTCACCTTGCATTACATTGCCTTCATTTCCATCTATCCACTACCTCTTGGTTACATCCATTTGGTAGGTTAGGAAGTGTTAGGGGACAAGTGGAAGCGAGTGACGCTGCACAGTCGCACATGGCACAGTTTATTTGTCTGTTACCATGGAGACATATAGATCTGCATAGGAGCTATAGACACAAAACCTAAAAAATTTGCTTCATTTCTCATGTTAGCCACATAGGCTTATCCTACACCAGTTTAGCAGTCAGGCCTAGAAATGACCAAAGCCACTTTGTTGACCATGAATTGTATGTAGTGTAGTGATAGATTAGTGCAATGTGGGTTAGAAAAGAGACCACTAGTTGTGCGCAGAAAGGTCTTAGAAGCTGCTTCTTCTGCAGATCACTACTCGTTTGAGCCTTATGCTTTTAAATGCACTATTGCATTGCTGAAATGGACCCAACGTCACTCTTTGTTCCTTCTGTGAATTTTCTATATTTGTGTTGTTGTATTTGTCTTTTCTGTGACTCAGTAGTGTACCATTAGTGACCATGACCTGGATACCACCCAATGCACTCTCTCGCTATATTTTTTTAAAATAATGTTTAACTTGACTTTACTTGACTCTTGACAATGCTATCACTTTTGCTGTAACCCCGGGTCTAAGACATTCCATTTCCACTGGGAATCAAAGGGTTTCCTAGATCTGCTTCCTTCATGATCTTATTGCTGTTATTGTGTTCCCGAGAAGATCCTCCTCTTCTTCGTTTCCTTATGTGAATCTTCATGTTCTCTTTGGACTTGTCATCTATGATTTTGTGAAAAGTATTGTACTGAACCAGACAATGAAATGTCATTGAAAATGCTGCTTTGAAGACAATACAAAAAATGTTTTAAAAATATTTTACAGAAAATTAGTAATTTTGTTTGATGTATTGTAATGTACAATAAATCTAAATGACAGTGGTGTTTTATGCCGTCAATTCTTCGTGTACTTATGCTTCATGTGGTGGAACACATGGTTATACATATCCAAACAATTCCAGATATTAGAATTCTCTTAATAGAGCTACCAGGGTCTTGTAAAATACACTAGTCATTCATTTTTTAACTCTAGTCCGTAATTGTCAGTAATTTTTTCACTGCCATAAAAAAAAAAAAAGCCACACTCACGTGGTCCCCACCAATATGTTCCAGCTCCACGGCATACTTCCAGATGGACAGGGTTATGTGCGTTGCTCTAGGCATGGCTGGCCTTAGCAGTGATGTGTCCCCAAGCGGCACATCACTGCTGGGTCACGTGCAGCTTCGGGAAACATAACTATGCTCCAGTTTCTGTGTGCAGTGCATAGGAGGCATCATGCAACTAGACTCCAATTACTAGCTCAGCGAAAAATGACAATTAGAGAGAGAGCCTGGAGAGGGCAAAACACTGGTGAAAAATTAATAATACAATTCATAGGATGGACAGATAGCCACTGCTATCATTGGCTGCAGTGGTATCATAGCGGATGTTGACAACGGGGCACCTAAGCAAGGCATCTGAGGCCAGGGAGTGAAGAAGCTGGGACCAAGTAAGTATGCTTTCCTTTGCAGGTTTGCCCATGGGGGTTTTCAAAAAAGAGCCCACAAGGTGGCCAAACCCTTTAACCCCACTAACTGTTTTTCCTTTATTTCCAATACTATTCCCCAGAATTGTGTTTATAGGTTCAAATGGAATTATAACATCAAATGTGACATTAGCGTCTTCTATAATTTTTGCCCAATAGATATGAAGCTTGCGGAAATTGCATAACATATGTATAAGACTTGCATTGATATTCCAACACCTAAGAACTTTTATTGTTTACTCCCCATATAAATCTGCCCTGTGATGTGTCCATCGCATGACCAGGGCAAATTTTTATACACTGATAGAAAACAAAAAATGTTCCTATTTAATGACAACAAGCAGAGATCTTGAAAACTGAAGAATTTGTATACAAAGCAGGTAGCGCCCTATAGCAGTAATCAAAATAAGGCCCCTGGTGATTATGCTACATCCACATTCCCATCAGAAGGTCTAAACACTCTAAACCAGGCATGCTCAACCTGTGGCCATCCAGCTGTTGCAAAACTACAACTCCCAGCATGCCCTAATAGCTGTAGGCTGTCCAGGCATGCTGGGAGCATGGGCGTAGCTATAGGGGGTGCAGAGGTAGCAGTCGCTACCGAGCCCAGGAGCCTGAGGGGGCCCAAAGACCCTTGTGCCGCATAAGAAGACACATAAAGCACTGAGGGAAGGGGGGCCCAAGCTGAACTCTTGCACCAGGGCCCATGAGCCGTTAGCTATGCCCCTGGCTGGGAGTTGTACTTTTGCAACACCTGGAGGGCCGCAGGTTGGGCATCACTGCTCTAAACCCATTCAGTATGTAGACAGGCCAAAGGTAAAGGGTATAGGACCAACCCAAGTGAGGACTATCAGTCCAATAACTACTGCGTGGTCTTCCTCTATGGTATGTGTGCTCCTGCTATCAAACTATTTAACTTTCTTCCTTATAAAGTAATGATCTGGACAAAGGGCTGGCAATGGATTTAGTATATTTAGACTTCTGTAAAGTAGTGCACTTAATGTAAGGCTGGAAAGAACAATTCGAGCCTGGATGCAAATGGCCTTATAATGCCATACGCAGAGAGTGGTTTAACTGGCCCATACTAAAAATGGCTAATGTTATAAGAGTCGTTCCCAAGGGATCTCAGTACGAACCATTACAATGTTTTAAATGATGACATTATAGCTAATAGTACTTTCTCTGTGTTTGCAAATTACATTCTATTATGTAGCAGGATGTTTTATATTAGTAAAGGGACCGAGATCAATAGGTACAATGGGTAAATGTCAGGATAAAGTTCAGTATAGATAATCATAGATAGATAGATAGATAAATAGATAGATAGATAGATTTAGATAATTAATAGAAACATACAGCGGCATGTAAAAGTTTGAGCACCCCTTGGCAGGGTTGCCAACCAGAATTGTTTGTTTTTCTGGACAACTTATACCAAAATCACAGACAGCCAACATCTTTATGGAAAGATTGGAAAACCATAATGAATGATAAAGATTATACGTGTTACAGGTCTATAGCTCAGTATACAGATATTAACTCATTACCAGCATTTACTGTGAACTGTAAAATGATGATAATTACCACCAAAATAATCTAGTCAAAAACCACCAGCCTCAAAAATTACGGACACATCTATTTTTTTCAGGGGCACAGGAAAAAAGTCACCTATTTTTATGGACTGTCCAAAAATTTCTGGACAGTTGGCAACTCTGCCACTGGGCATAGAGTTAAAGATGAAACACATTTTTCAACATTGTAATATCAGTGTATTATTTGGGTTTTATACAAAACCTTTTTTACAGAGTAAAAAAGGAAAGGAGAACCTTGCAAATGTATGGGGACCCAAGGAGATTTGAGCGTTCAGATAACTTTGGCCAAGGTAAATAGCCAATCATCGTTAGGAAAAGCCTGACAATGCAAATTTTCAAGCTTTATAAATACCAAGTCTCCTCTAACCTTGTCCCCAAAAATAGTAGCCATGGGTTCTTCTAAGCGGCTGTCTAACACTATGAAAATGGTTTAGGTTCACAAAACAGGTGAAGGCTATAAGAAGATAGCAAAGTATTTTCAGCTTGCCATTTCTCAGTCCGAAATGTAATTAAGAAATGGCAGTTAACAGGAACAGTGGAAGTCAAGAGAAGGTCTGGAAGACCAAGGAAAATTTCAGAGACACATGCTCGTAGGATTGCTTGAAAGTCAAATCAGAACCCCCGCTTGCAAAAGACCTTCAGGAAGATTTAGCAGACTCTGGAGTTGTGGTACATTGTTCTACTGTTTAGCGACACCTGCACAAATATGGACTGCATGGAAGAATCATCAGAAGAAAACCACTCCTGTGTCATTACCAGAAACTCCAGTGTCAGAAGTTTGCAAAAGAACATCTAAACAAGACTGATACATTTTGGAAACAAGTCCTGTGGTTAAATTACAACTCTTTAGCCACAATGAGCGAAGGTATGTTTGGAGAAAAAACACCACCGAATTTTATGAAAAGAACACCCCTCCAACCATTAAGCATGAGGGTGGATCAATCGTGCTTTCTGTTTGTGTTGCAGCCAATGGCACGGGGAACATTTCACGGGGAGACGGAAGAATGGATTCAATGAAATTCCAGCAAATTCTGTAAGCAAACATAACACCAACTGTAAAAAAGCTGAAATTGAAAAGAGTATGGCTTCTACAAATGGATAATGATCTTAAACATACCTCAAAATCTACAATAGACTACCTCAAAAGGCGCAAGCTGAAGGTTTTACCATGTCCCTGATCTGAAGATCATTGAAAATCTGTGGCTAAACCTCAAACAGTGCACACAAGAGGGCCCAGGAATCTGCCTCGCTACAAAAAGCATTTACAAGCTGTGATACTTGCCAAAGGGGATGCTACTAGGTACTAACCATGCAGGGTGCCCAAAGTTTTGCTTCGGGCACTTTTCCTTTTTTTGTGATTTTGAAATTGTAAAAGATGAAAACAAGAAGAATAGTTTTTGCTTAAAATACAAAGGGATTATGTCATCTATATGCCTTTTGGAGACCATGTCATCTTCAGCTTTCTTAACTCTTCACAGTAACTGTAATTTTGTCTAGACTTTTCCATGTGACTGTATATTGTGATACTGCTTCATTTGAAATACCCTTTTCACTACATAATATTACTTTTCCTGGTGTAACCTCTATAAGCTTTACCTCTTGCCCATCAACCTGAAGTACTATAATTCGGGATTACAATTGTAGCCCAGATAACTATTGATCTTGCCTCCAATCTCTTCCCTTGGTGCCACTTCAACTGAGCATTGCAGTTAATATCTGAACCCCGTTTACACTTAGCCTTCTGATTTGGTACCCATGATGTATTTCATGATGTCTCATTTACTGACATATGGCAATAAAATGTTTAGGGGAATGCAGAATCAACTACGCTTTTCAGTACAACTGCATCCCGCAATGAAACATATACCCTGCAGTGTACATTATTGTTACATGGGATCCATCACAGGGCATGAATGTACGCTGCATACATTGATTGTTCACATTCAGGCATATGCCAGGGTACATTATTAACAGGACAATGTGAATACAACCTGGTATTGCATGCAAGGGCAGGACACGATGGCGCCTAAAGAGGTGGTTTCATAATGCGACCTGCTACTCTAGGCCAGATTCCTGTTGTAAAGGAGAAGATCAAAGTTCAGCCCTCTCTGACTCTTTTGGGGGGAGTTTAATAACTAAGACCAGATTTTTCAAACATTGGCCTTAAAGGGAATCTGTCAGCATCATATTGTCGTTTTTCTTTTTTCATGCATCCTAATAAAATCAAATACCTTAAATCTATATGTGTGGTTCATTTTCGTCCAGTAGTTTCTATAAAAAAGCGCTTATTCCGATATGCTAATTAAGATCCAGGGAGCCCAGAGGTGTGTTCCTCCTATAGCAAGTAGCCCAGGAACGCCCCCCTGATGTCATGTGCCCGCCGAAAATTTCAAAACCAGAACGCCTCCATCGGCCTAAATCGCCTCCCACAGGCGAGTCTAAATGCGCCTAACACCTGCGCCTAACACCTGCGCGATCATCAGTAAACTGAGGGCAAGAGCCTCATCGGCCGAGCCCAGTGACGTCGTCCCTGCGCACAGATCCAGCTGGATGCGCACTGGGCACTGCCCTCAGTTTACTGATGATCGCGCAGGCGTTAGGCGGTACTGCGCCTGCGCGAGATTTAGGCCGGCCGGGGAGACGCATCCCTTACAAGGAGAAGAGGAGACAGGACCTGGCGCGGGGGGGGGTGGGGGGGGTTTGCGGAGCATTTAGACTCGCCTGTGGGAGGCGATATATATAATGGGAGCGGGGGCGGAGTTCCGACACAGCACGGCAGTGCACGGAGAGAGGACGCCGGACTAAAACTACGACATGTCTGACATTTAGTCCGACGTCCTCTCTGGGTGCACTGCCGTGCCGGAGCTCCTCCCCTCCCCCATTATTGTCAATGGGGGCGACGCTAAATAGCAGCTGGATCCGTCCTGCCGCTAGTGTGAAACTAGCCTAAGGGACATATTAGACTTTCCAAGTCACCACTGGCAGCAGGGTTTTTCTTTGTAAAGAAGAAAGACGGAACCCTTAGACCAGTGATGACAAACCTATAGCACGGGTGCCAGAGGCGGCACTCAGAGCCCTCTCTGTGGGCACCCACTCCCTGGAAAAAGTCTATGGCGTACCAATATGCCTTAGACTTTTCCTGCCATTCATCAGCGCAGAGCGCACTAATGAACAGCACAGGCAGCGCAAGGCGCACTATGAACGGCACAGGCAGCACAGAGCGCGCTATGTACAGTACAGGCAGCACAGGGCGCACTATGAATGGCACAGGCAGCACAGGGCAAACTATGAACAGCACAGGCAGCACTCTGAATGTAGGCAGGCTATTATATCTAAATGATAAAGTACATGAAAGATATATTATATTGGTATTGAGGTTAAATTGCCTTGTTGGCACTGCGATAAATAAGTGTGTATTTGGTTGCAGTTTGGGCACTCTGTCTCTAAAAGGTTCACCATCACTGTCTTAGACCATGCCTGGACTTCCGTGAGCTCAATCGTATTACAATCCATGATCCGTACCCCCTTCCTTAATCAGATTGTTGGTGCCAAGGTGTTCTCCAAGTTGGACTTTAGGGGGGGCATATAATCTGGTCAGGATCAAGGAGGGGGATGAGTGGAAGACGGCGTTTAATACCCCAGAGGGTCATTTTTAGAGTCTGGTCATGCCATTTGGGTTAACTAATGCTCCCGCGGTTTTTCAGCATTTTATTAACGATATCTTTCATCATCTGGTGGGGAGGTTTGTTGTTGTGTATCTGGATGACATATTAATTTATTCTCCAGAAATGGAGACACATCAGGATCACGTGAGACAGGTGTTACAGATCCTAAGAGAGAATAAATTGTATGCTAAGATGGAGAAGTGTGTATTTGCAGGAAGTGCAATATTTTATCAGGAAGTGCAATCCTGGGTTACCTACTCTCATCTTCAGGTTTTCGTATGGATCCTGAGAAGGCCCGTGCTGTGTTGGACTTGGATCGACCCGAAAATCTGAAAGCGCTTATACGGTTTTTGGGATTCACCAAATACTACCATAAATTTATTTTGAACTACTCGACTGTGGTCAAACCTTTGACGGACACGACTAAGAGAGGTTCAGATGTCTCAGTCTGGTCTGATGAGGCATTACAAGCCTTTTCTGTGGTGAAGGAGTGTTTTGCTTCTGCTCCTATACTGATGCAACCTGATGTGTCACAACCATTCATTGTGAAAGTGGACGCATCCGAGGTGGGGGTAGGAGCAGTTTTGTCACAAGATCCTTCACCTAGTAAATGGCGCCCATGTGCTTTCTCTTCTACGAAACTCTCGGCTGCAGAAAGGAATTAGGATGTGGGTAATAGAGAGTTGCTGGCCATTAAGCTGGCTTTTGAGGAATGGCGTCATTGGTTGGAAGGAGCTGTTCATCCTATTACTGTGCTTACTGACCACAAAAATCTGGCTTATCTGGAGTCGGCTAAACGACTAAACCCTAGGCAGGCCAGATGGTTGTTGTTTTTTACCAGATTCAATTTCATCGTCACCTATCGCCCTGGGGTTATTAATGTCAAGGCTGATGCTTTGTCACGTAGCTTCCCTGGGGGGGCTCGGAGGATCCTAGTCCGATATTGTTTGAAAGGGGTAGTCTTTTCCGCCCTATATCCTGACCTTGAGGCAGAGGTGTTGGAGGCCCAGGGAGACGCACCACATTTTTGCCCTTCAGGGAAGTTATTTGTTCTTTCTGATTTACATCATATGGTGTTTAAGGAACATCTCTGTACGGTTCTCACAGGACACCCTGGGAGCAGATCCACTATTAATCTCATCTCTCGTAGATTCTGGTCGCCTGGGTTGTGTAAGAGTGTTGAGGACTATGTTTCTGCTTGTAGTACTTGTGCATGTGCTAAGGTGACACATACTCGGCCTTCCGGATCTTTACTTCTGTTGCCCATCCTGTCCAGACCTTGGACTCATTTGCCCATGGATTTTAACACAGATTTGCCTAATTCTTCAGGAAAAACTGTGATTTTGGTGGTTGTTGATTGCTTTAGTAAGATGCCGCACTTTATAGCATTGCCAGGTCTACCTAATGCTTAAACTCTTGCACAAGTGTTTGTCGATAACATTGTGAAATTACATGGTATTCCTTCTGATGTGGTGTCTGATAGGGGGACTCAGTTTATTTCCAAATTCTGCAAGGCGTTCTGTACTCGTCTGGGGGTACAATTGTTCTTCTCTTCGGTCTTTCATCCTCATTTTAACAGACTGAACACACTAACCAGAATCTGGAGACTTATTTGAGATGTTTTGTCTCGGGGAACCAGGAGGAGTGGTTTTCATTTTTGTCTTTAGCCAAATTTGCCATAAATAACCGTAGCTTAAGTGGTCATTCCTTCTGGGGGCGTGACCGGAAGTTGAGGAGAGCGGATGGAAATTTACAGCGCTCTGCCTAAGAATCTACATCTACCATCATCTACCCTTGAGTAATACATTGAAAGCTGTAAAACATCCCGGGACAACCTAGATACTCTCCAGGCTTCATTTTAAACCTAAAATAGGGAGATTTGGACCAGCTCGCAAAAGGCGGAGTCCTACAGTACAGCGCAACACCTACTTGTAAGACATCTGGACTTCCAATCGTGCCGTTATACTCTGACTGAGGCTGCTGCTGAAGAACTCCGCAGGACAGACCTGCAATCTTGCTAGGACCGTACATCATACAAGGTACCAGCGGTGCCTCGTACCCTGACCACACACACAGAGCTGCGCAAATGGGACTACCTGCTCAGCGTTGCACCGCCACCCGAGTATTCCTAACATCCAACAACGCAGCCACATCCCCCGGTTCCTGCCATTAACAACGAGGGCGGGTGGAAGTGGCTCTGAAATACCCTCAGATTCCGGGCCTGTGGAAGAACGCTGACCCCTGACTGCCTGATCACCACAAGAACCATCTGACAGTCAGCCCTCTGAGCACCGTGATTTTCACCTGTGGCAGAAGGGATGCCAGTAACGATATCTACCATCCGTCATTATACTGCCGGAGCACCAGAGTTCCAATAGTCCGGACCTCAGTAAGTTCCATACTTCTTTAAAACATCTCTGAAGACAACTCAGCTATCCGTCTGAAACATACTCAGGGCACAAAGAGAAAATCTCACTTCCACCTCTTCCCCATTTACTGAAGGAGCAGAGCTCCAATTTTTCTGGCTTGTGCACCACCCCAGCAAGCTACTAGATAGTCAGAGGGACTCTTACTTCAACTTCAGGACACAGTCCTAATTTCTCTGCAGCATTCAACAGCCACAATTCTTAACACTTGCGTGCTCACCAGCACCTGATGTGATTTAAAAGAAGAGGCCCTCAAGAGACCCAACATCTCTATAGTTTGCACCTTGAGACGAAATGGTGAAAATAGGTAACGCTAACTCCAAAGACACTATTAACTCTCAAAAATCTACCTAATCACGGGGCGAGATAGACAAATACATGACAAAAAAGGACATTATTGCTGCTATGCAGAGGACAGCTACACCATCTAAGGATGTCCTTCCTATGGAACAAGCGGATGCCGGAGAAGAGTCAGTGAAATGGTTTCCCACTCAGTCAGGACTCCCTCCCAATCTCTCGTTCATTTTTACAAAAGTGCTTGGATAAGGCGCTTGTTAAAGCTCTAGACCCCCTCTCCAAAGACTTACAAGACATTAAGCAAGATATAAAACATATTGGGGCTAGAGTGGAGCAACTAGAGGTCTCACATGCAGCTACATAGCTATATGTAGCTATATGCAACTATAGTTCAACTGTCACAACTAAAATGTCATCCTGCCAAAATTACCTCAATGCGGCCTTTGACGCCATTGAAGATCAAAAAAATAGAAGATGCAGAAATAATTTGAGAATCAAAGGCCTCCAAGAGACTGTTTTACCCGCAGCACTAAATACCACAGTCCAACAAATGTTATGCTCTATCCTAGGAGATTCCTACACAGGCGATATCACCATAAAACTAGTTCATAGAGCGTTACGGAAAAAGCCTAAAGAATCTGAACCACCTAGAGATGTCATTTGTCACCTCCTTAATTATAAGGTGAAAGAAGAAATACTGCAGCATAACAGAGCATCCTCTCAGACTGAATTTGGAGAAGCTCAAGTGCGCATTTACCGTCCAGGACTTCTCTCCACAAACGCTACAAAAGAGAAGAACTCTCAAGCCGTTAACTAAAGCGCTCAGATCTAGAAACATTCCATACAGCTGGAAATTCCCTTTTGGTCTTTTGTTCTCAGTTGGGAATAAACAGTTCCTGATACGCTCGGTGACAGACCTCCCAACAGTATATACAGCCTTAGAGTTACCCGATCTGCAAATCCCGGACTGGGCAGTGGTGAAAGACTTGGCAGATCTACCACAGATACAACCATCCGCTCCATGGGAAGAAGTAACACATGGCCGTTCAGCAAAGTCTAAGAAGAGAACTGGGAAGCTGACATCAAACAGCATCATCTCAGATAACACCTGAAATGTACAATTGGCAAAAGGGAATCTCCTCTACTTTTCTATATCTTACACGGTGGTACTCTCATCACCACTGAGTTACTACCTTCCCTACCTATAGCTGTTCTTCTTCTTATTCTATAACCAGCTGACTCCCCACTTCGGTCTTCTCTACATTTTGTCATACCAACCCACCATATGTCGTCAGAATTCACGCTAATGTGAGTTCAGACCTTAACTACTGCCAAAGGTCTCCCATATCTAGGTTAGTACTCATTCCTCTATTTTCTTCCTGATACACAACGTCCAACCTAGGCAGTTTTCTTATATAGACATCCAACAACCTACAAACTAGTTCCTCCAATATTCCTAAAATTTCGCTGCCCCCCTCAGTAGCACTATTATATTCCTTATAATTATCCCTTTTTTAAACTTCGCCCTTTACTTCTCTATCTACATAATGCCTTTGGCATAAGTTTAGTTGGGTCTCAATAGCCAGGGTACTTGTGATCAAAATGCCTAAGGATATAACTTCTTGTAGTACATCCTTGAGGCGATTGAATTGCCTTGACCTTATGATTGCACTATTTGAATGTTTAATAGATTAATACATCTCTTTTGTTGAATCTGTATTGAAGTGTTGCACTTGTTTTGCACTTATAACCCCTGCTTTCCCTCTCCCCCCACTCCTTGGTCTCTTCCTCCCAGCCCCAGGGCTACTGATACCAATCTGTCTCTGCATTTGAAAGATAGCTCTTTTAGATACCAAAATGACTTGCCTTAAGATTATATAATATAATGTGAGAGGATTAAACTCCCCATCTAAGAGAGGGCAGGTGATGTACTTTCTTAAAAATAATAAATCTGACATTCACTTACTGCAGGAAACACACTTTAAGAAGGCGAATACTCCAAATATGAATAGACTACATTTCTCCACGTGGTTCAATGCTTGCTCAGATAGTGGTGCGTCGAAAGGCGTAAGTATTGGGATTAACAAGCACGTCTCTTTCTCGATAGTAGATACGTACACAGATCCAGAGGGCCGATATCTTTTCATTAAAGGGAAAATAGGTAATAATACGTTTACTTTCGGGAATATCAGGTTCCCTGGCTTATTAAGGTTCTAAAGAAGCTGTCTTGTTTCTCAGAAGAAACTCTGATCCTTGCAGGGATCAGGTTCCCTGGCTTATTAAGGTTCTAAAGAAGCTGTCTTGTTTCTCAGAAGGAACTCTGATCCTTGCGGGGGACTTCAACGTGGCATTGAATCCACTCATAGATACTTCTACTGGTAAATCTGCCCTTCGATTTAGAGCACTGGCGAAGTTGAAACATTTACTTAACTCTCTCCAACTGACTAATGTGTGGTGCACCTTGCACTACGTCAAGCGCCTCCTCCTCCAACTTTATGAATGAAGCAGGCGGAGCAGGCGCGTGACGTAGTGTCAGTTTCGCTCCAGGCCTATCTGCTACCGGAGTTTGTGAGTACTACAGGGGATTGCGCTAATGCTGTATAGGATTGCCATACTTTAACAAACCTCCCAGGTCTACAGTTTACATATAAAGACTGCAGTAAGCGAGGCCCAGTGTAATAGAATACAGTGACTGCACCGGGCACCGCTGCGATTCTGACATCACTTGCCGGCCTCCAGCCCATCCTCCCTCCCCGCTGATACATCGCAGGTCGCGCTGTGCAGCATCGCGGCCGGCTGTGTATCAGCGTCAGCAGTGTAAGAATGGCAACATTCACCCCATAAGACGCACTGCCATTCCCCCCCCCCCCCACACACACACTTTTCGGAGAAGAAAAGTGCATCTTATATGGTGAAAAATACAGTATTTATACGCAAAATATAAACACTATGCTCATGGCGATAAGCCAACTAGATTTATGTTGGCTCAGATTAAAGCTAGGAAAAGTAAATTGTTTATTACTAATCTAAAGAGCCCATTTGGAGATGTATTACACAAAACTGCCCATTGCACTGCCCAATTACAAAAGCTTTGTTCCGCTATCTCTCATCAAGAAATTAAGGATGCAATTACCTCAACACCCAAGAACAAGTGTCCCGACCCAGACGGTTTGTCTATATTCTACTATACCACATATTCAGAGACCTAACTTAAACATCTCAGTAACTTATATAATGCTGCATTAGCTGGTGTGCCCTTTCACAAACAAACATTGATGGCCCAAACTTCTATTATCCATAAAGACGGGAAAGATCCAGCTTTATGTAGCAACTACCGACTCAACGTAGATCTTAAACTCAACTCTTTACTCAACGTAGATCTTAAATTATTTGCTAAAATCTTAGCTCAGACATTACAATCAATTCTCCCTTCACTTATCTCCCCGGACCAGGTGGGATTTGTACCTGGTAGAGAAGGTAGAGATAACATTTACAGAGTACTACAGTTAACCACATATGCTAAGCTATCAAAGAAATCATTAATATTATTAAGCACTGATGCTGAAAAAGCATTTGACCGAGTAGATTGGATGTACTTGAGATCTTCACTAGCTGCATTTGGTATTCCACCCAATTTTATCGATGCTGTCTTTACAATGTACCAGGATCCTACCTCGAGAGAGATGGTGAACGATGTGCTGTCGCCCGTGTTCTCTATATCTAATGGCACGCGACAGGGGTGCCCATTGTCTCCTCTGCTATTTGTGCTGATGATGGAGACTTTGTTGCAGAAAATAAGACAAGACTCCCGCATTAAAGGGATTCAGTGCGGAGGTAGGGAACACAAGGTGGCAACATACGCGGATGATCTATTACTAATCTTGACTGATCCAGCTACATCCCTCCCTATGATTGAGCTTTTATTTAATGATTTTGGCAAAGTATCAAACTTTAAAGTAAATATGACCAAGTCACAGGTTCTAAATATTTCCCTCCCTAAGCGCCGGACTTACCTTCTTTCCAATTCCTCATCATTCGATTGGTCACAACCCTCTATTAAATTTTTAGGAATCAAAATTTCTGCTGAACCTAGCCAATTATATAAAAATAACTTCTTGCCCCTACTGCAAGAGATTTCCAAAATACTAGATTCCTGACCCACTCTATATATTTCGTGGTTTGGTCGCAAAAATATAGCCAAATGCCTTATTTGGCCAAAAATAACCTATGTGCTCCAAGCTCTGCCCATATACATTCCCAATACCTTCTACTCTAAACTGAATCGGATCTTCTCCAGATATATATGGAATTTCAAGAAGCTGAGAATAAAATATACTACATTACAGCTCCCGCACAAATACGGTGGAACTGATCTACCTGCGTTGCGATCCTTTGTTAAAGCTGTGCACTTGAATAGAATAGTGGATTGGATTAGTTAACCTTTACATAAACTCTGGGTACCTATAGAGGAGGACATTATGCGATTCCCGTTAAGGCACATTGTTTTCACCAATCCAGCCACTCCAACACGTATTACCACACATAATATTTTTGTATCTGAAACACAAAGAATTTGGAATATAAAGGAGGTACGCACATCGTGATCCCCTTTTCCATCTCCACTACTACAGGTTAAGGACTTGCTCTATAACACTGATACTGAATATAATAATACCATACCAAAAGAGTTCAAACTTAACAATACCACTATTGATTTTATATACGAGGAAGGTACGCTTCCTACCATTACAACATTGTCTGAACGGCTCGGCTGCCCTCATATACCTCCTCTAATATTCAACAAACTCATCCTTTCTCTCAAACAGCTTATTCAGAAAGATGACCTACAGAGACCAGCAACAAAATTAGAAAATCTCCTAACCCAACTTAAAACTCTGAAAAAAGTTGTATCGACCCTCAGTAAACTATTGCTATCACCATCCACTGACTTGAAACTTCCCTTCATTAAAGCTTGGGAAAGAGATCTAGACAAAGAATTCTCAGCGGAAGACATGCTTCAACTCTTCCTAGCTCATAAGCAATCCTCTAAATGCATAAGAATGCAATAATTTGGATATAAAACCCTCACTAGATGGCATCTAACACCTGCAAAATTATACAAATACAATCCTTACTACAACCCTAACTGTTGGAGACGTGGACAACAAACTGGCACATACTATCACTTATGGTGGACTTGCCCACTTATTGTCACATATTGGTCGGCACTGAGTTCTAGCCCAGATCAATTGGATTGCGGGTAAAAATCTCCCCTTACTCCCAGAGATTTGCCTATTACATTAATTCTTGGAAAAACTCCCCAAACACACATTGAAACTGTTAAACCGCCTCCTTGCAGCTGCCAGAATAATGGTCCCTACCTATTGGAAGTCGGACGCCCTTCCGACGCCCAAACAGTGGTCTGAGAAAATTGATTCTTTGTTTCGTTTAGAGGAGTTGGCAAGCTGGGAGTCTAAGAAGCATGCATCCTTCCAGGAGATTTGGAGCCCTTGGGCAACATATATGATTTTTCCCACTTAAGAATTGATGGAGATCCACATAGTTTGAGAACCATATGTATACACTTGTTCTCCCCGCCAACACACAATACCAATTTTTGGTTCATCTTCTCAATTACCTTCCCCACATAGATCATATCAGATGCGGATCACTGGTTATGAGACTCATTCAGTACATCCCTTCTCCTTCCCTTGTCTTTTCCTTTCCCCTCTTACCTTACTGTTAAAATGAAAATTGTCATCTTTTTTCAGACATTGATAGCATACAATATCTAATCAGCCTAATGATATTCAGTTATTTTTAATATATGACATAGATTATTTTCATTGTACCAGTTTACTGTCATATTGTGGTGATATGAAGATCTCTCATTATTATGTACCCAGATATGATTGTCATACCCAATGTTCACTGACTATAAGCTGTATGCTGTATATGAATACTGGTATTGATGTTATGTTCTTAATTATTATTAATAAAAAGAACTTTGAAAATAAA
Organism: Bufotes viridis; assembly: GCA_033119425.1. Classification (NCBI taxonomy): domain Eukaryota; kingdom Metazoa; phylum Chordata; class Amphibia; order Anura; family Bufonidae; genus Bufotes; species Bufotes viridis. Next base: position 36,670,570 of record CM065598.1, read on the forward strand.
AAGTGGTCATTCCTTCTCCTCTATTTAGTCTAGCCTCACTCGTCATGCTATGCCAGGGCTGGTCAACCTGCGGCTCTCCAGCTGTTGTAAAACTACAATTCCCACCATTCCCTGCTGTAGGCTGATAGCTGTAAGCTGTCTGGGCACGCTGGGAGTTGTAGTTTTGAAACAGCTGGAGAGCCACAGGTTGTCCAGCCCTGTGCTATGCGGTTGATGGCTCCTTGTTTGTGGAAGTCCTGTTGTTGGTTCTCCCCGAGTTCCTGCTAGTCCGCATACTTCTGGAAGTTAAGTGTATATTCTTTGTTGTTTGTTGTTTTCCCCTACCTCCTGATATTAGGCCTGAGGGGGTTTCCTATTCCTTCATCTGGGAAGGAATATGCCATCCGTGTCCTGACACTATCTGCAGAGCCCTGTTAGGGTGAGATTGGGCTTAGGTTCCTGCGTATGAACATTCCTATCATCAAGGTCTGTTCATACTGATAGTTTTCCTTCCTTTGAGGAATATCTGGCTTTCATTGTGTTGTAGACCCATAACTGGGGCTCCACATTTATTTTGCATATTCCTGTTTCCCAGGGAGCTTTGCACTTCGGATTGCTGTGTTGAGACTCTTAAGTGAGGCTCCGCGGTGTTTTTTGTAGCTGGTCTCCCTGAGATCAGCTATTGTTGTGTTTGAGTAGTCTCCGAGGCATTGCTCCCGGTTAGCCAGAATCCTACTCCGCACTGATGAGGGGCAACACCCCGAAACAGCTGTCTGTGGATGGATAACTGGCTTAGGTTTTCCCTGTCACATCCTTAAAGCTTGTAAAAAAGCGGGATCTTGACATAGGGGCCACTTAATATGGTGGATTTGGTGATCTCTGTAATGGAGACACCCCTTTGCTCGGTTTTCCTTCCTTTGAGGGATATCTGGCTTTCATTGTGTTGTAGACCCATAACTGGGGCTCCACATTTATTTAGCATATTCCTGTTTCCCAGGGAGCTTTGCACTTCGGATTGCTGTGTTGAGACTCTTAAGTGAGGCTCCGTGGTGTTTTTTGTAGCTGGTCTCCCTGAGATCAGCTATTGTTGTGTTTGCATACTGATAGCAGTCAGGGCTCGGCATAGGGACTCACTAGGTGTGATCATTTCCCTTTCCCTAGGTTCCAGGCCTAATACCTTTTCCCTTCCCTTCTGTGTTCAGTGTGGAGTGACAGCTGGTGCTCCTTCTGCCCCCCCCCCCCCCACACACACACTTTAGCAGTCATGGCAATGGAGCGTGAGCTCGGAGGGTCCCCCAAGTTGGAGCTTCATGAAGATGGGCGATGGTGCACATAGGCAGCGATTTACCGAGTACAAAGGATGTCTCGATAGTAGTGGAGTTTTTTTATTCCCTTCAGAAGGTGTAAAAAGGCACTCTATTTCGGACCGGTAGTGAGGGTCTAGCATTGTGGAGAGCCAGTAGTCATCCCTCTGCCGAATGGTTATAATGTAACTCAGCATGCAACTGGCCATTTGCGCAAGGAACTCGGAGGGACTCCCTGCCTTCATCTCTACTGCATACTGCCACGGTCTGTTGGGTCATCTGTGTCCTCTTTGTCGTCGCCCTCTAGGTCCCCCTGCTCCTCTCCTGTCGCTTGGGCAGATTAACCATCTAGTTCTGTATAGAATTGCAGGGCATTTCTGCCCTCCTCATCCTCCTCCTGTGCCAATTCATCTTCCACAGGGCTCGGGTGACCGTGAGATGAAGACGCCACGTTGTCTGTCCCCTGGCCAGTCAGATTTATCAGCATCCCCTCAAGGACATGAAGGAGTGGAATAATATAATTTATCCCATAGTCCTGGTGATTGACAAATAAAGTGGACTTTTGAAAGAGCCTGAGCAAACCTCAGGTTTAATGCATGAGCTGTCACTGTCTAACGTCAAAGTTACAATGAAGTGTAGTACTGTCCATCTGCTTCATCAAGAAATCATTCACGGGTTTACTTTGTTCATACAGTCGGTCCAACATGTGGAGTGTGGAGTTCCAACGTGTGGAAATGTCACATATAATGTGATGTAGGGGAACACGATTCTGCCTTTGCAGGTCAAGGAGGGTTTGTTTTGCATAGTAAGAGTGGCTCAAGTGCATGCACAGTTTCCTTGAGATTTTCAAGACATCTTGCAGTTGGGTGGAAGTCGGATGACAACCATATTAAAGACGTGCGCCTTGCAGGGCGCATGGGTCAGCCGTCCTTGACGCAGTGCAGACAGAATGTTCTTCCGGTTATCGATGACTCTGGTTCCCATCTCCAGTTGATGAGGAGACAACCAGGATTCGATTTATTGGTTGATGACATGAAGCAGTTCCTCCCTGGTGTGACTCCTTTCGCCCAGGCTGACCAGGTGTAGAACCGCGTGACAACACCATGCTTTGCATTAGTGGTATGCTGGAGGACCACTTTGAACTGTACCTACAGTGGAGGCTGGGGACTAGGCATGAGGAAGCAGAGGAGGACATTGGCGGCGAAATCCCACAATTACAACGCAGAATTGACTTTGCCATCACCTGGCTAAGTTGCTGGTGTGCCAGAACCACATTTCCCCCGTGGGCTGTAAAGAACATATATTGTCCACACTGGCATGAACTGTACCAGACACCAACAGGCTCAAGGACTGGCCCACCTTCAAGTGCTGAACATACGTGTGCAGGACTCGTACAGCTTTTTTTAAAAAGTAACAACATCTCAGGACTCTCCTCCTTGGGTGCGCCCAAGCCATCAGTTCTCTGAAATGTTCAGAGTCCATGATATGGAAAGAGAGGTACTGTAGTACCAACAACACGCATTCTGTTGTCTCTTTGCAATCAACTCGGTGATCGATTGCTGGCGAAAAACGTAACGAGGAGGAGCATCAGAAGCAATAGACAAAAAGAAGAAGGAACAACAACTTCCTTCTGCTGGATGAGAGGAGCTTGAACTGTTGAAGAAGGAGTGCTGGCCGTTGCGAGATGCAGCAGTTGCTGTATCAGGCTGTACCACTACATTAGTGCCTCAGTTTTCTCAGGCCACTTTATGGTTATGCTCGATGTGTTGACGCAGGGCTGTGGTGCCAATATTAGCGCTCTGACCGCATTTCACCCTAACCCAGTATGGCATTTTACCCCCACTACTCCTTGCTAACTGCCTGCCGCTATTTTTATGAACCCGTGCACAGCTAGTTGTATTCTGACAGGTAGGCTTCTGAGTAGCAGATGGTATACCTCGGGCGCATTTGGCTCCAGATCCACTGCTTTCACCCTGGTGGCTTATTGGCACACTGCCACCCTGCTGCTGTCTCATGGGCCTGCTATCACCCTCACCCCTTGATGTTGCCCCCTCTTTACTCGGCTCCCACTTGCAATCGGCAACATCATAATCCACTACTGTCTGTTCGTCACTTATGTCCCCCTCACCAGTCTCACACAACTCCCAGCCGACTGTCATTATCGCTAGTTGGAAACCTAGGGGAGGACGAAGTGGACGTTTCTTTAAATCCTGTTCTGGCCTGCAGCTACTGACTGTCCTTACTAAGCTCATCCTAGCTGAAAAGCAGAGGCGGCAGCATACATTAATTTCTGAGCATAAGGAGCAGCAAAAGCAATAGGCAGTTGCAGGACAGGTGAGCGCACAGAGGCAGTTCCTGGGCCATGCCAACTAAGTGTGGTGTCAGAGGAACCCACCGATTACTGGCTTTGTGTATCTGTTGTCACCGGAGATGATGTTGAAGAGCGACTCAACCATTCCATTACGGCTGGATTGTTGGTCAAAATATGACCAGAGGATGATAGTGGGAGCTCTGGCCTGTCGCTGTGGCTGCTGCTCCCACCACCCCTTCTTCCGCTTCTTCTTGTGCCGGCTACAGCAACATTTTTGCCACTGCCAGTTCCTTTTGAGGGCCCAGGCAACTGTCTGTTGGCTATAGTGTACAGCAACTAAATCAGTAATGTAACTAGGTAACTACAGTAGGTATAAATGCAGCAGAGGAACTAGATAAACATGCCTATATATTAGACTGCCTGTTGACCACGAGTCTGATGCACAGTAAGTCTATTTATAACAGAACAGGTTAGGTATAAATGGTGCAGCAGATGAACTAGATGAGCACATCTATATATTAGACTGCCTGTTGACAATAAGTCTGATGCACAGTAAGTCTATGTATGACAGAACAGATTAAGAATTAATGGCGCAGCAGGTGAACTAAATAAACACCCCTATATATTAGACTGCCTGTTGACAACGAGTCTGATGCACAGTAAGTCTATATATAAAAGAACAGATTAAGAATGAATGGTGTAGCAGTTGAACAAGATGCACAGGGCTATTACACAGCCTGCACTGTCCCTGAACCCTCTCTATGCTCTACCTACGGTGGCTAAAATATCTCCCTGCATTTTCCCTGCAGTCTCCCTATGCAATATTCTACAATTAAAAGCACTCTCCAACACTGCCCCTAGTGCTTGCCACGTCTCTTCCTATGCTCAATTTACAGTGAAATGGTGCAGACCGCACAGGATGAGGTATTTATACGGCTGTGACACCACAGGGCATGGCTATCTGCTGATTGGCTGACTGCATGGCATCATGGATCATATCACGTTCTCAGGCTTCCTACTTTCACTTTGTAACACATGTAGCCACCATTTTAGAAAAAGAAATGATTCGTTACCACAAAGTGTGAAAAAAATCTGATTCGGGGCTAATCGAATTTTTCCTGAAATTCGTATCGAACTCCACTTTGTTAACGTTGATTCGCTCAACGCTAGAAACCGGAATACCCCTTTAAGTTCTAAGTGAGCTATTTTTACATGAAATATGTGTTCTATGTTCTATTGTAAATAACGTACGGGTCTATGAGATTTGCAAATAATTGCATTATGTTTGATTTACATTCATTTACATTTTACACGGCGTCCTGACTTTTTGGGCATTGGGGTTGTATATAAGTTATCCTTTACGTCAGTCCTTCAGCCTGCATCACCCTTATTGGTGTAAAAGTCTCTCTCGTCACACCGAGGCACCACGTAGCTGAGGCACTTCTAACACTATAGGCCTGGAAAGTCCTATTGCTTAGCAACTGTTACCATGGCCACTGTGACGTGTAATGATGTCACTAATCCTGAGTCATGCTTTCCTTTCTCTTGCAAGCCGACAAGGTCACATCCACTTAGAGGATAATGTTTGAAATTAACCCCGTAATTAACATCCTTACTCATTGCTCCATATTACCTTGATAAAACAGGTACCCCATGTCCAGCCAACACGTAATTGTACTTATTTTCCTAATAATTTCCTACATGGAAACTGTGAGTCCACCCCCTCACCTACTGTACTTTGGTACAGTCCAAATACACTCTTTCCCTGATCCTGATTGGTCATCTCCTCCTCTCTACCCCCACTCTTCCCTGCAGCAGGCAGCAAGGCATTGTGGGAAACTCCCAGGTTGGTCCCTGCAGAGCATCCTCTGAGCTGCAGAGCGGGTGAAGCAGGGAGGTAATGTATTTCTATGCTTTTTATTACCGGTCCTCACTCTGGTAGACACATTTACTCTCCATGTTACTGATGCAGGGACAGCTCGCCATTTAAGTCATTTTCTGATGACGTTGCTTTGACGGAGAACTGCATAGGTTTAGCTACTCTAAAAGTGGACAGAATGTGCTGGGACTTGTAGTTCCACCATGGCTGGAGATTTACACATAGACTGTACTCTTGTTTATTATCAGTATGCTTTGTTATAATGACGGTCTATGTGATCCGTGTCAATATTAGGCTTCTGAAGTTGGTTTTGATAGGGGTTTCTCTTACCTACAAATTATTATTTGAGGCAGGCCTCAGAGATAGCACATAGAGTCTAGCCTGAAAATTTGGTTAAAAATCAAGTCAGAAGGAAAAGTATATTCGTAATAATGGTTATATCTGTTCCTGGGAAAGCTGGGTGATGAAGACCAAACGGGCAGCTACGACAGATCCTGCATGGGCTCTCTCTGTCAGATTTGTTATGCCCTGATATCGACCCCACTCCCAAAATTGCAGCTGGGCAGGAGTCTGGGAAAGCTGGGTACCTGTGCCAGCTGCCATACTGGGTGACGTGATGTCTATGGACTGAACTGGTTCTGATTTCCCACCAACGTCTCCTGACCTTGGCAGCTATACCTTGTGAAGGCTTCCATGGCAGCAGTGGGAAGGGCAACGGCAGAGGTGACTTTGCGGTAGCTGCGGTTTACAGATGGCTGCCTAGAAATATCCACCCTACGTGTGCTGGAAGATATGCAATGCCTTTTGTAATGAGTTCATCTCTTTCACTGTCAGCTACAGTCATTTGAGCTGTCTCTCCATAAACAAGGCCATCTGACTGTGAGGGGGAAATGTGGACTGCAGCACTCAAACGACACCCTCTGCAGTCTGTCACCCAGCTTTCCTAGATTCCTGCACGCCACGTTCAGAAAGATACACAGATACGTCCATGCAATCCTCGGTTGCTGTATATTTAGGCAGTCCTGTTAGTTAGAGGTCAGGATGACAGATATAGGGGGCATGGAGGGTGCAGTGGTGCCCGGTCTTGGTGGTTCCAGTGGTTTCTCCATCACAATGGAGAACATTAGACCTATAAAGAAAGGATGCAGAGCTGCAATTGTAGACTTATTTGCTATATTGCTATAATGATGTAAAGCAGAAAAAGTGGGAGGAAAAATAAACACAAAATATACCATATAATTTCGTACAATAGCCTGTGATGACCTGACACCAGGCCCCAAGTCCTCCAATGTCAGACCTTGTGATAGTAACTGCCTACCTACAGTAGCTACTATAAAAAATTACTTGGAATAAGATATAATAATTTTGTAATGTATTTCTTCTACCTTTTATTGCTCCTATTTATCGTTCTGGGCTGTTGTCACATGACCATGTCCATGCATCTCTTTCTTACTTCCTGTGGCCTTATGTCCATGGGCGAGGCAGTGATAGGGGAGTGTCTATGTAACTGGCTGGGTGGGAGGAGCTAAAAACTAGCTGGATGTTGTTAGGGGTGGGGCTGGAGCTGTGGCAGAGAGAGGAGAAGTGCATCACGGGTTTGGTTGGATGCAGTAACAGGAAGTGCTACAGGCAGGATGTATACAAGCCGGAGGGATTGGTTTACATGGTAAAAATGGGCCAGGATAGTCCAAAATTTTTAAAAAAAGAAGCACATGAGATAAGCAACTACAGAGGCTTATCTGATAAAAACCATAGTAATCCCAGAAAACTTCTTTAACATACTTACCAACATTTAGGTTGGTAAAATCAGGGCATCCAAAACTCAGCCCTGGGACAGCCCAAACTCCGCCCCCGGAAACGGCCACTTATGGGTGTTGTCATTAACCCCACCCATTTTCGGCCCGGGACAGCCCGAATTTACCAGGCTATCTTTGAAAATCAGGGACAGTCCATGCAAATTTGGGACAGTTGGCAACTATGCTTTAAGTTATTGCATAATTTCCCTCTGTGGCTCCTTCTACATTTATGTGTATCTTTATATAATATATTTGTTAATATTTTGTTATCCTTATATATTATTTCTATCTATCTTATATCATATATAATATGTATTATATGCATTTTCATGTACAAACTGTATGTATAGAATATATTGCTGTTTATAGCTTTTTCTATATACTTTAGGAAAATGATCTATAACAGGGATGCCCAACCTGCGCCCTCCAGCTGTTGCAAAACTACAATTCCCAGCATGCCCTAATAGCTGTAGGCTGTTCAGGCATAATGGGAGTTGTAGTTTTGCAACAGCTGGAGGGCCACAGGTTGGGCATCCCTGATCTATAACATAGATGTCTTTCTCCTGAAAAAGTCTTCTTTCAGATGAGTGTATAGTGTTAAATCTCCAAATGTGTTAATTTAGTGCTTTGTACAATTATTATTATTAATAAATCCAATGAAAGCTCTTGCGGTGCCCTGGGAATGTACCAAGCGACAGCAGAAGCAATGGGACTGTGGTTAAAGTGACACACAAGTCTCATTAACTGAAATAGCATCCGGACGTCTGTGCCAGGATGGGATGCTTTAATGTATTGCATAAAAACTGAAATCGTCCTAGTCTATATTTATAAAGCGGGCGATCAGACATGGATGACAACCAGAAGCAGTAAATCACAGTCTTCTGCCATTGTATTTATTAAGTTAACACAAATGAACAAAAAATATTGTAAAAATATGACATCAATTGAGAAATTAAGCTGTTACAAAGATTCACGATAAGTGGGGACTGTTTCATACAGAAGACAATTCGGCTCACATGATAAATTTAAGAAAAATTGCGCCAACAGCTTAGGGCCCTAACACATATGCAGGGATCCAGTTCAGTTTCCCTCTTGCATGGTGCAGAAAAGCCAAAGGGAAACTAAAGCCAGGATTGATCCTACAGTTTTCAATGGGATCGTTCATAATCATCCAGCCCATTATATGCAAATAAAGGACTGGGCAGACACAACTGACATATGTGCACCTAGCCTGGGTTTCCGCTCCTTTGCCGGGTCTCCCTGGATTGACGTGGTTGCTGCAGCCAAAGGTTGGCTGTAGCGGTAACGTGTCTTCTATGCATTACATGGCCCAGTGGCATGACGCAAGGGAGACATGTCACCAGTGCAGCCAATCACTGCTTGCAATAGCCACGTGACCCACATGAAACAGGGGAGACCTCAGAGCTGCATTGGCCCAGGGTGACTCATGAGCGCGCAGACATGGTGGAGAGGACTCAAGGAGAAGTCATTGTATTCCAGCGCTGGTTTGCAGGGAACAAGGGAGAGCATCCACATAAAAATAAGTGATCCAAGGTCAGCAGTAGCGGTACTATTCATGTAGTACTGTACTTAATAGGCATGGATGGAGGTGACATTCAGATGGGGTTGTCCGAGTTATGAAAAAAAAATATATAGCACTGTAAATCTGATGGGCAGCAATATATGATTAAGCTAAGCAAGTTTTAGGCAAAAATAATATTTCCTTATTTCCCTGGAGCGGGACTGAGCTCGGTTCACTCAAATGAAGCTTAGCCCCGCCCAGGCCAGTGATACTAGTCGTGACGTCACTGGGCCTGAGGTAAACAGCAAGAAGGCCGCAGCGCTACTGCCAGTGCCGCTGCCTTCTCAAACAGCTGATCGACGGGGGTCCCGGGTGTTGGACCCCTGCCGATCAGTGAACATGGTAAGTAGTGATATGTGCCATATGCACTTCTGTTCCCAGCAAGGCATGACTTTAAAAAAGAGCGATTGGCTACAGGTAGGAGAGATCTGTACATTTTTATTACTACCGTCATAAAGACATACAAATAGTTTATTACAGATGGGACTGCACTTATCCTCTGGATAGGTCACCAGTATCTGATCGGTGGGGGTCCTACCCATGAGATCCCCACCGCTCAGATGTTCGAGAAGGCAGCGGCGCTCGCAGTAGCGAAAAAACCTAAAGAGGACCTTTCACCGGTCCAAAGTTTGTTAGGTAAAGCTATGTACATGCAGAGCGGCACCCAGGGATGTCCCTGCACTTACTTGTATCCCTGGGTGCCGCTCTGTTCGCCCGCTGTAGCCTCCGGTACCGGCGCACATGCTGCTGCTAATTTTGCTGTGGGAGGAGACATCCTCCTTTGCACTGGGCGTCTCCTTCTCCCAGGCTGGAGCGCTGGCCAATCGCAGCGCTCAGCTCATATCCTGGGAGGTTGCAGGATTGGCCAGCGCTCCAGCCTGGGAGAAGGAGACGCCCAGGGCAAAAGAGGATGTCTCGCCCCAGGCAAAATTAGCAGCAGCACGTGCGCCGGTACCGGAGGCTACAGCGGGCGAACGGAGCGGCACCCAGGGATACAAGTAAGTGCAGGGACATCCCTGGGTGCTGCTCTCCATGTACATAGCTTTACCTAACAAACTTTAGACCGGTGAAAGGTCCTCTTTAAGTTAGCTAATACTGTATGTAGGGTTACAACATTAGTCTTTAAAACAGGAGTAAGTTTACCTATAAGCATGGTTGGCCTATAATGGGAGGAAATTTAGTTTAAAATCTGTCACAGACAATACAAACAACAGATTTCTTCTTTAAAATCTGTGTCAGACTGTCTGTATTATGCTTTTTAGAAAGTTTACTTGCCTGATATAAGCTAGCTGTAGGCTACAATAAATGGGAGCCAGTACTCTCTGCTCTGCACTGATGTGAGGCAATCACCCCGAGACAGCTGTCTGCAGATGAGATGCTGGCTTACTTATTACTTACTAAAGCAAATTCCAAGTAATAAAAGGTACGTCAATATAGCAGAGATCCCTGCATATTTGAGAAAGAGGAGCATTCCCCCAAAACCTCCCTACGGTGTGTGTTCATGCCAAACTCTTCTCCTTCACTATTCTCATTGCCACAAGAACTTTATTGGATTCTTTTTGTACTTTGTTGAATTATTTCGACTTTATTTGGATGACACTGGTATGCATGCACATATTTCTATTAAATTACTTATACTACTTAGAGTCCTCAGGCAGCATTTTTACTTATTATTGGATACTATCCTGAGGATAGGTAATCAATATCATGAAACCAGACACCCCTTTAACAGCATTTAGCAATATGCTTTACAGCAGTTGCATGGATCATAGGAATCTGTAAACTGGAAATGTTTGACTGCTATGGGAGACTGTTGTGGGCATGCTTTGCACCCTGTATAGAGGTCATTGTGCACGCAAGGGGGTGGGGGTGAGCAGTGACCATCACCTATTGTGAATAGTGTGATATTTATGAATAGGTGTTACCAGTTAATGTAATCCTGCCTTTGGTGATAATGATGTGATTGCTGAAAGTGAACACTCAGAACAGGAAGGGTCAGCCTATTATAAGGTCAGTGTGAAAACTGCAGGGATTCAGGAAAATATTTATATAAAAAATACATAAAACTATTCTTAATATAAAAAGTTGATTTTAAGGGGTTGTCCAGGTTCAGAGCTGAACTCAGACATACCCCCATTTTCATCAAGGCAGCCCCCATGATATGAGCATTGGAGCATTTCATGCTCTGATGCTCTCCTTTGCCCTGTAGATCCGGTGACGTACCGGGGTCTCAATGGGGAAAGCTAGGCAGATGCCTCCGCCCAGCAGTGAACCTGGTGACATCAGCGGCACTAATGGGCGGGCTTTAGCACTGTCCTGTAAAAGGACAGGGGCAGTGCTAAAGCCCATCATCAGAGCCGGTGACGTCACCAGGCTCACTGCTAGGTGGAAGCCTCTGCCTAGCAGTGTAAAAATAAAAACAAACAGCATGAAATGCTCCAATGCTCATATCAGGGGCGCCGGAGGGGTGAAAATGGCGATATGTCCAGGTTCAGCTCTGAACCTGGACAACCCCTGAAAACAATCATTGTCTTATAATTTGTCCTCCAAAGACTTGTGCATGTCTTTAGATAATAACTTTGTTGAAAACCATGACTACCTCACAAGCCAAAGAATTATAATCCATTTATAAGTTATATCTTTTACTACTCAGATACTAAATAGACTTGTTGTTTTTAGCTACGGTAGAAGCAACAGGAATTCAAAATGGAAGCCAAGCCACGTACTACAAGTGTGAAGAAGACTGACAAGGGCAACCCTGCCACTGGCGGAGAAAAGAAAGAAGGGTCCATTAAGGAACAGTCTAATCCTACTCCTAAGAAGACAACAACAGGAGACACTGCACCGGCCAACCACGAAAGCTCCAAACCTACTGTACCCGAGCCTCAGGGTCCACCAGCAACAACTGAGAACAAAACCAGTGGCGAGGAGCAGGAGGCTTCCAATGGAGCTGCGGAGGGCTCCGAATACGAGGGCCTAAAACCAATATTAGTGGCTGCAGGAGTGGCTGTAGCTGCCATTGCCGTTATTATCGGCGTTGTATACTTAGCCCGGAAAAAATGAACTGTTGCTAGTATGTAGGCAAAAAATGTATAAAATTGTTCCAGGCAGGGGCTAATATGTACAGTTTCTTCAAAGAACGTCGCATGTCTCAGATTTGTTACTCCTTCATCACACGCAGCCATTCAGATGTCAGGAAGAAGAAGATCACAGGGGGAAAAAAAGAAATTGAAATTGTCGGGGCTTCTTCTATGTGTTAGAAAGTTAAAGATGGCCGCCTGGCTTTAAACCACTGAGCAAACAATGGACGTGATTCTGGCATGGACAGCACTATTTCTTTCATGTATCGATTCATTATGTGTTTCACCTTTTATGTTGATTTTTATATTGTTTAGTAGCCGAGATCTGTCTTGTTCACAAGTCTAAAGGGATGACTACGAAGTTCCCCCAGGTTTTCATTCCTTTTCATACGTCTGTATACTATGCCAATGGCCACGCCGTTCTTCACAAGGCATCGCAGATATGTTTTTGATGTTCTTATAGCTATAAGGCATATACTGCTTATTAGTCCTTGCTAGGCTTTCCAACAAGTATAATTAAACTTGATCACCATGATCACCACAAGTGACTACTATTTCTTATCCATGCCACATGTCACTTGTCTGCCTCTTGACGTCTTCCTGCTCTCCGATGTTTTCTATCATACCCTGATGATGTTGCGCAATTTCGATTTTATGCTTGGTACACACTTTGAAATTGAATGTGCACTAGAAAATATCCATCCCAATTACAACTGTCAAGCATTGGCGTCAAAATGGTTGTGATTGTAGTAAACAGGAGGCATTGTGAAGAAGGGATAAGTGATGTGAGGCGGGCTGGAAATAGCCAGCAGACATGCCTCATATCATCGTTTGGCTTCTCCATTAAGTACACAATGGATTTGTGCATTAGCTATTTTTAGGCAGCTATCTTATTTCATTACAGGCCATCTTCTACTTTGGGTACAAGACTTATTTGAACTATAATATTAATCAATGTTTATTTAAAGCGGTAGTCCCTTCTTATAAAATGGTGGTATAATGCTAGCACTTTATGATCAACCCCTAGGACCCCACTGATCCTGTGAATGAAAAGGCTGCACTGATGCATGCCCTTTAAAATCTACGGACACCTCCGGAGGCAATCATTGTATTTTTACTCATTTTGGGCTAAAAATCATTTTTGCAATTGGTGTTTATGTGATACAGGCGTATTCCCATCTGAGACAATGGGGACACCTCTGGGACCCGCACCTACACCAAGAACGGAGCAGGGAAAGTGGTGGCTGAAGGAGCCCGGGTTTCCCTGGGTCTGGCCACCCCCAAGCGCTCTCCTCATAGTAGCGAAATGGAAGCGGATCGTGCTTGTGCGGCCACCGCTCCCATTTATTTCTATGGGGCCAACGGAAATAGCCGAGCCAGCACTCGGCTATTTTTTTGGCAGCCACATAGAAATAAATAGAGGGCCCTCTACAACTTTTCGGGCTCTATTCTCAGTGTAGGTGCGGGTCCCCGAGGTGGGGGCGATCGTAGCGATATGCCCCCATAGTCTCAGAAGTGAAAACCCCTTTAAATTTCAGTCTATTGGCAGATTGACATTTTCTGTTTAGTCAGATGATGGCTCATGTATAGCTCTTATCTCTGATATCCTGCCCTCATAAACACTCTTTTAAGTCCTATTCTTATCAGTTTGATAACAATTCAGCTATAATGAGTGTTTATGAGGTCAGGAGATCCACGCGACAGTGTGAAAATAGACTGAAATTAAACCCCTGTATAATAAAAAACTGCTGAAAAAGTTTAATAAAGATCAACTGCAAAAATCATTTTTAACCTAAAATGAGTACAATGCAATAATAAAATAATTGCCTACAAAGATGTTTATCCCCTTTAAGTTCCCCGCACTGCAGCACCCTAGCCATTTGCAACCAGCTCCATTTACTTGTATGGGGCCACACTGCATTTCCCTATAAAATGGGCACCAGGGAGCCACTGTGCAGACAAAATATGTTTGGGCTCTGACCTCTAGGACCCCCACAGATCGTACCATGATGTCATATCCTAGCGATTATGTCTTAAAATGGGAATAACCCACTGAAATGATACCTTCGTACACAGCTACACTATGAGCACTCATTCAATGGGGATATCTATGAAACTTGGTGCTCAGGAGAAAAATATATGTGCATTGCAGCAGCCGATCAGATTCCGTAAATGTTCTAGATTTAGATTTGTTTGATCAGACCGATCAGCATCGCTCAATTAACACGATAAAAGCCACAGAAGTGATAGACTTGTGAAATGTGGTCTGATTATTGTGTTTTGCTGCAGGATCAGGAGTAGCTTTGATTTCAAGCTGCTGCCATGGTTAGAATTATGACCAGTATGCTCCATGACGGAATGATTTTTGGGCATATACCTATACAACTGGCTTAGTATTGGCTATATTAGTGGGTATGGTCAAGTTGCAGTCTACCTTAAAGGGGTACTCCACGTTCAAAAACTTTTGGTCTACCCCCCTCCCCTCGACAGACCTGTGAAGGGAAGCATACATACCTTCTCTCTGCAGCTTAGTTCCAGCTCCAGTTCCCTGCTTGTCAACTTCCAGTAGATTGGACAAAGGTCACGTGTGCTGCTGCAGCCAATCACTGGTTGCAGTGGTGATGTGCCCCCCAAGCAGCATGTGACCCAATGACCCTCTAGGGGGTCATGTCACTGCTGTTGCCAGTCATTGGCTCCAGAAGTTGGCGAGGAGGGAATCAGGACACAGAGGACCAAAGGAGCAGGAACTGAGTGGTGGGGAGCAGGTCTGGCATGCAGGAGGGGGCAGCTGCCCAAAAGTGATTCAATACAACCATTTTAATGAAGGCTATGCAGGTTAACACTTTTAGATATTTTTAAAAGGGAAGGAAATGGAAATCAATGCTGCACCCATTTTTGTGACTAAAAAATTAGCACGTAAAATACGCCTTGCATTTACTTCGATGCGTCGTTATTGTATAACATAATATAATACATTGCTGACACATAAGCAAGCATTACAGGAGCTCAATATAAACTGGGATCACCCTAAACGCCAGTGACGTCTGTATCTCAGAGGCATCCGTGTCCATTTTCTATGTTCCCAGGGCTGCATACAGACTATGCATACACCTTGGTTCATCACCCAGTGCATACATTGAGCTTCCATCCAGTGAACGCTTGGCCTATATTAACTACTATGATCCTGCCCCGATTTTTTTTTTTTTAAATACCGAAGCGTATATATGCAATAAAGCAGTTAAGCTTACAAATGGATCAAGGCTTACCCAGAATATGAATTCATTTCAGCAGAGGGATGAGTCTTTTTCTAAGCGTAATTAGCTAATCGCATCCACGGCAAAACAGCCATGAATTCTGCACTTATAACCCTCATTCATTTTTAATTTTCCCACTTTGATTGCTGCCGGTTAGCGTCTACGTAACATGGTTTGCAAGAGAGGTACATTGTTACACATATCGAAGCTGAAAGCCTTGAAAGACTGCTCGCCATATGGAATATTTGGCTAGTAGTGGGGGGTCTCTGCTGGAGACTGTATATTAGGCCTCTTGCACACGGCCGTTTTGGTTCCATTCTGTGCATTTGGGACTGTGATTTGCGGTGCCGAATGCATGGGCATTGTTCGGGCGGCGGCTGGGACGGATCCACACGCATTTAACTTGAATGGGTCCGTAATCCGTCCATTCCGCAAAAAGATAGAACAATTTCTATTTTTTACAGAATGGAAGCACGGATCGGAACCCCACGGAAACACTCCGTACTGCTTCTGTGAGGTTCCATCCGTGCTTCCGTTCCGCACCGCACCACATCTCCCAATTTGCGGACCCATTCAAGTGAGTACCCCCACGGAAGCACTACTGTCGTGTGCAAGAGGCCTTAACTAGAGCTGAATCTATGGCAGTTCTCAGCCTTGAGAGGACCTGTTACCACTCCTGTCTGTTTTGCTAAGTCATTTTATTCCCCATGCAGTAACAATTCTGGAGCATGCTTTGTTATAACGGTATGGTCTTCCAACCCTCCTCAGTTATTGCTACTAGAAGTCTACATTTGGGTGTTCCCAGTTAGGGGTGTGTCCCTTCACAAATAATTCACTTCCTGATTAAACAAAAAACTTTAATCAAATCTACTAATAAAAAGGGCAATTAGGCCTCCTGGCTTTTTCACAATAAAGGGCTAATGCACACGGCCGTTAATTGCGGCCGTTCCGTGCATTAGGGACAGCAATTTGCGGTCCCCAATGCACAGGCAATATCCGTGCAGATTTCACAGACAGATCCAGATCCATTCAACTTGAATGGGTCCGTGGTCTGTCCGCACCGCCAAAAAGTGATTGTGGACCCATTCAAGTGAATAGGTCCACCTCCATGATGGTAACACCCAGGAATGGAAGGGTTTACAGATATAGGGAAAGATGCTTTAGGATGGGTATTGTATGAGAAATAAAGTTATTTAGTAAAGCAGATGTATCAGGAGTGGTCACAGGTCCTCTTTAAAGGGGTTGTCCCGTTAGGACATTCCCTGTCCATATGCCCTAATTGGACATCATAGACGGGGTCTTTATAAAGAGAAGCTCCTGCTCTTCAGGACACCACATGTAGTTGAATTGTCCCATGTTATACTACATTTCCCCTGTAGTGGTGATCACTGTGGGTTTCAGGCCTGTGGCAATCAATTGATCACCAGTGGATCCTCATTTTCGGGATTGTCCTTTTATATTGATGACCTACTATTCTGAGGATAGGCCATCAATATCTGATTGGGCATGCCAGTCATCTGTTCTGCAGTAGCTCAGTCCATTGTGTGTAGGGGATGGCGCTGGTTACTGCAGCGCTGCTTCCATTCACTTCAATGAGAGCAGCACTGCAATAACCACCTCAGTCCACAACACACAATGGACAGAACTGTAGTTCTGGTGGTGACTTCTGGCAGCAGAGCTACTGCATAACTGGTGATCGGAGAGGGTGTGGGGTATTGGACCCCTGCCAATCAGATATAGATCTAAAAGGACTGGAAGATCCCTTTAAATGCACTCTGGGGGTCAAACTAATAAGCTGTATGTATGCCTTCTACAAGGCCTGAGGAGGCGGTACATGACACGGGCCTCCCAATAACATTAAAGACAGAATCCCTATGGCTCCTCAGGTCTGGCAACCTGTAACCATACTGTACATTTCTATGAGATGTAGTGTGACAATTGCCCTCAAGAATGAAAAATCAGTGATCAATTATTTCTCACATTATGTATTATTTCCAAAATACTACTTTTTGTATAAAGCTAGCATTTTCATGTCATATCACAGGCAAAGTCATATGATTCCAGAAGAGAAAAGAATGCATGTAAAAAGCCATGGGCGCCGTGAGAAAAGTAGTCAAAGATAGAAAGTTTCAGAATAAAATCATTCAAAAACACATACAGAGAGCAGGGCTCAATAATAATACTTATGTGTGAGAGACCCTCCCGTCACAGCGCATGATTAATTACAATATGTCAAGAGACTCAAGTGCACTACACCAAAAACATCTAAAAATACCAAATACTAAATATTAAATAGCATATATGTCTAATTCACACAAAGGCCCCAAAGAAAGAGCTAGCAAAAAGTTTATAAATAAGATCCAATAATAAAAATAAATAAATATATAAATAAAAATAATAAAAATAGAATACATAACACCACCCCAATATCCCAATATCTAAAGTGCATAAAGTGCAAGGGCCGATGTAAGCAGAAATATACATAAAAAGGTACATGTGCATAGTGATAAACAACCCATAAAGAGTCACGTTCCTGCTCCGCCAGCTTCATAAATGAAGTGGGAGGAGCATGACTAAGTGAGTGAGGTTACGCAGCCGGCCTGCCCGCCGCCTTGGTACTGAGTACTACTACAGACGATTACACTAGTTTAACAAACCAGAGCCACTGGTTAAGGATTGAATAAACAGTCTTTACATGTAAAGACTGCTGTGAGCGGGGCCCGGTGTAATGGAGTACAGTGACTGCACCGGGCCCCACATCGAGTGCAATAGTCTCAAGCCCCTCCTCCCACCCTGCGTGACAGAGGTTTAATGTAACTGACACATCGCAGGCTGCGCTGTGCAGCATAGCGGCCGGCGATGTATCAGTGTCAGACATTTAAAAATGGCACCATTCACTTTATAAGATGCACTCTCATTCCCCCCCAACTTTTTTGGGGGGGAAAAGTGCGTCTTATAAAGTGAAAAATACGGTAATTTATTTATAATAAATTATAATGGAGCAAAATAAATTACAATACAGACATATTGTGTATATTTAAAAAAAGTGTTTATTGTCATTTATTTTTGCTCGATTACATTTTTTTGTAAATACTAAATAAATTATACTTTTACTGTTATCCTATACAATGTACTGATATATAGAGATGAAAAAATACTATTGAGGCATTAAGTCAAAGAAAATCCTCTTCTTTACTATAGTTAAACATGTGGCTAAATTGCTCCAGTTTCTGTCTCTCATACAGCATGGTCCCGGGTTCAAGACCTGGAAAAAACAAAAAACATCTTTAAGGCTCCATTCACATCACCGTTCCTCCATTCTGTTCTCCTGCTCCGTTAGGACTTTCGTGTCCGCTCAAAGATCATGTTCTGAGCGGACACCTAACGGACCCCATTATAGTCTATGGGGTCTTTAGGCTCCATCACGCTCTGTTAGGTCTCAGTTATCTGCAGAATCCGTCCTTTCCGTTCTCCTTCTTCTCAACGGAGCAGGAGAACGGAATAGAGAAACGGTGATGTGAATGGAGCCTAACATATATAGGGGTGTCCTCACGAACTATTAGGCCATATTCACATCAGCACTAGTTCCTTGTTCTGCTCCGCTAGGTAAGCAGAACAACGAAAATAACAAAAGTGCTGGATCTGGTACATAACTGACACGAACAGAGACGGACTATAATGGAGTCAGTTCTGGTGTCTGCTTTTTTAGCTTAAAAAAGTCTGCAAGTTTTTTTTATCAGTTTTTTTTTTTTAGCAGAATCTGCAATAAAGCCATCAAACAGATCCTCCAATGCAGATGTGAGCAGGCTCTTAGTACGCAGATGGCTCATCCCTAGATACATGTGGGTAGGGGGGGCCATTCTGGACTGGGGCCCCATGATTTCTGTGTACGCCCCTGCCTTTCAGTTATTCATCATATTTGTGGTGCCCATCCATTGTACATCTTGTTTGCATGTCAGAGGCAAAGTATGATTTCTGACTGTACCACAAGTCACAGGAGGCTGAACTTCCCTGTAAGTCAGGACGCCTAACAAAGTATACTGAGCAATAATCTGTTCCCTACGCCGCCTGGACTCCGGCATTATCAGTAAATGATTATTGATAAAGTGCTGTTATACCTTTTATTATGAAAAGCAGTAATATGTAAGAAGTAACCTGAGATCATTCTATAAAACAAGTATTAAACATAGCAGGATGAATCCACACGTAGACTAATTCTTCCATACGCAAGCAGATTCCATATGTCAGTGCTTTGCTATAGATGTCCATACTAAACGCTATAAGGATATTCCTGGTAATTATCTATCATGTGCTTGTGCCTCCTTTTTATCTAATTTTTGTTAAAGGGGTTTTACAATGTTGATGACCAGATCAGTGGGAGTCCAAACCTAGTCACCCCCTCCCCAATAAGCAGTTGTTATTTGTGTAATACTTTGCACATTCACAAATCATATGGGGGGTCATTTATTAAGACCGGCGTTTTAGCTGGCGGTGGATACGCCGAAGTTATGTTGAGGCGCCAGGCCTCTACATAACTTTGGCGTATCCATCGCTGGTCTAAATGTAAAACTGCTTTCTTGCTGAGTTTAATTTAGACCATTTTTTATGCCTAGAAAATTGATGAATGAGACGGGCACTGCTCTGGAAGCGGAAGCAGAGTCTCTGCGCTTGTACCGCTACTTGAAACAGCGGCACAGTAGCGAGACTACCAATCAAGAGGTGGGGAGAGCTCTGACACCTCTGCGCCCTCTGGCATTGCTGGAGGTTTGTAAGGCTCCGTCTGGCCCCGTTCACTATAATGGGGATCGGTGAAGTTCCAGCCACATTGTGGCAAATATGCCGAGAATCCGCCAGAAGAAGACTGCTGCGCGCACCGAAAAGTGCTGTTAGAAATTGAAAATTGGTGCGGATATGGTGCAGAAATGCGGATCTTATGTGCGTTCATCCGCACTCCTGTGCAGGTGGCCTTACAGTATGGATGTAAGATCTGGAGCTGAAGTCCCCTTTACAGCAGGTTTCATGTCAGCAGCTGGGGATCCAGTAGTTTAAAATTGCAAGACAATTTGTTTTACGTCAATGCATACAACGTGGTCTGTTCCATGTTTTCTTTCTGTGCCTCTGCTGGGAAACTGTGTGGTTGTGATGTGTGAAACGATTTCCTAACACGTCTGACTTTTGGCAGGAATGTATGAACATAAGGCATATGTACTTAATAAAATCTTAAAGACATTACATCTCGGTGTATCCATATGTGGACCAATATCTGAAGCTGCTGCACCCTGTCCAGACCTGTGCTCTGATAGTTCTTACTATAAAGCTGGCCATATACTTTAGATCAGCTGAATGCTGAATTTGGCCAACAGCTACACCTCCCAACCCCCCCCCCCCCAGCTGAGCATGCATGTGTTCTCAAATGGAAGGAGGTTTAAAGGGGTTGTCTCATTTTAAACATTGGTGGCATATCGCTAGGTGTCAGATAGGTGCAGGTCCCCTCTCTGGGAGCCACATTTCCAGAACGTGACTCCCATAGTGAGCGAAGTCTGCCGCTCATGCGTGGCATTCATTTCTATGGGACTTACGAATATAGCTAACTGCTGACTCAACTATTTTCAGAACTTCCATAGAAATGAATGGAGAGCACACGCACATGCACGGTACTCTCTCCTTCACTTTCTGGGGCCTGTTCTGGAGATAAGGGTGGGTCCCAGAGGGGGGACCTGCACCTATCTGCCATTGGTGGCATATGCTAGCGATATGCCACCAATGTCTAAGATGAGACGCCCCCTTTAAGCTGCTGCTAGACTCCTCTGGCAGCAGTTTATCAACCAAAGGATCGGTCATATTAAAATCTAGCACGCCCAACCTTTCTTTCCTCCAAATCTGCCCTAATGGCAAAACCACAGTCATTTTGATAGTCGGACAGTGCCCTCAAAATCAGCAGGTTCAGCTGGCATTCATCTAAATATAGAGAGGGTTGCGATTTTCAATTGATGGGGTAAACAGAACTATGAACTATATAAACTACTTGTAACAGGCCAGATGTAACCTGTATATAATTACAGAACAGCATCTGCCTGGCACTGACACTCCGTCGCTGGGACCACAAGGCCATAACCTCTCCTCCTGCGGCTCTGATTCTCCACTCTGGCTGCTCCGGTTCTGAGCTACACCCCTAAGCCTCTCTGCACAAAGGTAGACACACTGGAGCAGTCTTCCCTGTATTGACTGAATTATTTACCCCGGTCATCCTAACCAAGGATGTGGCGCCCTCTGCTGGAGTAACATGTTACAGCAGCGTCTCTGTGAATTATATAGCCGAATTCTGGTTGTTACAGGGCTTTACAGGGGAAGACATCGCAGCTCCTGGAGTGATCCCCCACCGTGTACAATCATTCCAAATAGTTTTTATATAAATCGCTGCAGATTTAGTATTTTCTTTTTATGATATCTAATTAAAATGATACTGTAGCTACACTACATCAATCATACTGCTTGAAGAGGTTGTCACTGCTCCTCACATGTCGGTTTTAGTGAATTCTTATATTTTCCCAAAAAATAGTTTAAATATCACCAATCTCCCAAAGCTGCAGTTCCAACAGTGCTCCAGTCCCCAGTGCTCAACACTCCCTGGTCCTAGTTCAAGGCATATGAATTGGTAGGAGATGCCTGGTGAGTGGCAAAAGTCAGAATGACAGCGGCCGGGGATCGGTGAGCAATAATTCATTTTTTAATCCTCTCTGAGCCTTATTTAAAGCCCATCAGTCAGCAGATTTGTCCCTATAACACTGGCTGACCTGTTACTTGTGCACTTGGCAGCTGAAGGCATCTGTGTTGGTCCCATGTCCATATGTGCCCGCATTGTTGAGAAAAATTAAGTTTTAATATATGCAAATGAGCCTCTAGGACAGGAATGGCCAACCTGCGACTCTCCAGGTGTTGTAAAACTACAACTTCCACCATGCCCCACTGTAGGCTGAATGCTGTAGGCAGTGTGGGCATGCTGGGAGTTGTAGTTTTGCAACAGCTGGAGAGACTCAGGTTGGCCATACACAAACCAACTGAAAGGTGGCATGAAAATCGATCATATTAGGAACATATTAGAAGGCTCCTGACATTCAGTTCTCTGTTACCCACCCTAACTCAATGTTCACACTGTACACAGCACATTTGCAGTGCATGCTACCAGCGCATTCAAGAAAAGCTTGAATGCGGTGTGAACAGAGCCTCATATATTTTCTGGAGAAATCTTTCTGGCACTCTAATGAGAACATTAACACCATGGATACATGCGGTGTATCATCCTGACGCCGCGCTTAGTACAAAAGGTTAATGTTTAGTGAAGATTCAAGTGCTGTTCTTCAAGGTAAAAGAGACTCAAGTGTTTAGTCTCACATCTTATAAACTGTGAGTATACAGTATAAACTCCGGAGAGAAGCATGCTGAGCACTGAATATTGCTCCGGATGGTGCCTGGAGATTTCTGGACCCGGCTCCAGTGTCCTGTGAAGCGGGAGTACATGACTTTATGTATAAAATTCTCATTTCCCTGCTACTTTATTCTGGTTTTAGTAGGAAGAGAAATGCTAGTGAATGGAGTTTCTTAACACGTCCATAACATCTACCATACTGGATTACGGATGGAGGAGGCTCCCGTCCCACCCAGCTACCATCTGACCCACTGTTACGGTGGCGGATCAAGGCGGCTGCTGCTCCACTCACCGGTCCAGGCTCTTTGCTCTCCTCTTTTTCCTTGAGGGCAACTCTACTCCTTATCCCATGATGAGGCCAGCTAGCCCATGCTCCCTGTAGGCATGCACACTGCCCCTCCGGCTCTTAATAGGCTAGTACATGTCCGGATCTTCACCAGGCAACGGCTGGCAACCTGTGGATATTTTAGGCACCTTCCCCATTAGAAGGGTGCCTGAGCAATAGGGTCCCTAGCTTGCTTGTTTCTTGCAAAGGTGTGGTTGTTGTTGTCTGCCCATGTACCGACCTCTGCCTATTTCCTCACTCTGATCCTCCATTGCCTGACCTGTGCCCAATTTACCAATCTGATCTTGTGCCCCCTGCCCTGCCCTTCGGACTGTTTTACTTACTCCCACAAGCTCTGCCCACCCTGACCTTGACCTGTTACTGACTCTGAGTTTTGCCCTTTGGTACATAGCACCAGGGTCTCTCGATCCCTGTGTATGAGCAGCCAACCACATGGAGACTACTCCAAGAAGTAGCGGCCTGATGCGTCCCCTGCAGTGAAGTCTAAAACCCTGTATAGAGGTTAAGGGGTGAATACCAGGGAACTGGCAGGATATTGATTGGTTGGCACAGTGGTTCCACATTCACTGCCATAACACTTGCTATCACTTGGCCAGACATTGTTCCTTCAACTGAAGTCTATGGAAGTTAAGGAGACAAAGATACAGCTGCATGCATGAGTGGCCAACTCTTCTTTGCTGGATAAGATCTTTGAATGATCATCAGGAAGGGTGGGTGGTAGAGATCCACTTGGCAGTGGAAGGCACAAGGCATGTGTCCTCCATACAACCATAGTGTCCTGTCTACCACCACTGTTGAATGTCATCACAAATCACAGTAAAAATATATCTTTGCGGCGTGGAGCTATTCACACAATAGGGCAGATGCATTCATGTATTTGTAAGGGTCTGGGAGAGACTATCCGCCATGTTGGGTTATGATTGTATGTTACTGCTTTTAAAAAGTCGGCTTTGTAACAGTAAGTGACGCGGAATAAAATGTGTATTGTCCAGTAATGGTTAATAACGTCCAGGAGGTCAGAGCCGGAGTAGTCGCTGGCTTGCCAGAGAAGCATACTGTTTATTGGACAGAGTGACTTGTCTGTGTGAAGACTGTGGAGCGGCTAGCTTAAGACCCCAGTTCCTGACGAAAGTGTGCTAGGGTGGGTTCACATCATGTTTTAAGCCTCCATTTGAAATATACTTTAGAAAAAAAAAAGGATACCTGCGGAGTCCGTTAACGAAAAAGTATACTTTTTTTTATTTTTTTAATCTAACTCTAACGGATGCCACTGTATGGCATCAGTCTGAGGCATCCGTTTAACGTATACGTTTTTTGTATACATTAAACAAATGGGGGAAAAAATTATCTGAACGCAGCCATAGTTGTTGTGTGCAACCAGTAGTTTAGAGCAAGGAGCTGGTTGTGTGAAGAATTTGGTACATAAACCAGGATGCTGAGCTGGCATGTAGGGACACGGTGCGTGAAGGAACACCGCAGCGCAAACTGAATATTGTGTAGCCTGCAACGTGAGGAACAAGAGACCGTTAATACGCAAGACTTTGGCTGTGCTGTTCCACCTCCTCCTTCACCTACTCACTGTAAAGTGCTGTGCCCAGGGACATTTGAAAGTTATTGTAGTAAAGAGTCAGATCTCATAGGGCCCCAAAGAAAACTTAATATGGGCCCCTTTTCCACCCCACCCTGTTTCCCAGCACATTAAACACCTCCAGGCAACGAGTAACACAAAACGTGACAACCCAGATTTTGTATGAAGAAATTTAGCAGAAGAAATCTAAATTAAAAAAATTGTATTGGCCCCAACTTCACTCACTTTTATGTCCTAAAGACGGCAAGAAGGAAAAAAGGGGATTGCAATGCCCTATGGTAGCGCCAGATACCGGGGGTGGAGTGATGGAAGGGGGGAATTGAAGTGTTACTGTGAGTAAAACCCTGGGTCAGTGAGGAAAGGAAGTGATGAACAAATCCTGATTGGTAGTGGTACTTTACTCACTTTACTGGGAGGGGTGGTAAAGGCACTAAATTGAGTGTCTGTACCAATGGACCCCTCCCCGCCTGGATAACTGATGGGTGAACTTCAGTCGTGATGCATATGACAAGATGAAGGTTGGGTGTGACCCAAAATAGCAGAGGATTTTAGAAGCAACAATGATGATGGTGTCACTTACTTTACCGGGAGGGGTGGTGTAAGATAAGCTCAAGACACTTACACCTGTGCCCCTCCCCGCCGAGGTCGCTTGTAGATGTTGACTCTGCCTGTTGGTCCCCAGATGAATGGAAAGCAGGGGCTTCTCATGTTCATTCAGGTGGTCTTTATTTAGTAAAAGTTATATAGCTCGACGCGTTTCGGGGGTAAGGAAAAATCCCCCTTCCTCAGGAGCAAAAATAAACTCTTTATTTTTGCTCCTGAGGAAGGGATTTTCCTACCCCAAACGCGTCGAGCTATAACTTTACTAAATAAAGACCACCTGAATGAACATGAGAAGCCCTGCTTCCATTCATCTGGGGACCAACAGGCAGAGTCAACATCTACAGCGACTCGGCGGGAGGCACAGGTAAGTGTCTTGAGCTTATCTTACACCACCCTCCCGTAAAGTAAGTGACACCATCATCATTGTTGCTTCTAAAATCCTCTGCTATTTTGGGTCACACCCAACCTTTATCTTGTCATATGCATCACGACTGAAGTTCACCCATCAGTTATCCAGGCGGGGAGGGGTCCATTGGTACAGACACTCAATTTAGTGCCTTTACCACCCCTCCCAGTAAAGTGAGTAAAGTACCACTACCAATCAGGATTTGTTCATCACTTCCTTTCCTCACTGACCCAGGGTTTTACTCACAGTAACACTTCAATTCCCCCCTTCCATCACTCCACCCCCGGTATCTGGCGCTACCATAGGGCATTGCAATCCCCTTTTTTCCTTCTTGCTGCATTTCCACACCAGGGCCACTTCATCCACTGAAGTTTAACCCTGTCTGCATTGCCAGCTGCCTAATACCTTTCCCTCAAAACCCCACTCTCCTATTCCTCCATAACCATCTATTTCCCAGCCTCCCCTTTCAGTTTCCTTCCCTCTCACCCTTTTCCCCCTGTCCTCTGGCGCTCTCTCCATTGAGGAAATTATAGGACCACTCCTGATCCAATTTCCCCATTTGGAGATTAATGCTCCTTCCCTCTTTTTTCTTTTTGTTTTATATCAAATGTCCTAAAGACGGCGCTCATTCTGAACACCATGCGTTTTCACCACACAACTGTGGTGTGCAAAAATCTGCCCCATACGCAGTAGCGTAACTAGAGTGTTATGGGCCCCGGTGCAAACTTTGGATTGCCCCCCCGCCCCCCAAATTTATATAAAGGCGGCAAATTTTTTTACACTAAGGCTCCATTCACACGTCCATAGTGTGTTTTGCGGATCCACGGATCTGCAAAACACAAACACTGGCATTTTGTGGACTGCACATCGCCGGCACTATATAGAAAATGCCTTTTCTTGTCCGCAATTGCGGGCAAGAATAGGACATGTTCTATTTTTTTGCGGACTCGGAAGTGCGTATCTGCAATTCTGGATCCGAGCGGGACATAGTGTGTCTCCATAGAAATTAATGGGTCCGCAATTCCGTTCCACAAAATGCAGAACGGAATTGCGGACGTGTGAATGGGGCCTTAGCCCAATGCATGGCTACACTCACCCATTCTACACTCCCACCCCCCTCCCTTTTGCCTCCAGTCTGCAGCTTTATTTAAAAAAAGCAAACAAAAAAAAAACATACTTACCTTCTTCCCTGATGACAGGCTCCCACACACATCGTGCTGCTGGCTGTTCTGGTCTCTGGAGGCTGATTCCCGGACCTCAGCACTCCTCCCACAGCCAGCAGTGCAATGAGCAGCCAGCAGGAGGAGCTCCAGGGCTGTGAAGGTAAGTGAAGCTTCACGCTGGAGAGGACAATCCGGCAGTGACAAGAACTGCCGGGTGAGTATGCGCGCCACCCCCCTCTAGTCTCTGCAGGGGTGCATAAACATGCTTCAACAGGGCCCGGCATTGTCACTGTGCTTCATGTCGGGCCTTGTCAGAGCGCTTCCATTACATGTGAGCGCAGCGGGCCCCCACCGGGCCCGGTCGCACTCTCTGCGACTGCGATCGTTACGCCCCTACCCATACGGCTCTATGCCTGCTGCTTCCCTCATGCAGTGCATTATAAAACTGTCTAGCTGAAGCCACCACTAGGGGGAGCTCAGTGCATAGGAGTTTATAGTTACCATTGGATGCAAATTAGGCTGTAAACTCTTTTTGCACTGAGCTCCCCCTAGTGGTGGTTGGAGTTCAGTGTCAGTTGTATGGTCTGCCTCCATGGAAGGAACGCCACTGGTTTGAACCTGCTCTCTGGTGTCTGAGACTATACATTCCTGCCACGTCGTGCACTCTGTAACCTGCGGCATGTTTTGGCCACCTTACATTTTTATCCCAGTTTTTTTGGTGTTTTCAGAAATGTAACATTTGGAACAAAAGCCAACTTTCTCAAGTCCCTGCAAGTCCACTGTGCAAAAAATGCTTCAAAAAGAGAAACCACGTGTTATTTTTTCCACGTTCCAGCTTTGTATGCAGAATGTGTAAGGCGGCAGGAAGAGTCAGCTTTGGTCACTTACCTACATAGTAATAATACTTTATATTCTACATGTATACTAATTGCTGGTACTTAACCCCCGTTCCTCCGGCTGTAAATGCTGCTCATCACAAACACGAGTCTCTACGAAGCATATGTAGGTCCTCTGATGTGCACCAGTACCCACGTTTCCAGGTTCTGTGATAATGAGTGACCATGGTTACAAAACTGTGGCAGCAGGCGCTAATGTGCCATTATCAGTGTCGCTGACCTAGAAGAAGATGCACCTCCTTTCCCGTACATACTGAAGATGTCTGCGGCCGTACAGTTCAGTAGTAATGAAGATGAACAGGCGTACAAGCTGAGAAAGACTTGGTAGATGTTCCATCCAGGAGCTGGCTTACTACCTGCAAGGAAGAAAAAAATTAAATTAAAAAATAAATAAATTAAAAATATATATATTATCTATCTAGTATCTATCTATCTATCTATCTATCTATCTATCTATCTATCTATCTATCTATCTATCTACAGTGGATATAAAAAGTCTACACACCCCTAGTAAAATGTCAGGTTTCTGTGCTGTAAAAAAATGAGACAAAGATAAATCATTTCAGAACTTTCTCCACCTTTAAAGGGTTTCTGTCATCACTTTTTGACATTATAAGCTGTCTGACATTAGCTTATCATTCTGAGATCATTGTGTACTGGTTTACAGGTTTTCGGAGAAACACAGACCTATGTAATGTAAAGTTATGCACATGGGAAGGAATAATGCAAGTCACCCGTACATACTAAATGGTAAAACACTGGGTAACACTGACATGGAAAAGGATCTAGGAATTTTAATAAACAGCAAACTAATCTGTAAAAACCAAGACCAATGAGATAATGGGTTGCATCAAAAAGGGGCATAGATGCCGGTGATGAGAACATAGTCCTACCACTTTACAAATCACCAGTCAGACCACACATGGAGTACTGTGTACAGTTCTGGGCTCCTGTGAACAAGGCAGACATAGCAGAGCTGGAGAGGGTTCAGAGGAGGGCAGCTAAAGTAATAACTGGAATGGAGCAACTACAGTACCCTGAAAGATTATCAAAATTAGGGTTATTCACTTTGGAAAAAAGACGACTGAGGAGAAATCTAATAACTATTTTTGGAACCAATAAAATTGACATCTATGGATACAGCTTGGATGCAAAGATGTTCCTTGATATCTTGAACAGAATCAGCCCAGGTCTAATGGATATGCAAATGAGGACCATCAAATGGTTCTTGGGACAGGACACTGATGAAAGGAAGATCTGCCAGGACTGTCATGTCCTGGGGCAAGCCCGACCCTGCTGGTATTTACTGCCCACACCTATGTCAGCAAGGAAGCATATATGCTGGGATGGGGGCAGGGGTATATGATGGAACTTTCTTCCTGTGTAGTCATCTGCACTAACCTAGATCACAAGTAGAAACAATGGTAACCTCTGGGACAAGACAAGTTTTTCGGGACTCTACAATCAAGAATGTGATTCGCTGAGACCTGCTGGAGAGGAGTGTTCTAAGTAAAGAGAAAAACCCATGGCATGTATGACTGGAAGAGAGAGAATGGTGTAGCTAGCTCAAGGATCCCAACCCCTCCGATCCCCTCTCCAATTCCCCTATTTGTATTTAGAATGTATGTATATCACTATTTGTAAAAAAAATCCAACACTTATATAAGATATAGTTGTTCTTCAGTAATTTAAGGCATCCGTAAAACAGAGCAGATTCTAAAACTATGTATAACTATATCAGGGGTCAGTACAGAGATCTCTCCCATCATCTATTTATCCCCAGGACTGTGACTGTGTTGAGGGGACATCCTCTGCATCTGGAGGAAAGAAGGTTTCTACACAAACATAGAAGAGTATTCTTTACCCTCAGTTCACACTTGCGCGTTTTACAGCGCGTTCGAACGCGCTGTAAAACGCATAACCGATGCAAAGCAATGCTTCCCTATGGGACTGGTTCACATTTTTGCGTTTTACAGCGCGTTCAAACGCGCTGAAAAACGCCTGACGCATAAACAAGTACTTGAGCTTTTTTTGGGGCGTTTGTTGTGTGTTTTGGCCCATAGACTTTAATAGGAACGCGCAACGCTTGTATTTTACGCTGCTTTTTGACTGAAAACGCTGCTCGAACGCTGCTTATGAATTTGCAACATGCTGGAAAGGCCAAACTTCATATAGACAGGGATATTTGGTCATTGGACAACACTGCAGTCAATCACACAAACGCGCGTAAAACGCGCGTTTACTATTGCCAAAAACGCGCGGAAAACGCTCAGAAACGCTCAGGTCTGAACCCAGCGTAACGGTAAGAGCAGTGAGACTATGGAACTCTCTGCCTGAGGAGGTGGTGATGGTGAGTACAATAAAGGAATTCAAGAGGGGCCTGGATGTATTTCTGGAGCGTAATAATATTTCAGGTTATAGCTACTAGAGAGGGGTCGTTGATCCAGGGAGTCATTCTGATTGTCTGAAAGGAGTCGGGAAGGAATTTTTTCCCCTTAATTGGGGAAAATTGGCTTCTGCCTCACAGGGGTTTTTTGCCTTCCTCTGCCTGATGACATTGTAACCTGATCAGTCCACTGTATAGAGTCAATGGCCAATCTGCTCTTGGTGGGAATCTCTGATAGGAACGCCCCCTAACTATTATAACTATAGAAAGATTTTCTTTGATTTTCTTTAACAGTTTTGCCATTTTTGGGTGTTCTTTTTTTCCTCTGTATAAATGACACCATAACCCTATTCGGCGAGTCAGTATGATTACCTCTGTACCAAATTTATATATTTTTTTTAATATCTTACTACTTTTGCACAATAAAAACATTTTTAAAGGATCTTTTGTTTCCGGGCCGCCATACACTGAGATGTGTAGCTTTTTTTTACTTATCCATTGACGGAGCTGCGTTAAGGATTGTTTTCCACAAGATGAGTTGATCCTTCCATTTGGGGTATATACAACTTTTGAATAGCTTTTTCCATTTTTTTCAGAGGTGAGGTGATCAAGAAACAGCAGTTTTAGCATTTTTTTTTTACAGCATTCACCTTGTGGGTTAAATAACAGCTCCTCGACAT
Source organism: Bufotes viridis (assembly GCA_033119425.1). Classification (NCBI taxonomy): domain Eukaryota; kingdom Metazoa; phylum Chordata; class Amphibia; order Anura; family Bufonidae; genus Bufotes; species Bufotes viridis. Next base: position 36,701,249 of record CM065598.1, read on the forward strand.
CAATACCAGATCATAGTTGCCAAATGTCCCAAATTGGCAGGAACTGTCCCTAATTTTCAGAGACAGTACTGACAAATCTAGTCTGCACTGAAAAGGGTCGGGGCTAAGCCTCACCCATAGGAGGGCTTTTCTGGGAGGCTTTTGGGAGTTCCCAGGGTGGGGCTTACATACCCCAAATTTGAGGTTAAAGGGGTATTCTCATCTGAGACAATGGGGACATATCACTAGGATATGCCCCCATTATCTGATAGGTGCAGGTCCCCGCTGCTGGGACCCACACTTTTTTCAAGAACGGAGCGGAGAAGGTGGTGGCTAGGGATGAGCGAATCGACTTCGGATGAAACATCCAAAGTCGATTCGCATAAAACTTCATTCTAATTAGGCCTGCACAATATATCGAGAAAGCAATCGTTATCGCAATTAATCGCCGTATCGCAATCTGCTGACCCAAAAATGCTGCAATTATTACTGTATTTTTCGCTTTATAAGACACACTTTTTTCCCCCAAAAGTGGGGGGGAATGGCAGTGCATCTTATAAAGCGATGGTTGACTTTCTACGTGACACTGACACAGTATCTCCGGCCGCTATGCTGATACATCAGTTACAGTGCGGGGAGGGAGGAGGGGCTGGTGGAAAGTTGTTATTTTAATGAACACATGTTCTTATATCTATTTTATTTCTCTGTTCTGTGCAGCGCTATTAAGAAAATGGCAAGTTCTGTATTTTGTACTTTCGCAGTAATGCAAATATGTATTTTATTTTGAAAAACACTGCGCATTTCAGTTCTTTAATTCAGTATAACTACATTTCACATCATCAATCATCTGTGTGTGCTTTTACCTTGAAAATCCAATCAGATAGACCTCTAGCGCAATTCCCTTAAAATATCGCATCGCATATCGTTATCGCAATTTTTAGGGCCCTAATCGCAATCGCACAAAATTCCCATATCGTGCAGCCCTAATTCTAATACTGTACGGAGCAGGAGCGCCATACAGTATTAGAATGTACTGGCTCCGATGAGTTCGGAAAATGTTTTTTTACAGTACAAATTAATTCATGAAGTTATTACCCGAAGTCTCGCGAGACTTCACGAAGCAATAACTTCGGCTCATCGAAGCTAATACATTCCAATACTATACGGAGCTCCTGCTCCATAAAGTATTAGAACGAATTTTCATGCGAATCGACTTCAGATGTTTCATCCGAAGTTGATTCGCTCATCCCTAGTGGTGGCCAGAGGACCTCGGGTTTCCCCGGGTCCGGCCACCACCAAGAGCTCTCCCCATATAAATGAATGGGAGCCCACCGCACTTGCGCAGCCAATGCTCCCATTCACTTCTATGGGGCAGACAGAAATAGCCGAGCACTCAGATATTTTCAGCGGCCCCACAGAAATGAATGGAGGGCGGCTGCGCATGCACAGGGCGTCCACCACCACTTTCAGGCCCCCCTTCTCAGTGTATGTGCGGGTCCGAGAGGTGAGACCCACACCTATCAGACAATGGGAAAACCGCTTTAAGTTTTTTATTATATGACAGTAATTTTAATTGTGGAAAAAGGGTTTTTATTTTCAATATTTTAAAATTTTCCTCCTATTCGGGGCCTGATCACTGATAATATACACTGTATGGCAGTGCGTTACGCCTGTCAGTGCAAAACTCTCAGGCAGCCTATTGCCAAGATGTATAACAATGTACCGGATGGCCCAGGAAAAAGTAGCCCGCCTCCAATGTCCCCAAATCTAACTACCTAATAGTAAATCTGCTTTAGTTCCCCATAGCAACCAATCAGAGCTCAGCTTTCAGTTCCTACAGGGCTCTGAAAAAATGAAAGCTGAGCTCTGATTGGTTGCTTTGGGCAACTAAGACAGATTTACTATTGGGCAGTTTGATTTGAAGACGGGCTACTTTTTCGTGGGCCACTGTATGATCTAATGGTTCAATAATTATCTGCAGCATTCACTATTGCCATGTACCGCCCCCTACCGGCAGTAATGTGAGCATGCACCAGCAGGGGAATCTCACTGACAGAGACCCACATGACCCGGTCATGTATCTCATCACACACCAAATGACATTGCTGTGAAACAGCGCTCAGAGCCGCCTCACTCGTGACGTCACACGCCTGGGCTAGGCATTCCAACAATCTTTATTGACAAAGTCCCGGTTGACAACTCCCGAGGCGCATGCGTGCAGCGATACGCGGTGTTTCACCTGCATCTTATCACTGATGAAAAAGCAAGGGTCTACCGGCGGGGGCGGGGCTACCGACCGCCTCACCAAGCCCAGTTGTTTGATCGTCTGCAGCGCCGTTACCGGAGGTGAGAGTCTAGGCCTGGTCATGTGACCATCGCTGCCTAGCGGGTCATGTGACCTGTATCCTGTACAGTTAGATGGGACCAGTGTCTGATCAGAACCTATCATTTATGGATGCGCTCCTGAGTGAGCAGAGCCTGTGGCTCTTGGGAGACGCTGGGAGTTGTAGTTGCTACAGGTTATGGACCCCAGGGTAAAACATAACAGCTATTATCAAGATCCTCTGCAGCTATTGGATTTAAAGGGACCCTGTCAGCACCGTTGTCCACTTTAAAGGGGTTGTTCGCTCCTGGGGTCTAGGGATGAGCAAATCTCATATTTAGAAGTTCGTGTGCGGTATTTACTGAATTGCGTTATGGATTCCGTTACCACAGATCATAAAGCAATTCCATGATGGAAGGCCTTTAGAGGCATTCCGTTATTAATTCCGTCATAATAGAAGTCTATGGGCTGCAAAACGGATCTGTCCGGCTTACGTTATGCAGGCCATAGACTTGTATTATGATGAGGGAGACTGGATGGAACCATGATTTGGGGGGAGAGGGGGATCACTTGAAGACTGACAGACATCATAGGGCCAGGGCTCTTCTCTCAGATCAGTCACGCGAGTCCGAGGCTCCTTAGCTCTCTAGCGGCCTTGTCATCTTTGGCAGGGTCCTTGGGAGCACGCCCTGCTCTCCTTACTACAGCCACCCCCGGGAGCCGGCCCCTCCTCCTTCCAGCTTCCGCCGGCTTCCCCTGCCTGACCCGACCTGTATCGCTCTGGCGTGCCTATACCCAACCAATAAGATAGCTCCTTGCTGTAAGGAGCTTTGGTATTGGTTACTTCAGGCACAGGCAGCATTGCTGTGCTGCCTGCGCCGTTCACAGCGCTGATGAATGTGGGGGAAAAGTCTAAGGTGTATTGGTACGCCTTAGGCTGCATTCACAAGTCTGTGGAACACGGACCGTGGGATACCGGACTGGCACCCTGCTTAGTGCAGGAGCGCACGACGTCATTGGTTGCTATGACGCCGTGCGCGTCCTGCTGCCGCCACAGCACAAGTAATACACTCCTATAATCTATCCGGCGGCAGCAGAAAGCGCACGGCGTCATAGCAATCAATGACGCCGTTCGCTCCTGCTCTAAGCAGGGTGCCAGTCCGTGTTCCACACGTGTGAATGCAGCCTTAGACTTTTTCCAGGGAGTTTAATCGCCTGAACATGCATCATAGAACCGTGTACAGGCGTTATTGCGACTTCTGGTACCACCCATTCAAAGCCCAGAATGAGCAGGAATTTAAATGGATAAATTACAAGTTATGCTGAATATTTTCCCATAAAACTATATTTCGATCGCTGCTCAGCTCCTCCTGCTCTATAACATGCTGCTTCCAGCTCAGGTACCATGTTCAACATGACAGGTTCCCTTTGAAGGGGTTCTTCTCGGAATCATAGCCGTCGCTCCATTGAAAGTCATTGATGCCCAAGTGCAGCACACCGCTATCTTAGTGAGTCCCGTAGACTTTGACTGGGGCGGCAGGGTCCATATTTAATGGGTTTTCCATGATTTTATAGATGATAACCCATCCTCTGGATAGGTCCTCAGTATATGATTGCTGTGGGTCCGACACCGCTTATGTGAGCGCCGCGGTCTTCTCGAAGCTTAGTAAGCACGGCGCCGTACATTGTAGAGCGGCTGTGCTTGGTATCACATTCTGCCCCATTCACTTCATTGGGGCTCAGCTGCGTGATATAAGTGTCGTCGATGGCCTAGGAAAAGCAGAGAGAAGGCCGCGGCCTGAGAAGGATAGGTCATCAGTAGTAAAATTTCGGAAATCCCCTTTAACTAACTGAAGACATGAGGCCCCTGTTCCCATGATCAGTGGAACTCCCGGCGATCAGGCATTTATTCCCCTCCTGGAACTGTGAGCGTCCGCAATAATAAAGTGCAGCTGAGAAAAAGATGTTCTAGTGACTGCTGCTGTGTATGCGTGTTTTTTTTTAAGAAGGGGCGTGTCCTGTGAGCTTGATTGACACCTCTAATGCCTCCTGCGTCGTCCATTGTCACCTGCAGAGATGTCAATCAGGTCTAGATGGGAGGTGATGCTCTCCAGGTCGCAGGACACTTCCCTCCTGAAGAAGCACACGCCTTTCACACGGCAATTTCTATATAGTGCCGGTGATGTGCGGTCCGCAAATTGCGGAACGCACATCGCCGATGTCTGTGTTTCGCGGATCCGTGGATTCGCAAAACACACACAGATGTGTGAATGTAGCCTAAATCAATTTCTTAAGTTATTATGCGAAGTCTCGCGAGACTTAGCGAAGTAATAACTTTGGCTCATTGGAGCCAGTACATTCTAATACTTTATGGAGCGCTCGCTCCGTACAGTATTAAAACAAAGTTTTATGCGAATCGACTTTGGATATTTCATCCCAAAGTCGATTCGCTCATCCCTAGTCATCAATATTAGATCGGCGGATGTCTGACACCCGGCACCCCTGCCGATCAGCTGTATGAGGAGACGATGCGCGCAGTATGCACCCGCCGTCTCCCTTCTCTCTTCCTGTCTGCTGTCCCATAGCCTTACAGCGGAGAGCAGGAAGAGCGAAGGGAGACGGTGGGTGAACACTGCTCGCATCGTCCCCTCATACAGCTGATCGGCGGGGGTGCCGGGTGTCGGACCCCCGCCGATCTGATATTGATGACCTATCCTGAGGATCGGTCATCAACAGTAAAAACCCGGAAAACCCTTTTATGGATAATATAAATTTATCACGCAACATGTGACAATTGATAAAATTACACCAACTCAGACCCAAGCAAAACTGACTTCCCCTTCGAGTATATTCCCCCGGTGCAGTTTCCCCTCCTGAATACCGCCAATGTCTTAGGATGCAGTCTTGACACACTCGTAGCTCTTCAGGTAACTGAAGCAATTGATCGCTGACTTGCTGAACCCGTTGTCGGTAAATTGTTTGCCTGACCCTCATCTCTGATTATGAGACGGTGATGATGTCTGTCTCTTTCAGGGGTCTCGGCACAATCCTTCCTGCAGACCTTCACTCTTGCAAGTTCAGCCTTTAACCTACAAGTGGCTTCTCCTGGGGTATGTATTGTAGTTGTGTAATATAGCTGGCTCGTTGAAATTTTACATGTTTTGTTCCTACAACTGTCTTCTCCTGTTTCTCCTAAACACTTCTTTAATTTTACATTTAGTATATCCAATTGGCTGACTTGCACTAGATTAGAGGCCATCTGTCAGCAGACTGTACCTATGACACTGGCTGACCTGTTACATGTGCGCTTGACAACTGAAGGCATCTGTGTTGGTCCCATGTACACATGTGCCCGCATTACTGAGAAATATGATGTTTTATTATATGCAAATGAGCCTCTAGGAGCAACGGGGGCGTTGCCCTTACACCTAGACACTCTCTCTCTGCAGTTGCCACACCCTCAGCGCTTGGATTCTTAGGGCCAAACAGTGTAAACGTGATCACGCCTCACCCTGTCAAAGTGCAGAGGGTGTGGCAGTTACAGAGAGAGCAGAGACTCTAGGTGTAATGGTAACGCCCCCATTGCTCCTAGATAGCTATTTGCATATAATAAAACATCATTTTTCTCAGCAATGCGGGCACATATGAACATGGGACCAACACAGATGTCTTCAGCTGTCAAGCGCACATGTAACAGGTCAGTCAGTTTCATAGGTACAAATCTGCTGACAGATGGGCTTTAAAGGGGTTGTCTGATCTAAATGAAAAATTAAAGTGATTCTGTCAGTGGCTTTGACCATGCGAAACTGCTTACAGCACTAGATTGCGACTGGGTTCAACAGAACAAACATACCTTTTGGGCAGTTTTCTCAACAGGATTAGTGTGAATATGAACTTTTATTCTGCCAGATTCTGCTCCTGAAACTGCCCAGGAGAAGTGCTCTCTGTATTGACCTGCTTTACAGTCCCTCTCCTTTGAATGACAGCTGTACTGGTCTCCTGATTGGATGCTACAGCTGTCACTCAGAGCAGAGGAGAGGGACTGTGAAGCAGGTCAATACAGAGAGCACTTCACATTGAATCTTCTCCTGGGCACTTGCAGGAGCAGAATCTGGCAGAATAAAAGTTCATATTCACACTACTCCTGATGAGAAAAACTGCCCAAAATGTATGCTTGTCCTGCTCCCTGTAGCCCCTACTTTGTGCTGTCAGCAGTTTAGCATGGTCAAAACTGCTGACAAAATCCTTTTAAAGATAGGCAGAAAAAGGTGAAAAAAAGCCACAATGCTGGAAAGACAGAACTTTCAAATGGTGACAGAAGATTTTTTTTCTGTTACACTGTTTCCTGCTTGTTGTTAATTTTTAATTTAGGTCGGACAGCTCCTTTAATTCATGGCATGCTGTCTTGAGGAGTGGGTCCTATCTATATCCACCCAGTAAATACTTGCACGAATCGTCCACGGCACCGCCAAATAAAGTAGAAGCGGCATTATTTGGAGCAGATAAGCCAAAAACAATATTTCTGCACACAGGCCTTTCTCAAGCCGTATACAGACTTTGCAGTTGTCATAAAGATGGCGTTCATAGATCCTGCCCCTGAAAGTGATATGAATGACTGTAAACTTTACAGAACACAGAAGTCTTAACACTTGCCTGCAGTCTGGTGGATGACCACTCTTTCTTTTTTCTCTCTCTCTCAGGGAAAAGCTCTAGATTTTGTAGGTATCCACGAGGTAGATACAAGATGGTTCCAAGATTTCCACCTTAAGCCGTATGCCAATCCAGCCAGACTGGAGTCAATAGATGGTAAGACGACGTGACTGAACCCATATATTTCCCATCCGGGGATGTAGTACCTTGGTAAAGTATGAAAGTATGTTGATAGTAGGGATTTGGAAATGACAGTAAGGGTCTTATTACACTACCCAATGCTCAGGCAGGACGAGCGCCGATGGATGATAAACACATTAATCTGCACTCGTTTGCACTGGCCTATTGCACGGGCCAATGCAAAGTGAATGCGGGAGGAATGATCACTACCGCAGACTTTCCTTACCTGTGCTTCAGAATCCAGCGCCTACGCAGTACAGGAAAGAGGCTCGCAGTACGGGAGAGAACTTCCTGTACTGTGCCTGCTGCGGATACTGAAGCGCACGGCGCAATGCGAAACTTAAGGAGAAGTCGGGGCCAGGCATGATTAGGTTTTCACTGTCTGGCCCTGTCAAAATGCAAAGGACATGGCAGCTCCATGACAGCACCTGTGAGAGATCCTCCCCCTTTGCTCCTAGAGGCTCATTTGCATATATTAAACCATCATTTTTCTATTACGCCCCATGACAGCACCTGTGAGAGATCCTCCCCCTTGCGGACAGGAACTTCCCAGATCTTTAAAAGGGATCCTCCTCCCTCCACTCCCACTCCATAGGATAGGGGTATGGATCGATTATGAGGGCTGCAGAACCAATCTGTCCTGCCCCTGCATGTTGGTGCTGAGTTTACTAGCAGGCCCTGTTTCCAGCGCGCCGGTGAGTTGGAGCGCCGGATGTGACGCGTGCGTTCCACGCTGGTGCAGGGAAGGGGAGGAGCCAGAAACATGGCGGGTGGTGCGCGCCCTTCAAAAGAAAACGCTGGCCGGCCATCATGGAAGAGAGCAGCAGCAGTGTGGCACGTTGCTGTACGGTGACCAGTGCCCTTCCAGAGTCCCCTGTAATTCCACTGACGACTATGCAGGAAGAAGGGGGTGGACCACAGTTACAGAACGGCAGGAGCAGCACTCTTAATCTGGCTTGGTACGCCTGGGGGGGGTAAGAGGTGTTGTACCCTACTATCTCCTGGCTAGGAGATTATTGTTTCTTATGTTATTCACTGTGGGCTATGTGTTAATGCAGATTAACCTCTTAGGCCCCTTTCACACGGGCGAGTTTTCCGCGCGGGTGCAATGCGTGAGGAGGACACATTGCACCCGCACTGAATCCTGACCCATTCAGTTCTATGGGGCTGTGCACATGAGCGGTGATTTTCACGCATCACTTTTGCGTTGCGTGAAAATCGCAGCATGTTCTATATTCTGCGATTTTCACGCCAGCGCAGGCCCCATAGAAGTGAATGGGGATGAGGGAAAATCGCAAGCATCCGCAATCATGTGCGGATGCGTTGCGATTTTCCGCATGGTTGCTAGGATACGATCGGGATGGGGACCCGATCGTTATTATTTTCCTTTATAACATAGTTATAAGGGAAAATAATCGCATTCTAATGACAGAATGCAATGTTCCCGGGCTTTAAAGGGTTAAAAATAATAAAGAGTTAACTACCTTCTCCCATTGTACGCGCAGAGCCTCAGAACGTCTTCTCTGTTGATAGTTTTGATGCTTGAGGACCTGTGGTGACGTCACAGGGTCACATGGTCAATCATAGAAGCATTTGAGTGGACCATGTGACCCATGTGATCCTGTGACATCACGGCAGGTCCTTCATCCAACTGGATGAAGGACCTGCCGTGATGTCACAGGATCACATGGGTCACATGGTCCACTCAAATGCTTCTATGATTGGACCATGTGACCCTGTGACGTCACCACAGGTCCTCAAGCATCAAAACTATCAACAGAGAAGACGTTCTGGGGCTCTGCGCGTACAATGGGAGAAGGTAAGTTAACTCTTTATTATTTTTAACCCTTTAAAGCCCGGGGAACATTGCATTCTGTCATTAGAATGCAATTATTTTCCCTTATAACTATGTTATAAAGGAAAATAATTACACATACAGAATACTCATCCCGAAACCAGACTTCAGTGATGAAGTCTGACTTCGGGTCTGGGTACCAAGCATGCGGATTTTTTCACGCGCGTGCTCAACGCACTACAAACGTTAGCACACGCGCGGAAAAATCGCGGCGATTCCCGCAACGCACCCGCATCTTATCCGGGCGTCAAACATGACGCCCGTGTGCAAGAGGCCTTAGTGACCAGCCTGTTTTGGGCCTTACTGACCAAGCGTTTTTCTTCCTTTTTTCATCGACGCATTCAAAGAGCTATAACTTTTTGATTTTTCTGTCTATATAGCTGTATGACGGCTTGTTTTTTTTGTGGGACAAGTTGTAGTTTTTAATGGCATCATTTTGGGGGTACATGTAATTTTCTGATTAACTTGTAATATCTCTTTCTGGGAGGGAGATGGGAAAAACAGCAATACTGCCGCTGCATTTTTACGTTATAAATTTTATGGCTTTCATTTTTTGGTACAAATAACATAATATCTTTATTCTCTGGGTCAGTACGATTACAGTGATACCAAATACATATAGTTTTTTTTTTACGTTTTACTACTTTTTTTGCAATAAAACCCCCTTTTTTTTTTTTTTAAAGAAAAAAATGTTTTTGCATTGCCGCTTTCCAAGTCCCATAACTTTTTTTATTTTTATTTCTATGGAGTTGTGTGAGGGCTTGATTTTTGCGGAACGACTTGTATTTTTCATTGATATCATTTTGGAATAAATGGCGCTTTGTGATCGCTTGTTATTAAATTTTTTCCGTGGCAACTGAGAATAAATGAGCAATTCTGTATTTTTTTTTTTTTTTTACAGCGTTCACCATAGGGGATAAATTATGTGATATTTATGTAGTCTGAGTTGTTACAGATGCGGGAGAATTTTTTTTTTGCAATTTTTTTCATTGAAAAGCGTATTTTCAATGGAAAAAAAAACGTAATTATTTTTTACCACTTAATAGTCCCACAAGGTAACTATAACAGACAGTATTTTGATTGCTTTTAAAATGCAATGCACTATCCCTATTGTGCATTGAATTTTAATGGCAATGCTATTCTAACATTGACCAGCATGCTGCGCCAGAGAGGCGCAGCCTGCTGGAAATTACTGAAGGCTGGTCTGGGGCCTACATCGGACCCCTGCCAAGCTTCACACACATCTGCACCCCGCAATCGCATTTGCGGGGTGCCGATGGGAAGTCCGCTCCCTCTGTCAGAACTTTACATGCGGCGGGCGCCATGTAAAGTGTTAAACAGCCCGGATCGGCACTGGATGATATATTGGACAAAGCCTCTGACAAGAAAAAGGGGTTTCCAGTACCATCCTTTCCCAAACAAAGAAAGCTATTTCGGTTTAGAGAGAAAAAGGAAAAGCTCGGAGTGCAGAAGAAATAAATCAAAAGTTCTGATGTTTAAGTCCAAACCTCAGTCTTCAAACACATCTCAGCAATGACGCCAGGCCTCAGGTGGGGGGTCGCCTCGCTTTATTTTTCCAAGCTTGGCAAAATATTACAGTAAGCACTTGGGTAAAAAAGTATGATAGAGGAAGGCTATTGTTTAGACTTCAAAAAGTCCCCACCTAGGAGATTTCAAATTACAGCTTTACGTCAGCGTTCCCCGAAACAGGCAGCTTTATTAAGGGAAAGACCTAACGGACAAACCTGTCTTAATCCCAGTGCCGGCAGAAGAAATAGGGGAAGGATTTTATTCAACACTTTTTCTGGTCCCCAAACCAAACGGGTCCTATCGGACAATAATAAATCTGAAAGACCTGAACTCGTGTCTGTCTTATCAGAAATTCCGGATGGAATCCGTAGCATCAACAATCCTTCATCTATTCCCCAATTGCGTTATGGCCTTAATAGATATCAAGGACGCCTATGATCATGTAGCCATATATCCCTCTTCCCAGAAGTTTCTCAGGGTTGCAGTGCAGACAAAAAATTCAGTCCTTCATCTACAGTTCCGAGCTCTTCCCTTTGGGGTGTCTCAGGCACCAAGAATCTTCACAAAACTAATGGCGCAAGTCGTGTCTGACACCAAATTACCGCTGTACTTTCCTAGGGGTCCAGCTAGATTCATTATCACAAAGATCCTTTCTTCCGGAAAGTAAGAGACTTTTAACACAACAAAAGATGAGGAAATTCAGCGAAACCAGAGTCTCTTCCCTAAGACAAGCCATGTCAGTACTAGGTCTAATGGCATCACGCATACCAGCGGTGAAATGGGCCCAGTTCAGGTCCAGGATCCTTCAGGCTTACATTCCGTCATGCTGGAGCAGAGCTCTTGCTTCCCTAGATTGCAAGATTCCGATTCCCGAGTCAGTGACAACGTCCCTGTGTTGGTGGATGGATCCAGTAAACCTGAGATCAGGGTTGGAATGGATAAAAGTCAATCCCGTAATAATTACAACAGATGCCAGCCCCAGGGGGTGGGGAGCTCACTCAGATTTGGGGTTTTTCCAATGTCAGTGGTCGTCTGTCCAAAGCCAGTAGTCCCGGAATATCAGAGAGCTGAGGGCAATATTTTGTGCTCTAAAGGAATTCCTCCCCTTTTTAATAAACAGACATGTGAGGATCCTTTCCGACAGCAGTAGCTTATGTCAAGACAAGATCGCCCCAGCTGTTGAATCTAACGTTCAGGATTTTACACCTTTTAGAGGGAAAGATTCTCTCCATTTCTGCGGTTCATTTGAAAGGCTCAGAAAACATCCAGGCAGGCTTTCTAAGCATGCACAGGGTCAGACAGGGAGTGGTGACAGTCCATATCTGGTGTGGCCACCATTTGCCTCACGCAGTGCAACACATCTCCGTCAAATAGAGTTGATCAGGTTGTTGATTGTGGCCTGTGGAATGTTGGTCCGCTCCTCTTCAATAGCTGTGGGAAGTTGCTGAATATTCACAAGAACTGGAACACGCTGTCGTATACGCCGATCCAGAGCATCCCAAACATGCTCAATGGGTGACATGTCCGGTGAGTATGCTGGCCATGCAAGAACTGGGATGTTTTCAGCTTCCAGGAATTGTGTACAGATCCTTGCAATATGGGGCCGTGCATTATCATGCTGCAACATGAGGTGATGGTCGTGGATGAATGGCACAACAATGGGCCTCAGGATCTCGTCACAGTATCTCTGTGCATTCACAATTCCATCAATAAAATGCACCTGTGCTCAATGTCCATAACATACGCCTGCCCATACCATAACCCCACCGCCCCCAAGGGCCACTCGATCCACAACGTTGACGTCAGCAAACCGCTCACCCACACGGCGCCACACACACTGTCTGCCATCTTCCCTGAACAGTGAAAACTTTGACTCATCCGTGAACAGAACGCCTCTCCAACATGCCAGACGCCATCGAATATGAGCATTTGCCCACTCAAGTCGGTTACGACGATGAACTGCAGTCAGGTCCAGACCCCGATGAGGACGACGAGCATGCAGATGAGCCTCCCTGAGACGCTTTCTGACAGTATAAGCAGAAAATCTTTGGTTATGCAAACCGATTGTTGCTGCGGCTGTCTGGGTGGCTAGTCTGAGACAATCATGCTGGATGTGGAGGTCCTGGGCTGGTGTGGTTACACATGGTCTGCGGTTGTGAGGCCGGTTGGATGTACTTCCAAATTCTCTGAGACGGCTTATGTAATAGAAATGAACATTCATTGCACGGGCAACAGCTCTGGTAGACATTCCTGCAGTCAGCATGCCAATTGCACGCTCCCTCAAACGTTGCGACATCTGTGGCATTGTGCTGTGTGATCAAACTGCACATTTCAGAGTGGTCTTTTATTGTGAGCAGTCTAAGGCACACCTGTGCAATATTCATGCTGTCTAATCAGCACCTTGATATGCCTCACCTGTGAGGTGGGATGGATTATCTCGGCAAAGGAGAAGTGCTCACTAACACAGATTTAGGCTGCATGCACACGACCATATGTGTTTTGCAAATTGCGGATCCGCAAAAAAAACGGATGACATTTGTATGCCATCCGTTTTTTTTGTTTTGCATTGTAACAATGCCTAAAACAGACAAGAATAGAACCTGTTCAATTTTTTCTGCGGGGCTCCGGAACGGACATACTGATGCGGACAGCACACGGCTGGCCACATTTTTTGCGGACCCATTGAAATTAATGGGTCTGCATCCTATCTGCAAAAAAAACAGAACGAACACGGAAACAAACAACAATCGTGTGCATGTAGCCTTAGACAGATTTGTGAACAATATTTGAGAGAATGGTTATTTTGTGTATCTAGAAAATGTTTCAGATCTTTGAGTTCAGCTCATGCAAAATGGGAGCAAAACCGAAAGTGCTGCGTTTATATTTTTGGTCAGTGTACTCCAGTGTAAGGAGTGGAGGAAGGCCTCTCAGTTGTTCATTCAATTTCAGGTTCCAAATAGGGGTCTGAATGTCACAAGTCGGATGATTGCTAGGTGGATTATGTGAGCGATAAGTTTAGCCTATTCTTCTGCGGGTCTCCAGGTCCCTACGGGGTTCTCTGCTCATTCCGCAAGAGCCATAGCATCATCTTGGGCAGAGAGATGCTGTGCCTCCATTGATCAGTTTTGTCGGGCTGCGACGTGGAGCTCTCCAAACACCCTTTATAAACATTACATGTTGGACCTTTCATCTAGTCAGCACTAGGTCTTCAGAAGAAAAGTTCTGCAGGCTGTAGTCCCCCCCCCCCCCCTCACAGGTGCTGTCATGGGGCTTATGATATACATAGATTACTCTGACCGGTAATCCGTTTTCCATGAGCCCATGACGGCACCTACATAATTTCCCACCCTGTATATATTGTGGTAAGGTGCAGGGTGCCGTCGTGGATGGCAGGTATGTGTCACCGAGGTTCATAGCCTCGGTGAGGTAAGAGCCGTTTTTGTTGATGTCAGCAGCAGCTAGTGCTACTGACATAGTTTTAAATAGCATGGCTGCAAAGCCGATCCAGGCCGGCTCTTACCGGGAGCAGCTAAAGTGTAGGGTGGGTGGCTGCTCCCCACGACCCAGTCCTGGTTTTGGGCTGGGTTTAAAAACTCAGCCAGCACCAGCAGCTGGGGGCTGTGATTGTCCTGGAGCTGCTAACAGTCCTGTGGAGTTCTCTGTTCTGGAGGAAAGAGCTCAGCAAGGTGGTGTTTTTCCCTGCCACTTGAAGGTGGAATCTCCTGCGGCTGGGCCGACTGCTAGGTGTGAACCCTCACCTAAACCTCCCAGGTGACTGAACCCTGTGTTGGCCTGTTTTGTTTGGCCACATTATTTCTGTTATGTGTGAATTATCACCAAGAGACTGTTTTTCATTTATGTTGTGCAAGTGTGAATAAAACACTGTTTATTGCACATTCTGGACTCCTTTTTTTGCCTCAGTACTGCACCCGCACCGCTATCTACCAGAGCGACTCCCCACATTTGGTGTCGGATGCGGGCATGCGCAGTGAGGCTGGAGTGAACGCCGAAAATTTTTTGTTTCTGCTGGGCACGACTGGATGTCCTATATTAGGCCGGCAAAGTTGCAGCCTGTGATCCCTGACAAAATGGAGGCGGTTGTAAAAGCCCTTGTGGAGGCTAACTTGCAGCAGCGGGAGGCTAACAAGCAGGAGAATAATCAGCTGCTTTTACAACACGTGATGGCTTTGCAAACGGCAGGAGCATCCCAACACGTCCATGATGCCCGGAAAGTGGTCCGTGCGGCGATCCCAAAGATGACCCCCTCAGACGACGTTGAGACATATCTGTCGGTCTTTGAAAAGGTGGCCGTAAGGGAGAAGTTACCCCGTGACCAGTGGGCTGAAGTGGTCGCTCCGTTTCTGGCGTCCGGACCCCAGCAGGTATTCTCTGATTTGGCAGATGACCAGGCTGCTGATCACCCCCAGTCTGGCCAGGATCTCCCCCTTCACCGTGGGGTAAACGTGTTAGTCCGGGCTCAGCGGATCCACCAGTGGGACTTCAAAGCGGCTGAACCCGCCCGGCCACAGTACTATGCACAGGTTGCTGCACAGGTTGCAAAAATGGCTGCAGCCTGATATTCTAAGTCCGGCTGCTATGCTGGACCGTCTGCTGGCTGACATGTTCTGGAGGGCCTTGCCGTACCCCCTTCAGCACTGGATCGGCCAGGTATCACCCACTAATGCCCTGGAAATGGTCGACCTGGTGGAGCGCTATGAGGCCACAAAAAACTTGAAAGGGGGTGTTGTTGGGAGGGGGCCGGTCAAACCCCGGAGGTCTCCCATCCAGTCCCGACGACTGGTACCCGAGACACCTGCTCGGGGTGTACCCCCTGTAGACCCGGCCCCGATAGTCTGCTGGCGGTGTCACGAGCCTGGCCACGTAAGGGCCGACTGTCCACAGTGGGGAGAACCCATGGAGACTAATTATGGGTACCGGGCTTCCATGTATGCCCGGGGACTGTGTGCGACCGGCACCCCCGAGACAATAGACAATCGTCATCTGTGCCAGGTGCAAGTGGGTGATAATCTGGCAGTGGCGCTGCTGGACTCAGGGAGCCTAGTAACCCTGGTAAGTGCTGCCCTGGTACAGCCCTCCCAGTATACGGGCCGGAAAGTGGGTGTGGTGTGCATACACGGAGACTTAAAGGACTATCCCACGGCTGTAATGTCTCTGTCCACGGCGGCCGGCACATGGACTTGTGAAGTGGCGATCTCCACAAAGCTACCTTATGAACTAATAGTTGGGAGAGACTTCCCTGGTTTTCCGTCCCTATGGCCTGAAATGAAAGTGACTAATAGCCATGAGACAGGGGTTACCCAAGCAGAGTGGCCTGGTTCCAGTGGGAGGCCAGAGCCCTGGGAGCCCGAGTCCGAAGGGCCTGCGGTAGGGGTGACCACCACTTCTGTGATAGAGGGGAGACACCCCCACTGAGTGTAATGGTGGGAGACATGGAGGACTTGCCACCAGGTCCTGAGTTGGCAGACCTCCACGTCTCCGGAGATAATTTTGGGACTGCCCAACACCGGGACCAAACCCTAACCAGGGCCTGGGAGAATGTGCTGGAAATTGATGGTAAACCCCAGAGACCCGG
This sequence comes from Bufotes viridis, assembly GCA_033119425.1. Lineage (NCBI taxonomy): Eukaryota > Metazoa > Chordata > Amphibia > Anura > Bufonidae > Bufotes > Bufotes viridis. The sequence continues at coordinate 36,717,359 of CM065598.1, forward strand.
GGCTGAGTTAATATTTCCCGCTTTGTTGTTCACCAAGAAATGTTATATCGGGTGAACCAAATCCGAGGTTAACCTGTTGAACAGTTGGTGGTGCCCACAGCGTACCGTAAGCTTGTCATGGAGCTTGCCCACCAACATGTTCTTGGGGACACTTGGGGTGGCAGAAAACCCAGGACCGCATATTGCAGCGGTTTTATTGGCCCAGTGTGTTCAAGGAGGTAGAGAATTATTGTAAGTCCTGTCCCACCTGTCAGATAAATAGCCCCCAGCCACATTTCCGTAGTCCTCTGGTACCTCTTCCAATTATTGAGGTCCCGTTTGAGCGAATCGCTATGGATCTAATTGGGCCTGTACCAAAGTCTGCCCGGGGCCACCAACACATTTTGGTAGTTCTCGACTATGCCACTCGGTATCCGGAGGCGGTGCCTCTGCGACATACCTCAGCTAAGCTCATTGCCAAAGAGTTAATGGAAATGTTTTCCCGTGTGGGCCTGCCAAAAGAGGTTCTGACAGACCAAGGGACCCCTTTTATGTCCAAAGTTATGAGGGAACTGTGTAAATTATTGCGTATAAAGCAATTGCGGACGTCCGTTTACCATCCGCAAACGGACGGTCTTGTCGAGAGGTTTAACCAAACTTTAAAAAATATGTTAAAAAGGGTGGTGTCTAGAGATGGGAAGGACTGGGACCTGCTTCTGCCCTATCTCATGTTCGCAGTGCGAGAGGTACCCCAGGCCTCTACTGGGTTCTCGCCCTTCGAACTGCTTTATGGCAGACACCCTCGGGGCCTGTTGGATATCGCCAAGGAAGCATGGGAACAACAGCCTGTCCCCCACAAAAGTGTCATTGAGTATGTCACCCAGATGCAGGACCGGATGGAAAGGGTGTTGCCGCTGGTCCGGGAGCATATGGAGGCAGTGCAACAAGCCCAGAGTAGGGTGTACAATCGTCAGGCTCGGGTACGGGGCTTCAATCCGGGAGATCGGGTTTTGGTTCTGGTACCCACCCTTGACAGCAAATTCTTAGCTAGGTGGCAGGGCCCCTATGAGGTGATCGAGAAGGTAGGGGAAGTAAATTACAAAGTACACCAGCCAGGGCGGCGCAAGCCAGAGCAGGTGTACCACGTGAATTTACTAAAGCCGTGGAAAGATAGGGACACGGCCGACGACCACAGCCCCCGGCCAGGGCTTCTAGGTGAAAAGGGTCCAGCCCCACAGTTCGAGGCCTGTGAAGCCGTAACCACGGTAAAAATTGCAGACAGCCTGTCTTCCAAACAAGTTCAGGAAGTCAAGGAGGTTATCAGTCGGAACACGGATGTGTTCTCGGACCTCCCTGGCCGCACGTCTCTCATCCGACATGACATCGTCACTGAGCCTCAGGCCAAGATCCGGTTAAAACCATACCGGGTACCCGAGGCTCGGCGACGGGCCATCGCGGAGGAAGTGCAATTAATGTTGAAGCTCGATGTCATTGAGGAGTCAAAAAGTGAGTGGGCCAGTCCCATAGTCCTAATACCCAAGCCGGATGGGACATTGCGGTTCTGCAACGACTTTCGCAAGTTAAATGAAGTGTCCAAGTTTGACGCGTATCCCATGCCCCGGGTAGACGAGCTTGTTGAGAATTTAGGACAAGCCCGTTTTTTTTCTGTGCTGGACCTCACTAAAGGGTACTGGCAGGTACCCTTAACGGAGTCGGCCAAGGAAAAAAACGCTTTTGTTACCCCGCAGGGCCTGTATCACTACAAGGTGTTACCCTTTGGCCTGCATGGCGCCCCCGCCACCTTCCAAAGGTTAATGGACATAGTGCTGCGACCACATCGTCGGTACGCATCGTCGGTACGCATCGTCGGTTTCTCCGCGTTGAAGTCGGCCCTCTGTGGGTCCCCGGTTTTGGTGACACCCGACTTCAACCGGGAGTTTGTCGTACAGACCGACGCCTCGGAGGTAGGCCTCGGTGCTGTGCTGTCTCAGGAGGTCAACGGGGAAGAACATCCCGTTGTCTTCCTGAGCCGTAAGCTCAGTCCCGCCGAGACCAGGTATAGCATAGTGGAGAGGGAGTGCCTGGCTATCAAGTGGGCACTCGAATCTCTCCGCTACTACCTGTTAGGGAGGAGGTTCCGTCTGGTGACCGACCATTCCCCTCTCAAGTGGATGAGCCAAGCCAAGGAGAGGAATGCTCGGGTCACCAGGTGGTTCCTATCCCTGCAGAACTTCAAGTTCTCCGTGGAACATAGGGCAGGCCGCTTGCAGGGGAATGCAGATGCCCTTTCCGCGTCCACTGCCTCACATGTGTCCACCCCTCAGGGTTGAACAAAGGGGGGTATGTGGTAAGGTGCAGGGTGCCGTCGTGGATGGCAGGTATGTGTCACCGAGGTTCATAGCCTCGGTGAGGTAAGAGCCGTTTTTGTTGATGTCAGCAGCAGCTAGTGCTACTGACATAGTTTTTAAATAGCATGGCTGCAAAGCCGATCCGGGCCGGCTCTTACCGGGAGCAGCTAAAGTGTAGGGTGGGTGGCTGCTCCCACGACCCAGTCCTGGTTTTGGGCTGGGTTTAAAAACTCAGCCAGCACCAGCAGCTGGGGGCTGTGATTGTCCTGGAGCTGCTAACAGTCCTGTGGAGTTCTATGACCTGGAGGAAAGAGCTCAGCAAGGTGGTGTTTTTCCCTGCCACTTGAAGGTGGAATCTCCTGCGGCTGGGCCGACTGCTAGGTGTGAACCCTCACCTAAACCTCCCAGGTGACTGAACCCTGTGTTGGCCTGTTTTGTTTGGCCACATTATTTCTGTTATGTGTGAATTATCACCAAGAGACTGTTTTTCATTTATGTTGTGCAAGTGTGAATAAAACACTGTTTATTGCACATTCTGGACTCCTTGTTTTGCCTCGGTACTGCACCCGCACCGCTATCTACCAGAGCGACTCCCCACATTATATATATATATATAAAGTGTATATATATAAAAAGGGGCGTGTAGATTTAGGCGCGCATATGTATGTAATAGAAGTGAACGCTTTACTATATAGAGAATTATTTCAGTTCTATGGATCTTGTCACAAACTGAGGAGAGGAGGGAGGAGGATCACTTTTAAAGATCTGGGAAGTTCCTTTTTCCTGTCCGGAAGCGGGAGGATCTCTCACAGGTGCTCATAAAAATGTATTACCGGTAAGTGTAATCTATGTATTTCTCAGCAGTGCGGGCACATATGAACATGGGACCAACACAGATGCCAAGTGCACATGAAACAGGTCAGCCAGTGTCATAGGGACAAATCTGCTGACAAAATTGCCATGCAGAAGGCAGTGCAGTCTGTCCTCCAAGTTCAGTAGACTGTACTCGTAGTGCTGGCATGAACTGACGTGGACCCAGATGTCTGCACTGTTACCATTAATATTCCTTTGATCAGTGACGTTGACCTCCTCGCCATGGATAGGTCACCACAGTGCTATAGATGTCCTGTCACGTGTAGATGTCAAGAACTGCGCTGAAGCCATGATGAAGCTGCTTAAAGGTCTTCTCCAGGGCCTAAATATTGATGGCATCTCCTCAGGTTAGGCCATCAGATTAGAGGGGGCCCGACTCTCAGCACCCCTGACGATCATATGGCGAGCCCAGTGGCCTCTTCCTCAGCCTCTGACGTCCATTAGCCTATGTGCAGCTCAGGCCCATTCTTCAAGCTTCTATACAATGTACAGTGTTGTGCATGGTATACTCTGAAGAGGCTGGAGCCCTCGTCCAAGCCTCTGCAAACAGTTGATCTTCGGAGATGTCGGTAGACGGACCTCTACCTCTGAAATTGATGATGTAACCTGAGGATAAGTCATAAGTACTTAGAGGGTTTGTGTCATCTTCAAGCATTGGTGTCATATCGTTAGGACATTCCACCGCTGTCTGATAGCTGCGGGTCCCACCTCTAAAACGCATCTCACAAAGTAAAGAAGAGTGGACCATGCATGCACAGTCATCTTCTATTCATTTCTATGAGAGTACTGAAAGTAGCTGAACTGCGCACTTGGCTATTTTCAGGCAACCCATAGAAATGAATGGAAAGCGCACTGCTCAAGCTCGACCACCGCTCCATTCACTTCTATGGGGCTGACGGAAATAGCACGGTTCACTGTTCTTCACTTAGCGGGCTTAGTCCTACAGCTTATGGACATTGCGATATGCCACCGGTGCTTGAGATGACACAACCCCTTTAATTCTCAGGTTGTAGGTGAGATCCAGTATAATGTATGGCATTTAGTTTAGCGCAGGCGCACAACATCCAGTGCTCTTGCCTATAATGCACATGTTATTTCTTTCTGTTCCTCCAGGTTCTCGCTATCATGCACTTTTAATCCCACATTGCCCGGGAGCTATGACGGACTTGGCTAACAGCGGTTATCTGGCCAGAATCTTGCAGCACTTTAAAACAGAAAAAAGTAAGATGGAAAAAAACCAGCAGCTTGACGCCCGGGACCGAGCAGTGGGGACGCGGGATCTTAGTGTTTATTGATTTGCACTCAGAAAGGGTCATTAATGAAGAGAGAAATCAGAGTAGACACCGCTTCATTGTGGAGCTAGGAGTGCCTGTTGTCTCGCCAAGCAGATTTAAAGGTGTGGTTTTTGGAAACCCTCACTGTATACCAGTGTTTGCCGTCTTATTGTGTGCATTGACAGGGTGGCAACATTAAAAGCTTCATGATAAAGTTAATCAACCACTTTAGGTTTTGTCCACATATTCTATGAGTATAATGCGCAAAGAAATCCTAGTTTTAAAAGGGTTGTCCGGGACTGAAAGAAAGATGAACAACAGTATCTTCAGGACAGGTATTCGGAATCTGATCGTGGGGGTCCGACACCTGTCACACCCCTCATCGGCAGTTTTTATAGTACACCAGTGCTGTATTGGTGGGACTTCCGACAATGCTGGTTGAAGTGGGAGCGCTGCAGCTTCTTCGCAGTACACCAAGCACAGTGCCGTGTATTCTATAGTGGCTGTGCTTAGGCAGCGCAGTTCCACACACTTGAATCAGCTTATGCTGCAATACCAAGCACGGCCACTATACAATGTGCGACGCTATACTTGGTATGCACTCCCCTTTCAACCAGCATCGGCGGAGGTCCCAACTTTCTGATACTGATGACCTATTGTGAGGATAGGTCATCAATATCTGATTGCTGGGAGTCTAACTCCCAACACCCCAGTCTATTAGCAGTTTGAAGAGGCTGCAGCCCTCAGACGACCATCACAGCCTCATCATAGTATACCAAGCGCAGCGCCATACGTTGCATAGTGGCAGTGCTTGGTATTGCAATTTAGTCCCATTCAGGCTGTGTGAATGGTAGATGTAATGTCGCAGGCTAATGAAAAGGCTGCAGCTCTCACCGAGCACAGCGTCCCCTTCCAACAGCTGATCTGCGCTGATGCCAGTACTTTGATCCCCACCAAACAGATACTGATTCTGAGGTTAGGTCATTAATATTTCAGTCCCGGACAACCCCTTTAATAAGATTGCTGTCCAGGGCTATTTCGGCTGTTATAGCTGGTGATGCTGTAGCGCAGGGGTGTACAACCTGCGGCCCCCAGAGCCAAGGTTTGCGGCTATCGTCCTCCGCACGATGGATCATTACAGCTCCTGCCCCTGCACTGTAGGAGGAGCAGGACGGGTCCTCGGCTGTCAGTGACAGCACAAGACCCGAGGAGAAGGCAGAAGCAGTGTATCAGCGCTTCTGCCTACTCCTCACACAGAAGCGCTGATACACTGCTTCTGCCTTCTCCTCGGGGCAGGAATGGATGCGGAGAGCACACTATGTGCTCTCCGCATCCGCATTTCCGGAGCGCGGCCGAACTTCCGGGCTGCAGCTCTGCAAAAAAAATAGAATATGTCCTATTCTTGTCCGCAATTGCGGACAAGAATAGGCAGTCCTATGGGGGGCGCCGGCCGGGTGTATTGTGGATCCGCAATACACTACGGACGTGTGAATGGACCCTTTTTTAAAGTTCCTGCAGCATGGCCCCTAAAACAGAAGATGCCCTGCCTCCATCTTCCAGTTCCTGCACTTTTACACCTGTCAGTGCATGGCCATGGTCACATACACCGCTCCAGTCAATGATTGGCTTCAGCAGTGACACGCAGCTTGTGGCCACATCACCGCTGAAGCCAGTGATTGGCTAGAGAGGTGCATGTGACCATTGCCATGCACTGCTAAATAAAAAGAGCGCAGGGAGCAGGTAAGTATAACTCATCGGTATCAGGGGCCATGCTGCAAGAACATGGGAAATTTCTTTAAGCCAGGGGCTGATTGGCCATAGACCTCACATGAAATTTCCCGGTACGCCGATGCCCAGGGGGCCGCCTGAGATCTCCTTACGGCCGGCCAGTGGAAGTTTTGGGGGATGTAGTTTGTGCTGCTGGCAGTATTTTGTGATGGACTGTGGTATTTGGCTCTTTTGGGGTGGTATAATGTGCCACAATATAGTATTGCTGGCCCTGCCTTTCATCAATTTGGACCCAACTACAAAACAGGGCCACTTTTAGTATTTTTCCAGGGCCACTTCAAGTTCCCAGTCCGCCCCTGCTTTAAGCCGTTATGACACTACAAGATATTCAGGTCAATTACTGGGAACGAGTCTTCATAGGGGCGCTCATTCATGGTAACTGGCCAGTATAATCGTGCCGCACATCTCTCTGTGTAATCAGGGATGTGCTACCGATAATCAATGTAAGTAAATGAAGGAGGAATGACTGTGATCGCGATCATTCCTCCCCAGTCACTTTACACTGGCCTGTGTCATAGGCTGATGCAAATGAGCGCCAATCAATAGTTTTTTTAAATTTGCAGCCCCTTGAAATAGAGCGATTTGACAATGCGGCCTCAGACCAAAAAAGGTTGTGCACCCCTGCTGTAGTGTCTTTAACTTAAAGGGGTTTTCCATTTTTGGTGGGGGGGCATGTTTTTGGTAGAACTGCTGAAGGGTTACATGATGCATGGGGGATCTGTCACTGCTGCAGGCAGCCATTGGCTTCGGTGGCTATGTGATCCCCGGGGAAGTTTACCAGCGGTGGTATCTGCCCGAAAGGACCCCGGAAGATGGATAACCCCCTTTAAAATTCTGCATTGTGCTGTCCTTTTGTTATTCCTCCTGGAAATATATGCAGTAACTGACCTCACGCGTTACCATTCATCTTGTCAATAAGAAGTCTACACAATCTGACACTCGGCATGAATTGGACGCTGTCATAGTCTGTAGTTGTAAATGTATTCATTCATCTCCAGGAGGAATGACAGAGGCACATCACAATGCAGAATTATAAGAAAAATGTTCTAGCTTTGTAAAGGCTCATGCACACGCAAAACACGGATCCACCAAAAAAATAGATGACATCCTTGTTGCATCCGATCCATTGTAACAATGCCTGTCCTTGTCCGCAAAACAGACAAGAATAGGACATGTTCTATTTTTTGGTGGAACGGACATTCCGTTTTTTTAAAGCCCCTTTAAAATGAATGGTTCCATATACGGACTTGTAAATAAACGGAACGGAAGAAAAATCTGTTTGTGTGTATAGGCCCTTAGTCTATGGTGACAAATCTGGATAGCAGATAGCAATCAATAGAACAGCAGTAGGCCCCAGTATAGAAAAGTGTTTGTCCAGATGGGATAACCTCTTTAAAGGGTTTCTGTCACCAACTTTTGACATTATAAGCTGTCTGACATTAGCTATGTGCTAATGTCAGACCAGCTTGATAATGTCTTTTTTATAAAAATCCGCTGTATATATAGTCTGAAAAACTTACTTTTATATTATGTAAATTAGCCTCTAGGAGCAGGGGGGGCGTTGCCCTGCTCCTAGCGGCTCCGTCCGGCAACCTGCTGGCACGCCTTCACACTTTGATTGACAGTGCAGGGCAGCGATCGTCCTGCACTGTCTCGTTCTGAATCGCGCGCCGCGCCGCCGCTCTGTATTCGGGCGCAGGCGCGGTGAGCAGAGGACAGCAGGCACCAGCGTCCTCTGCTCACCGCGCCTGCGCCGAATACAGAGCGGCGGCGCGGGCGCGCGATTTCAGAACGAGACAGTGCAGGAGGATCGCTGCCCTGCACTGTCAATCAAAGTGTGAAGGGGCGTGCCAGCAGGTTGCCGGACGGAGCCGCTAGGAGCAGGGCAACGCCCCCCCTGCTCCTAGAGGCTAATTTACATAATATAAAAGTAAGTTTTTCAGACTATATATACAGCGGATTTTTATAAAAAAGACATTATCAAGCTGGTCTGACATTAGCACATAGCTAATGTCAGACAGCTTATAATGTCAAAAGTTGGTGACAGAAACCCTTTAAGCATTACGTGAGTGTCAGTCGGTTATGCTATTTTCCCTCTATGGTATATGGAGGCAGCTTGATTGACCCCCATCTAGGATCAGGCAGAGTGGTTTTTCCTGGGAGATGAATGCTACCAATGGTGCCCGGCAGAAGCCCCCTATCAATTTAAACATAAATGCTCGGCTGATCTATACTTGTATATTTATGAGGAAGAAAGTCGTGTTTGGCGGCCATTAGTACCATCACCAGAGTAACATGGTGTCACGACTGGGGGACACCACACAGGACGCTGCAGCTGGTGCAGCCATGAGCTGGTCACAGGAAGCTATTAATGACGCATTTCTAATAGAGACATAGACTTAGGATAAATGTTGTTGTCAGATGTCATAAATGTGATTTTCATGTTACTTTACTCATTTATGTTCTTTCCCTATAGAACCCATTTGTGCCATAGGGCATGGAGTGACCGCGCTATGCTGTGTAACCAATGAGGATAAATCCTGGGCCTTCCAGGACTGCAGCCTCACCGGGGTGAGTAAAAGCCATTTAGGCCGTATTCACACGGCCGTATCTGCAAAATGCGGATGTGGTCCTTGTGCATGCTGCGCTTTCCACGGGCCCCATATTCAAAATGCCTATTGTGGACAAAATGGACAAGAATAGAACATGCGTCACGGGTGCGGACAGCACATGGATGACATCCGTGTACCGTCTGCATTTTTTGTGGCCAATTAGAAATGAATGGGATATGGATCAGATGCAAACCAAATATACGGTCGTGTGAATGAGGCCTAATTTACATTTTAATTACTACTGCATAGCCGGGCAGATTTATATACTACACAGATTGGGTGGCAGCCCTGGTGGGAGCTGTAACGGTAGCCACGTTGGTTGTTTCCCAGAAATAACTAAAACAGCTGAATATTTGACATGAGGACACATTTTACTTTATTCCCATTTATTTATTGGCTCGTATATAGTGCGGGGCATAGTATAAGTTATTCCAGTCTCCCAGCACAGTGCTGTCGTTCTGGAGCTGGAGCCACTGCGGAACTGCTGATTGGAGGGGCTGCAAGGTGTCGGACCCCCATGATCAGATATGGATTACACATATTTAAAATAATACTTCCTTACAGAGGTATTCAACATTCATCCTAATGATGGTGCCCAGTGTGTCCGCTGCGTGCGTCCACGAACGAGATACAGATCACATTGCAGAACATGCATGGTCGGTTTCTTTCTGTTCTCTGCAGGAGGACCTTGTAGCGCCCACCCCGTCTATGTGCTGTATTAATATGAGATCCCCAGAGCAGATCGGGAACCTACAGTGTCCCTGGAAAAAAAATACCTAAAAATGGCCCCATATGGTAGGAGGTTCTAAATTGACAGGATGCGGGGAAACAAAAGTAGGGGCGTCAGCAACACCATAGTGCAAAATACCACAGTGCCACACAATATATTGCCCCAAAAGCTGTCCCTCTGAATTGGCCATCAATAGAGGCCATTTTCGCTCTTCCTCTTCCAGTTGTCTCTGATTAAGATATGGAGCAGGGGGCTTAGGAGGTGTGATGCGGGACATAAATGAATTTAGGAGGGCATGTCACTGGCCGGGTACATGAGTACCTGATACTAAAAGAGTTAACTACCACTGATAGCTTATTATGTACCCAGCCAGAGTCAGAGATGGGAGCTCGGGTGGCCCCCTGGGCATCGGCCCACCAGGAGAGTTCCCTGTAAGGTCTGTGGACAATCTGTCCCTGGAGATCCCTATGCCTCAACCAACTCTCAGCAAGAACGTGAGAGGGGCGCCATCATTGAGATAAAAGGCAAATTAACATTATTTTTAATAAATAAAAAGGTGATAGTGGCACAGCAGCTTGAAAATATCATAAATTGCAGATATCACTGTAAAGAGACAATATATAAAAAAAATCATAGTTCAACTCTGTATATTTCATCAATGCCATGTTCTAAAAAGCTTAATAAAAACCTGGCCTAAAAGCATATGCAGGGATTTTGGAAGCCCCATCCCCCTGGACCTTTCGGCGCAGAGCGCTGTCAAATAAAGACTCAGGGTTTGTTGCTGTTAAAACGCTCTTGCAGATCCTTTCAGTAGTGTCTGTCTGAAGTCCTGCGTCTTACATCACATAGGTTGGGATTCATCAGCATTTTATCTTCTGTCCATCTTCTGCCTGTATTTAGTCTACAGCATTGTGACACTGACAGTTATGTTACTTTCTCCTTTACATCATGGGTTGACCTTAGCCTTCTGTGTATGAACTGGTTCGTCAGCCAGACTTCGCCAGCTTGCCGCTCATCCTAGAAGACTTTGCTAAGGACTCTGGAGCAACGTTTAGTGGTAGGTAGTGGCCATTTGTTTCTCTCCTTTGGTTGCCGGGTGGACTTAAGCCTCTATTACATATCCTGTTTTTTCGGCAGATGATCGCTAACGAGCGTTCGTGTGAACGCTCGTTAGCGATCATCTTGCAGTGTAATACTTCCGCCGGTTTCCCAATGAACGAGCAATTCGTTCATCGGGCAATTTAGCATGCTAAAAACTCATTGTTTGCTGGCGGCAGATCGGGCTGTTGATCACTTAAATCGTGGAGAAAATCGTTGCATGTAATAGCAGCGGTCTCCTCCCGCAGCTAGCGGGCGATTGCCGGGAGGGAACGCTTCCCTTCAGACAATCGCTTGCTCAATCGGCCTGTGTAATACAGCCTTTAGGATATTTCCCATAGCCAGGTACACAATGGAATATAACAAAGTAAATGTCTCTTATTTCTGAAGGATCTGTGTGGGATGTTTTCTAGACACGCTCAGTCATCTGCTTTCATCTGGGCTTGAGAATGGCCCTTGTAATTGTGGGATATTTAAAGGAGCAGAATGTTTAAAAGCTAGAATGGCACCTTCTCCACTGTTTGTCTGCAGTGGTTTTTCTTATATGTAAGGCTCAGTGCATCACATTAGCCCCTAATTTCAAGTTAGAGCTCTGAACAAAGGGAAACTATGGCTTTTCTTTTACGTAGCGTTGAATAACCAGGGCTCTCATTCCCTTTCCCAGTATAAGGTACAGCAGGGCCTTGCTCACCCCTTTTCCAGACAGAGGTCCCACTAGTGCCCCCGCACTCGCCATCTTCCTAAAGTGGTTCCAGCAGTACCCCTATATCCACATTGCTAACGACAGTGTCCTCCATCACTTACAGTGGTCACAGCAGAAGCTTGTACACTCTTCTCTCCCCCAAACCCCACAGCTACCAGAAGAGCCTCCTTGCCCAGTAGTCACCTCCACACAATTCTACAAGATGGCCTCTGCTGTAGGGACCAACCTATTCCCAGCTCTTGTACGTTGCGTCCAGGTCCTTCAACACTCCAGCTGCGGTGACACCACAACTCCCAGCATGCACACTTACTCAACTGTTCTTGTAACTCCCATAGAAGTGAAAAAAGGATTCTGGGTGTTGTAGTCTCAGAACAGCTTGAGTACCGCAGGTGGCTGATTCCTGATTTAGTGTATGTTACGTGACCGCCGCTGTGTGCTCTCTTCTCCTGGACCACGGCAGTCTCTCCTGGAGACAGTGAGGGCTGGATTCTGTGAGTAACAGCGGGTTGAGTTATCTCTGCAGCTGGATGCAATGGGCCTACGAGGGAAACCATGTTGCCAGGACATGGTGGTGGGATTTTGGGGATCATCTTTTTAGGAGTCTCTTCTAATATGTCTGTAATGAAAGTCATTTTCTTGAGGGGCTTTTAGCAGCTGATCATAAAGACGAGCTAATAATGTCAAGCAATGAATCAAATGCACAGAATAGTTTGATTATTGAACATTAATGACACTGAATGTCTCATTGACATCTCTGTATTTAGCCAGCGAGCCGGACGCCGTTCACTTGGTCTTGGACAGACATTTGATCACAGGACAGAATGAAAACTCCACAATGGCTGCAGTACAGAATCTGATCCTGCTCTGCAATGGAAGGTTAGTAAAGGCAGAAGGGTGCGTTCTGTGCCACGTGTAGGCTGGTAACCAAAGTAAGGCTTCATTCGGACGTCCGCAAATGGGTCCGCATCTGTTCCGCAATTCTGCGGAACGGGTACGGACCCATTCATTCTCTATGGGGCTGGACGTGGTGTGGAGAGCACACTATGTGCTCTCCGCATTTACATAGTGCGGCCCCGAACTTCCAGTCCGCGGCTTGTCCGCAGCTGTGGACAAGAATAGGCAGTTCTATAGGGGACGCCGGCCGGGTATGGATCCACAACACATGCCGGACGTGTGAATGGACCCTAAAGAACACCCTCCAAAGGGCATGTAGAGCTGAATATGTTAATAAATGGAAAAAATAGTACATCCAAGAGTGGAAATGTAACCTTTGATTTTGGGTATGAATACGAAAATATTTCAACCTCCAGTCGCTGTGAATGGAAGCTGGGCTGCAGTAACCCGATACGGCCACCACACGGTGGATGGAGCTTTCTGCATCAGCTGATCGGCGGGGGTGCTGGGTGTCAGGCCTCCACCGATCTGATATTTATGACTTATCCTAAGGATAGGTCATCAATATCTAGAACCCAGACAACCCCTTTAAGTTAATACTTCTAAAATCCTCTGATATGCAGGTTCACAAACTTGCACCCCTTTCCGATTCCCTTAATATAGCACTGCTGTGCCAAATCTACAGTGACGCACATCTAAAGCACCGGTCTTGGCTGTAGTCATCATTATATTGGCGGTTTCCAGTAACGGATACTGTGGGCTGTGCTGATTTGGTTTAGGGACTGTCAGAAGAAAAACAGTTGACACTCCGTTCTTCCAGTGGCGTGGTGCACGTGTCTAGGGTCAGCGTCCCCGGAACAAAACATTAAGATAAGACCAGCACTCACTTGTAGGTTGCGATTCCGGGATTATGAACTCAGGATCCGAAACCGGGACGGGGTTTCAGATCCTGAGTTCATAATCCCGGAATCACAACCTACAAGTGAGTGCCGGTCTTATCTTCATGGGTTTAGGGACTGTCACCCTAGAACAGGCATGGCCAACCTGTAACTCTCCAGCTGTTGTAAAACTACAATTCCCGCCATGCCCTGCTGTAGGCTGATAGCTGTAGGCAGTCTGGGCATGCTGGGAGTTGTAGTTTTGCAACCTCTGGAGAGCCTCAGGTTGGCCAGCCCTGCCCTAGAAGAACTGAACGTGCAGAGCACCTGTAGCGTCAGCATCTGGCATGTATATATGACTTGTCAGATGTTTCATTCTAGGTGTATTTAAAGGGATTCTGTCACCATGTTACAGCATATATAGATGCGGACAGGCACGGCTAGATCGCCGCTAGCATGTCTGCACTATATGTGTGCCATAGCGCTGCGCTTCTTTATTGACTGTAAAAAATGATTTTATTAATATGTAAATTAGGGCGTCAAGGTGCCCTGGGGGGCGGTACGAACCTTTCCTGTGCCCAGCCACGCCCCCTGTGAAGGAGCCCAGCACCGCTTCCGTTGTATCATTCTCATCCATGCTGACAGAGTGCTGTAAGTCTCGCGATGCGCGAGATCGCGCATGCCCAGTTCCTTCCCTGAGGCTGATGCCAGCACAGGGAAGGAACACTATGTCAGAACTGAGACTTACAGCGCTCTAACTGTCAGCACGGATGAGATTGATACAACGGAGGCGGTGCTGGGCTCCTTCACAGGGGACGGGGCACAGGAAAGGTTCGTACCGCCCCCCTGGGCACCTTGACTCCCTAATTTACATATTAATAAAATCATTTTTTACAGTTAATAAAGAAGCGCAGCGCTTTGGCACACATATAGTGCGGACATGCTAGCGACGATCTAGCCATGCATGTCCGCATCTATATATGCTGTAACATGGTGACAGAATCCCTTTAAAGATTACGTGTCCCCTCTGCAGACATGTCTGTTTTAGCAACTAATTGCATCCCCTATGTAATAACAATTTTGGATCATCTATTCCTATAACTCTATGACGTGCCATTCCTTTATTATTCCTGCTAGAAGTTATGAATAAATTGCTCACAGTGAAGGTCCACTTGGTTGTTTCCAGTTAGGAGTGTGTCCCTGCACAGTGTGACATTATCCAATCAGTGCTGCCAGTGTCAAACTGTGCAGGGACACGCCCCCAGCTGGTAACACCACTATGGACCTTTATAGCAGACTGCTAGTGATTCATTCATAATTTGTAGCAGGACTAACAAAGGAATGGCACCATGTAGAGTCATAAGAGTAGATGCTGCAGAATTATTATTACCGGTACATGGGGAATGCAAGTACATGTCAGAAAAGGGGGTGGGTCCTTTTTTTAACTTTTAAGGGCCAAACAATGAAGAATCCCCGTAGCCTGACTGACAATGGACTGAGCGTTGTATTCAATTTTCCCTGCCCTGAATCAACAGCAGGGCATAGAGGTTATTACATGCGGATGAATAAACCCATGAATTATACATTCCATATCACATCCGCTGTTTGATTTCCTTTTCAGAGCTGCAGTATAAACGGATGGTCACGCTCACAGTTCATTGTAAAACCTTTAGGACTCCTCTCCTTACAGTATAGTAGGGAAGCATATTCCTAGCATCCAGCAGTCTAAAGCCTCATGCACACGCAAAACACGGATACCGGCCGCGTGCATGCCGCCATTTTTCTTTTCCGTTCAATAGAAAGGTCGGTTCCCAAAATAGGCAAGTATAGGACATATTCTATTTTTTTTTTTTTTTTTGCAGGACTATGGCACGCATGTATGGATGCAGATAGCACACATTGAAATGGAACCTCATTGAAATGAATAGGTTCGCATCTGCAAAAAGTACGGATCGGATGAGGACCAAAAATACGGTCATGTGCACGAGGCCCAATAACTGACCAGAGTAAGGAATGGCTATTGCATCAAATCACCAGTGATTGATGGGCAGTTTAGCTCCAAAGTAAAGCTTCACTTTAAGGCCTCGAGCACATAACCATGTTTTCAGTCTGCATTCATTTCACTGGTGCCGCAAAAGATGCAGTCAGCACGCTGTGCGCTGTCCTGATCCGTATGTCCGTTCAACTGCCCCCAAAAAATAGAATATGTCCTATTCTTCTCCGTTTTGCAGACAAGAATAGGCATTTGTAACACAGTGCAAGACCCGCGGAAAGCGAAAATATGGGACCCACACAGCCGTTTTCCGTGATTTACAGACAGCAGAACGGATATGGTTGTGTGCATGAGGCCTTAAGAGTATGTCCATCCTTGTATACCATTTTTTAAAATCTAAATAGCTTAAATTCTGCACTGATTTATTTCTCAATATATTTTTATAGTGGTCAGAGTTTTTTTTTTCTGATACAGAATCTCCAAATTACCAGCATCATCACAGATATATATGATGGATGTATCTGATCGCATGCTGTTAGCCATGGAACAGCTCCCTCTAGTGTCCGCTGCAGGTAGTCAGCCTGCTATCTTATACATCTGTCTATGCAGAGGATTTGGAACTATGTACCTGTGTACTGAGCGCTGCTATAAAAATATAAGAAATGAATTGGCTTAAAGCTTTAGACCTAAAAAAAAACGACACAGTGATAAAAGGTAGAAGATTTATTTTAAGGACCACCATGTTCTCCTGTTACATTGGTAAATGACATAGTTAAAGGGTAACTGTCATGTTTTTATTAAAAAAAAAATTTTTTTAGCATATGTTACGGCTGCTGCTCCAGCACTATGCATAAAGCCATCTTTAGTTTCTTCACATACCACTGTTTTCTTTGAGTTTTTCCCTTGGTTACGGCTGTTTAAACATTTACAATATGAGGATCTTCTCAGGACGGCTCTTCTGCCAGTTCTCTGAGGCCAAAACTGCTTTCCCTCACTTCCATACACACTTGCTGTAGCCAGCAGCTCGCTGCCAGCCAATCAGATTGGATTACTGAGAGACACGCCTCCTCACTCTGAAGCCTAATGCAGCCATGCAGTGTGAAGGACGCCCCTCTGTCTTCTGTTTATACTAAAAGGAAGACAGACAAGTCCTAGCAACATCTTTTAAGGGACAGGGGACATTAATGAAAGCCATTATTATAAGTTAATTACAGTTCTTTTGACAATCAGTGACAGACTAACTCAGGTATACATGCCTATCTCTAATAAACTAGCAAATTAAAAAAAATATGACAGTTACCCTTTAAAGGTTGTCAATAGGGATGAGTGAATCGGCTTCGGATGAAACATCTGAAGTCGATTTGCATGAAACTTCGTTCCAATAATGTACGGAGAAGGAGCTCTGTACAGTATTAGAATGTATTGGCTCCGATGAGCCGAAGTTATTACTTTGCAAAGTCTTGCGAGACTTCGGGTAATAACTTCATAAATTAATTTGTACTGTAAGAAAACATTTCCCGAACTCGGTACCTTGGAACCGAACCCGAGTTGGCTCATCGGGGCCAATACATTCTAATACCGTACGGAGCTCCTGCTCCATACATTATTGGAACGAAGTTTCATGCAAATCGACTTCAGATGTTTTGTCCAAAGCCGATTCGCTCATGTCTAGTTGTCAACAATAATCTATTGGATCTTGTCTTTTCTGTATAGGAAATGAATCTGCTCTCTGATGATGATCGTAGAAGAATCTATATTCCACTCGTACGTGTTTTTCTACAGAAGACCTAGAGGCCCTTAAAGATGTGCAGAGGGAATTTCTCTGAAGAGCAGGGGCACCCGAGACTCCACAACTGCGCCAGCCTTGCCATATTCATTACTTGTGCCAGTGCATGGAGGGAGCAGATACAACCAGGGTCGATTCGGGTTGGGCAAGTTGGCTCTAGCTTACCGATATGGAAATGTCATGGAAGGACTGAGATCCTGCTTCCTCCTCGTGTGCTGAGGGTTGACCATGTATGACGTTAATTTTTGTCCGATCCCATTGATGAACTTTCCTTGTCACTGTGGTTGACGGCAGATCTTTTTTGTGGTTTTGTATTGTATCTGGACCCATTATCATATTCAATAAAATATCCCATTCCTCCAGTCTGCTTTTTTTCTTTACGCATCCAGTTGCTGAGAAGACCACCATCTTGGTCACAAATCCATTAGGATGTTCCTCCGGCGCAAACCAGAAAACGATTTCCTCACAAGCAAAACCACCACAGCTAGAACGGTGCCACCGAGAACCATGCCGATCACCACTGCCGCATAGTTTGTGGTGGCTGATGGACAGAAAAAAGGATATGGTGAGAGGTTCCATATCTTAGTTATAACATGATGTACAGATACAGTATTCCTCTACCGAGTTACTATTTTAGGAGGGTTGTAGGACATGAGAAAACATGGCTGCTTCTAAAACGTCTCTCGGTAATCAAGTGTTGCAGCATTGTAGCTCAGCTCCATTTAAACGGGTATTACTATTGGATCAGTGGGCGTCCTACCACTGGGATCCCCACTGATCATGAGAACATGGGCCACGTATGGCGCAGTCTGGAAATGAATGGAACAGGTCAGGCTGGAATATCCCTTTAAAGGGCTTCCGTCAGCAGATTTGTACCTATGAAACTGGCTGACCTGTTACAGCTGCATTTGTGTCGATCCCATTTCATATGTGCAAATGAGCCTCTGGGAGCAACGGGGGCGTTGCCGTTACACCTAGAGGCTCCGCTCTTTCTGCACTTTGACAGGGCCTGGAAGTGAGAACATCATCATGCCTGACCCTGTCAAAGTGCAGAGGGCGCGGCAGTAGCAGAGAGAGAGCTGAGCCTCTAGGTGTAACGGCAACACCCCCGTTGCTCCTAGAGGCTCATTTGCATATATTCAAATGTCATGTTTCCCAGCAATGCGGGCACATATGAAATGGGATGGACACAGATGTCTTCAGCTGTAACTGGTCCGCGAGTGTCATAGGTACCAATCTGCTGACAGATGTCCTCTAGTTGACACTGATCTTTCTAGCTGCTTTTCTGTTGTCAGGACAGTGCCAATCCATCTTAGGGTCCATTCACACGTCCGTGTGTGTTTTGCGGATCCGCAAAACACTGACATCGGCGATGTGCGTTCCGCAATTTGCGGACCGCACATCGCCGGCACTCTCATAGAAAATGCCTTTTCTTGTCCGCAATTGCGGACAAGAATAGGACATGTTCTATTTTTTTCGGGAACGCAATTGCGGACCCGGAAGTGCGAATCCACAATTGCGGACCCGGCCGGGACATCGTCTGTCCCCATTGAAATGAATGGGTCCGCAATTCCGTTCCGCAAATGCGGAACAGAATTGCGGACGTGTGAATGGACCCTTAGTGTTATTTCAAACACTTTGGTTACTATGGTTACTATGGTTACAATGCCTGGCAACCACCCTCAGCCCAGTAGCAAAGTCCTTAGCAACCATTCTGTCTCAGATGACCTATGTCCCTGGCTCAAAGCTAATCTGGTGTAGGTGATACTTGCCTTTTTTCCTTGTCTTCTGAGTCACATAGACTGGTTTGGCGAAGATATGGTAGGTTCTCGTTTCCAGCAAGGGTCCTGTGGGTTGTTCAGAGAACAACTGTAAAGGACAGTAAGAACCGCAGGCCTCGGAGAGGTTAGAATCCAGGCAGAGCTTTACTTCACAGCTTATAAATACCTAATGGAGGAAAGAAGACACTATGGATACTGAAAACATGACAGAAGCATGGGGGCAGATGTATGAAAACTGTCTGTTGGCCATCGCAACCAATCGCAGCGCAGCTTTCATTGTTCAAGAGCAGAATATGAAATGAAAGCTGCGCTGTGATTGGTTGCCATGGGCAACAGACAGTTTTGCTTTCAGACAGTTTGCATGATGTGACATAACAGTGCAGATTTATCAAACACCACATACGAGAACTATAAATGTCGCAATGTTTGGCCAGTGGCGTACCTTCTATGAAGGCAGACCACGTGACTCCTGTTCCCGACATGAAAACACTGCATTTACATGCAGCTGCCATTAGGGGGAGCTCAGTGCAAAGAGATTTTTACAGCTTCCATTGCAGTGAACTGTATAAATCCCAATGCATTGGGCTCCCCCTAGTGGTATCTCCATACAATACACTATGACGGTGGCCTCATACATAGGGCTGTGTGATACTTATCAATGTATTTCTGACAGTTGTGTGATGTAAATACATTGAGAAAGATGCCGATCAGAATGAGTGCCATGGTTTTTGAAGCACCTGTTTCACTGTTTCTAATATAAACTTTGCACAAAAACTTTTTTTAATACAATTTTCTTTAATTAAGATTTCTTTCACTTAAAGGGGTTATCCAAAGTCTAAAACATGCCCCACAATGCCCAGGCCTCGCGATGCTAGAGAGACTCCCCCTTTTGATTGGCGCGACGGGGAGATGCAGTGGTGGCCAAGCAGCCATCAGGAGCGACGCAGGGTAAGGGTACTTTCACACTAGCGTTTTTTGCGGATCCCTGATGGATCTGCAAAATTGCTTCCGTTACAATAATACAACCGCATGCATCAGTCATGAACGGATCCATTTGTATTATGTCTTCTATAGCCATGACGGATCCGTCTTGAACACCATTGAAAGTCAATGAGGGACGGATCCGTTTTCTATTGTGTCAGAGAAAACGGATCCGTCCTGGCACACAATGTAAGTCAATGGGGACGAATCAGTTTTCTCTGACACGATCTAGCACAATAGAAAACGGATCCGTCATCGCTATAGAAGACATAATACAAACGGATCCGTTCATGACTGATGCATGCGGTTGCATTGGGATCCGCTTCTTCAGGCGCTGCAGGCAGAGTTTCGGTGTCCCCCTCCAGAGCGGAATGGTGACTGAACAAAGCCAAAACGCGTGTGTGAAAGTAGCCTTAGAATAATCTATATGAGGGGCCCGGGCATTGGGGGTTATGCTGCAATTAATGTAAAAAACGAAAATCGGATATCATATAGGATGTGACAATCACTTTCTAACTAAGCAATGATCTGATGCATCAAGCTGTCAGCTCCGGGGTGTGTCCTTTCTGCTGCAGCTATCGCCCTATCACAGCTCAGGAGGCATTTGAAGGGTGGAACTGAGCATGTGCGTCCTCAGTGAGATGGACGGAGAAATAAGAAAAAGAACAAACAGCAGGTGGCGCTATACAGATAGATTTTCTTGAGTAGCTCATGGGCTATACTAAATTTGTAATTACATGCAATTACAAAAGTATTCAGATCCAGGTGCTGGTTTGAAAATTGTAGAATACTTTTCATGGAATAACATGGAATAAAAAGTGGTAAATTTGTCAGAAATCGGGGCGTGCATTTTGCTTTCCACCTTGGGTACGAGTGAGTGCTTGACACACGTGTACAGTGAAACTGGGAGGGGGCCAATGTCAAGTTTTCTATGGGGCCCTCTGAGATCTGTGTCCATCCCGGCAGTTTTGTACTAAGGCCCAAGAGCTTTCCTCAATCCTATAACCTGGAATATACCAGAGTCACACCTACCATGGAGGAACCAGAAAGCTGAGCTACTCCTGAGAGATGCAGGGTGAAGACCATCTTCTTGTCTTCCCTTGAGATATTCTCAACCATTCTGTTATCTAAACACCTGGAATTAGATCGAAAGGATTTAGATTTTTTTTATTATTATTATTATTATTATATATATTATTATTATCCTGGCCTCCTGGAAATGTATGAATAAATTGCATGGGTGTGTCCTCTCTGACTTAAGCCAATTAGTTCTGGTAGTGTTGTCACGGGTAGGGACACTCTCCATTGACAAGCGGTATTAAAACACCCACTCTATAATTTAGCTATATATTTCCAGGTGGAATAAAAAAGGAACAGCACAGCGCATAGTTATAAGAAAACTCTTCAGAATTGTTGTTTTATGAGGAATACAAGAATTTCCTGTAATAGACATGTTTGAGATATGACGGACCTTCTTTATATTCTTTCTTCTAATGGAAAAATCTACGCAAAATACAATACAATAACATTTTTCGGATGCAATTGTTTAACAAATGGTTGAATGGTTGACTGCCTCACTTACAAATCCCATGACATGTTACACGGACAAGACCTTGATGTCTCTCCAGAATATTAGGGTATGTTCACACAGAGTATTTTTAGCGCTGAAAAAAACCTGATGCAGAATCCGCATGAGATTTTGTTTGCTTGCGTTTTTTTCTTCTAACACGTTTTTAACCACAATTTTTAGTACATTTTCAGCGAGGATTTTCATTCCTGCCCTTTTTCATGGAAATTGTGGATGGGGATTCCATGGAGAATCTGCGTCAAGAATGGTCAGGACGCCTTTTTTTCCCTCAGTGCAGTTTTTAAAGGGAATCTGTCACTAGCTTTTACCCTTGTCAGCTAAACATATGCTGACATTAAGGGTCTCCATAGCAGTCCTAATGTGTGTTTATTTTAGATATTCAAGGCTTTATTTTCTCAAAAAACAGGTTTTACCCACCTGTCAATCATCAGAATAAGGAGCCCAGGGGGAGGTCTGGCCATGCAGGGTGCTCGTCCGCACCCTCCTCCATCAGTGCCGCACGCCGCCTCTCCAAACTTCTGCGCCGCCTCCTAAAGCACAGTGCCGCCTCTCCCTCTCCCTCCTCCTCCCCTCCTTCCCCCTCCTTCCCCGTCAAGATCCTGTGCGTGCGCACTGCGCGATGCGCCCGTGTGGACTCCGGCAACCGGCTTCAGGGAGCGAAGTGCGCATGCGCGGGATCTTGACGGGGAAGGAGGGGGAGGCGGCACTGCGCTTTAGGAGGCGGCGCAGAAGTTTGGAGAGGCGGCGTGCGGCACTGATGGAGGAGGGTGCGGACGAGCACCCTGCATGGCCAGACCTCCCCCTGGGCTCCTTATTCTGATGATTGACAGGTGGGTAAAACCTGTTTTTTGAGAAAATAAAGCCTTGAATATCTAAAATAAACACACATTAGGACTGCTATGGAGACCCTTAATGTCAGCATATGTTTAGCTGACAAGGGTAAAAGCTAGTGACAGATTCCCTTTAAGGCCAGAAAATCCCATTAAGGGCTCTTTCACATGTGCGTTGTGAGGATCCTGCGTGCACTTCTGTTGCCGGAAATGCCCGCCGGATCCGTCACAATGCAAGACAACTGAAAGCATAATGAAGACTGATCAGTCTTCGAAATGCTTTCAGGTAACCATGGCAGCCAGGACGCTACTGAAGTCCTGGCTGCCATGGTAAGTACTCCGCAGCAGGCTGCCGCGCGTTTTTGTCGCGCGTTTTACGCGCGTTTTTGTGCGCATTTTTGGCAATAGTAAACGCGCATTTTACGTGCGTTTGTGTGATTGACTGCAGTGTTGTCCAATGACCAAATTTCCCTGTCTATATGAAGTTTGGCCTTTCCAGCATGTTGCAAATTCATAAACGCGCGTTCGAACGCGCGTTTTCAGTGTCAAAAACGCGCAAAATACAAGCGTTGCACGTTCCCATTGAAGTCTATGGGCCAAAACGCGCGACAAAAGCCCCCAAAAAAGCTCAAGTACTTGTTTATGCGTCGGGCGTTTACAGCGCGTTCAAACGCGCTGTAAAACGCGAAAATGTGAACCAGTCCCATAGGGAAGCATTGGTTTTCATCGGTTATGCGTTTTACAGCGCGTTCGAACGCGCTGTAAAACGTGCAAGTGTGAACTGAGGGTAAGACGGAAAGCAAAAACGCTGATGTGAAAGGGGCCTAACAGAGAGGGGTCCCTCATTTGAGCAGTTTGCCATAGCAGAAAGCAGCTACAAAAACAGCCTCCCTCTCTGGAGGACCCGGCATGTCCACATAGGCCACAGTGTAATGCCTCAGTTCTCCTGTTAATAGACACTTGCTGAAAGATTCCCCTGCAGATTACAGGTGACTGTTTGGAGTCCTAGTTGTGGGACAGACTGTGTTTAAAGGGGTTATCCAATGATGACTATAAAAAAAAAAAGCTAGAACCAGCCCTGTACCTCATATCTCTCCATTCATTGGTCTGCTAGATTTATTTTAAGCTGGCAGCTCAGGGAGCATGTATATTTTTAGGGGTGTGTCCTTTCTGCTGCAGCTGGTGGAAGTTGAAAGATGGAAATGAGCATGTGCTTCAAAGAAAATAGAAAAAGAGCAAACAGCAGGTGGTGCTATACAGATTGAGTTCATTGAATCGGGCTGCAAATATTTTATAAAAAAAAGTTAAATTACATGCAATTACAAAACTATTCAGATCCAGGTGCTGGTTTGAAAACTGTAAAATATTATTTATGGGACAACCCCTTTAACTTATTTTGGGAGGCTCTTCTAACAAAAGGGGATTATAAAAAATGGACGATCCATTTGAGGCCTCATGCAAACGACCCTATCCGTTTTGCTATCCCCAAAACACGGATCTCCGTCGTGTGCATGCCACCATTTTCTTTTCAGTCTACTGTAGAAATGTTCAACCGTTGTCCGCAAAATGGACAAGAATAGGACATGTTCTATCTTTTTTGCAGGGCCGTGGAATGGACATACAGATACGGACACATGCAGATACAGGAAAGTCCGTTTCTTACCCGTCCTTGATGAAGTAAGACTTTGTCTTGTTCTTCTTGGTCACAAGCGTGCATGATGTAATGACCAGCCTGACATCACTCCTGTTGGTCTCTGCGGTCACAGTCACAAAAAGCTTCTCAGAAGCTCTGATATGCAGGAGAGAGGATGTAGCCTCAGTCACGTTTGAGCTGAGGTCTGGGCTCAGTCCAATGCCAAAACGGAACTGACCAAACTGTCCGTCTGTCATGAAATCCGTCCATACAAGGTTGCTTTCCTGGAAATTCGGAATATGTGTTTCGACAACCAGTGCATCGGAGGGATCAGTGGCATTTCTTATGGTGGTGCTCATGGTATATTCCAGGTTATGCTCCTTTAATGAAAAAAAAAAAAAAAAACTCAAAATGTTACGATGATATCACCATAACACATATTAGCAGAAGCATTTTATCATATAGTCATCATATAGTACATAACAACCTCTTTCTAAGAAAGCTAGAACCAGCCCTGTACCTCACATGGATCCAGAGATCTCCCCATTCATTGGTCTGCTAGATTTATATCAAGCTGGCAGCTCAAGGGGAGTGTCCTTTCTGCTACAGCTCATAGGGCGTGTCTCAGCTCTCCCTATCACAGCTCAGGAGGCAGTTGAAAGATGAAACTGAGCATGTGCGGCCATCTCAGTGAGCCGGACAAAGAAATAAGAAAAAAACAAACAGCAGGTGGCGCTATACAGATACATTTTATTGAATAGCTCACTGACTACAAATTTTTTAATTGCATGCAATTGCAAAAGTATTTAGATCCAGTTGCTGGTTTGAAAACTGGAGAATGTTTTTTGTGGGACAACCCCTTTATTATACCGAGATTGCAGGGTACAGTTAGATCATTCCCCTGTTCTTTGTCCAGCCTATTCTATAGGATCACTTGAAGATGTAGTGGTTTACACATTGCATTACTGACCCCTTAAAGGGGTTATCCAATGATCAAAGTAAAAAAAATAAGAACAGGCATCATATAATACATGACAAACTCTAAGAAAGCTAGAACCGGCCCTGGACCTCCCATGGATCCAGAGATCTCCCCATTCATTGCTATCTCTGTAACTGTCACAGCTTCTAACAGGAGATATGGCTGGTGGCAGTTCAAGGATGGAATGGAGCGTGTGCGACCACCTCAACAAGGTGGATAGAGAGATGAGGAAAAAAAACAAACAGCAGGTGGCGCCGTACAGATACATTTTATTGAATAACTCGGTGGCTATGCTAAATTACATGTAATTACAAAAGTATTCAGATCCAGTTGCTGGTTTGAAAACTGGAGAATGTTTTTTGTGGGACAACCCCTTTAATATACCGAGATTGCAGGGTACAGTTAGATCATTCCCCTGTCCTTTGTCCAGCCTCTTCTCTCAGAAGTAACTCTCCTATGCTTCATCTTTTTACAGACAAACCTCCTATTCTTTAGGATCACTTGAAGATGTAGTGGTTTACACATTGCATTACTGACCCCTTAAAGGGGTTATCCAATGATCAAAGTAAAAAAAATAGGAGCAGGCATCATATAATACATGACAAACTCTAACAAAGCTAGAACCGGCCCTGGACCTCCCATGGATCCAGAGATCTCCCCATTCATTGCTATCTCTGTAACTGTCACAGCTTCTAACAGGAGATATGGCTGGTGGCAGTTCAAGGATGGAATGGAGCATGTGCGACCACCTCAACAAGGTGGATAGAGAGATGAGGAAAAAAACAAACAGCAGGTGGCGCCGTACAGATACATTTTATTGAATAACTCGGTGGCTATACAACATTTTGAGTTACATGCAATTACAAAAGTATTCAGATCAAGGTGCTTGATTGAAAAATGGAGAATATTTGTTGTGGGACAACTCTTGTAAGTGCATTGCCACTTTATTTGGTTGTTGTATTATTGGGAAGTTTACTTGAGATAAATTGGCCAGTAATCCCAAATTGTCAGTTCACATCTCCCTAAGGCTAGTTTCACACTAGCGACAGGACGGATCCGACAGCCTGTCGGATCCGTCCTGCCGCTAGTGAACGTGTGCCCCCGAACTACCGCTCTTGACTATAATGGAGACGGGGTGGAGTTCCGGCAGAGGCGCAGCAGCGCACGGCGAGAGGCTGCCGGAATAAATGTCGGGCATGTCGTAGTTTTATTCCGGCAGCCTCTTGCCGTGCTTTTGCCGGAACTTCGCCACCACCCCCATTATAGTCAATGGGGCAGGAGCGGTAGTCCGGGGGCACACGTTCACTAGCGGCAGGAAGGATCCGACAGGCTGTTCCATTGGGTGAACAGCCTGTCAGATCCGTCCTATCGCTAGTGTGAAAGTAGCCTATAGAGCGTGGATAGCTACAGCAAGCAGGGGTATATGAACTCCTCTATGGACTCTATATGGGCTGAGACCATATTAGATATTACAGACACTAAGATCAAGGTAAATTTACCCAGTTATAATTAGAAGGGTTGAATTGTGCTGGGGTCTACTGGTTCTCCTTGAAGAGATCTAGCAGTGTATGAGGTCCTATGACAGGCAATGCTCCATTGGAAAGAAGTATGTGAATTCGTTCCTCCAAAAAGAAGTAAGCCTACTCAGCGATAAGGTCTAATGGAAAGATCTGCACCTGTTCTGTGGTTTTCAGTGAAACAGTACCTGTCTCTGTAACGATGAGGGTCTATAACCCCAAGACAGCAGTCTACAGATGGGTGTCTCTCTCCTTTTGGAGGAGTCTCTGATTTGGCCGGTAGGGGTAGGTTTCTTCCATTTGGAGAACTCAATTACATAGGATTTAAAGAGAAACAAAGATAAACAGACAATACTATTCCTCAAAACACGAGGAGCCCGAAGACCCAAATGGAAGACAGGAGACCCTGGGGTCATATGGCTTGAAGGCCAATAGTAGTGTATGTAGAAAAGTTCACACCCATCACTACATATGCACCATGCATAGGAAATGCCCCAAATAGTGCACGGCCTACCTCTTCTATCTGGTTTGCTAAATGTTGGTCACCCTTGGCATGAGACGTAAAAGGATTTCAGGTTTGCATCCTATTTTCTCCTCTCCCGCAATATTTTATTGCTATTATCAGCCATAGTTTTAGCTACTGTCCTCTAGTTCGGAGTCCAGTATTGCTGCAGTTCTTGGGTATGGCTGTGTAACTATATACAGAGCGTCACTCACCGATACAAATGGTCGTAAAGTATATTTCATCACAGGGATAGAAAATAGTCCTCTCCGGAAGGGAACATAGACACTGCATACCTTCCTATAATAGAGTGCTAATGTATACATTTGTCATTGTATAATGGGCCAGATGCCACCGGGCCAGGCTGACAGCTTCAACCACTTGAGAGGAATGCTCATCACAGCAAAGTGATATGTGTGAGGTTTGTGCTACCAAGACACCAGCTTCTACTTCTGTAAAGTCTACAGTTTCTGGTAAGTCTACCACCGGAAGACCCTGAAGGTTAATATGAATATGGATGAACATCCAGCTGTTGAGACTGGACCTCCTTAATTCTGTGCGAAGTGCTCCAATATCATCTATGAAACATGGATCCACCACTGTGTGGGTGGGCTGAACAGTAAATGTCATCACCGTCGGTCAAGAAGTGATCCAATATTTCCTCCATCAACACATCATGGTGGACCAAAACCTTTCATCCACAAATCATCCTACTGCTCAATGCATGTGCAATTATGCGGTTATTATTAACGACCAAAAATGCAAAGTCATGTCAGATATTTCCTCAAAAATTCTGCACATTTTTCTCAATCTTTTTTAAGATGTAGCTATTGGCTTCTTGGAGGCTGGGCTGTAACATTATAGAAAATGTGGACCTTACCTGCATACGACTTAGGTTCTCTGTACCAGCGTTGGTCACTTCACATGTTAAATAGAAAATCCATGGTACGATGAAGTTTTGTAGCCCCATTTCAAAGACAACGGTCCATAGACGCCTGGTAAAAGGGCTCCCTGGGCAGTAGTGCAGAAGCTTCTAATGCTTTTCCAAGCTCTTTATGGAGGTTATGGCTATACCTTTAGTGCTGCTTAGGATGAAACGTGTCTAGTAATGGACTGTCTGCAGAACAGAGGGTGGAGACTCTTAACCTTTTAGCTGCCAAGTTAGGAATCTGAATGTTTACTCATTAAAGTGTAGATACGTTTTTTTTTTAGATCCCATCTCCTCTAGGTAAGGTCTGGACAACCGCACATGATGGAAAATGCTTTCACAAACACAAACAAGTGTTGTTTTCTGGTCTTCAGAATGGAGTTAGTGGTTGAGAGGAATAAGAACAGGGCAATGTGTAAGCAGATGTCAGATAATTGTAACAGAAGATATCTTCCAGGCTTCCGGCTCATCCTGTGAAGCCAGGAGATGTTTTTTTTCCCTCTCATTTGTGTGTGGTGGGATATGCAGGATCAGGGAACTGCTTGTTCTAAGGGCATTAGTGAATGTTGATATTAAACGGTTGTGAAAATTTGTACATTTTTTTCCTGCATTTTTTAAAATAGCAAATTGGTTGCAGTTTTTTATGTTGCGTATTTGTTAGCGTGGGGAAACCACCTGCCAGAGATGCACAGAATTTCCAGATGACCCAAGGATTGTCCACGTCAATAATCATCATCTATGGATAGGACTAGGGATGAGCAAATTTCATATTTTAAAGTTCGTGTGCGGGTTCATGTTGTGGTATTAACTGAATTGCGTTATGGATTCTGTTACCACGGACCATAACCAGGGCCGGCGCATCCTATAAGCGGACTAGGCCGCCGCGTAGAGCGCCCCTTGGCAAGGGGCGCTGCTAGGAGCGCCGGCCCTGCCTCATGCTGCAGCCGCCCGAGCGCTCTGTATAGAGCCTCAGGCGGCTGCAGCACTGCCCGGGCTGGTGCGTCCATGAGGGCGCACCGCCCGGGCACAGCAAGAGGAAAGGAGCTGACAGGAGGGAAGCGCTCAGCGCTCCCTCCTGTCAGTCCATTAGCGCGGCCGAGCTCTTTATGGCGCGGGTACAGGAGCATGTGTCTCCTGTACCCGGCCGGACTGACATGAAGTGCGCACACAGTGTGCACTTCCTGTCAGTCCGTCAGGGTACAGGAATCTAAAGCTCCTGTACCCGTGGACCATAAAGCGCTCGGCCACGCTACATTACAGGTGGGGGAGAGAGGGGGAAGAATGACAAGAGGGGGGAGAAGAATGACAAGAGGGGGAGAAGAATGACAAGAGGGGGGAGAAGAATGACAAGAGGGGGAGAAGAATGACAAGAGGGGGGAGAAGAATGACAAGAGGGGAGGAAGCATGACAAGAGGGGGGAGAAGAATGACAAGAGGGGGGAGAAGAATGACAAGAGGGGGGGAGAAGAATGACAAGAGGGGAGGAAGAATGACAAGGGGGGGGGGAATGACAAAGGAGGAGGGGTGAAGATTGACGGGGGGGGGGAGAATGACAAAGGAGGGGGGGTGAAGAATGATAAGGGGGGGGGCGGCAAACTTTTCTTTTGCCTAGGGCGGCAAAAATCCTTGCACCGGCCCTGACCATAACGCAATTCCATGACGGAAGCACTGTATTTGTTTTCTTAGAGGGGTTCTACACAAAATAGCGTTTGTCATGCACATGCTGTTAAAGGGGTTCAGTACTTTTATCTTACAGATGATCGGCGGGGGTCTCACACCTGGCCATTCACTTCAACGGGGCTGAGCCGCACCCAGGCCGTGGCCATAGTCATGACGTCACTTGGCTGTGGGAGACAGCGAGAAGGACAGGTGTTACTGCCTTCTCCCGGTCTTGGACGCCCGCTGATCAGATGCTGATAAACTATCCAAAGGATAGATCATCTGTAAGATAAAGGTACTAAACCCCTTTAACAGCATGTGCATGGCATATGATCTGTACATCATATTTAATGTTGAAACAACCCCTTTAAGGAAGTCCTGGAATTAAAGGTTTGTCATTGTGATCTGTTGGTTGACCTGTAGATTATAACTGGTAATTTGGCCAACCCGGGTCTGTTTAATGCACACTCTCATATATTTTTAGACTTGTATATAGTTTTTGGGGTGTGCTAAGCGACAAGAATGTGGCATGCTGGACTTTAATATGCCCGATCCTTTGTTCTGCCAGCTGGAGAGATCTGACAGTTAAAGGGGGTTTGCCACTTCAGCAAATAGCATTTATTATGCAGAGAAGATTCCATGGTTACAACCGCCCTGCAGTCCAGCAGCGGTGGCCGTGTTTGCACACCATAGAAAAAAGTACCAGCTTTCACTAGCTCCCACGGTCCCGGCCAAGAGAGAGTCCAGTGTGCAAGCACCAGCTCCACTGCTAGTGGATTGCAGGGTGGTCCTAACCATGGAAACGAGCAGTGTATAATGTGATGGAAAAATGAATCCAGCCAGCAAAGGAGGCAATATGGACAATAACAATACATGAATAACAAATCCAAAAGAGCAGCTCTCACCTCAGCCTTCCTTCCCGTGAGCACGGACACGGACTCTGGACACAGCTGATCCCAATAATAAAGGAAATGAAGCCCAGCTCACCAGTAAGGTTTTCTTATTCTTTCTTTCTTTATTAGCGTTGCGGTAAAAACTTTTCCAGGTACAGGGCAATAACTCGCTGTCTACAGGGCTGTGGAGTTGGTAGATAAATTGTCCGACTCCGACTCCTCAGATTTTGAAACCTCCGACTCCGACTCCTCGACTCCGACTCCTCTGTATTTAATATGCAAATACGAAGCTGTTCCACCAAGTTCTTCTAATCTCCTCTAGCACAGAGAGGTAGTTGAGCAGAAGCTGCTGCCTTCTCCTTTGTGTGCTGATCTTCTGCTGAAGATAGAGCAGTGGGAGGATCCAGGAAGAGGCAGGGGAAGGGGCATTTATTTTAAAACATGATTTTCCTAGTTGAATCCCATAGTCATGTTTAAAATTTAAGCTAACAATCTGAGTTTACATGTTTTATAGCCTTAGCTGAATGATAGCAGTTTTTCAAATGGTTTACAACTTCAGTCTTGAACTATTGACTATCCATTCCCTTCACTTATACAAGTGACTCCAGTCCTTAATCAGTTATCAGTGAGAGGCTAGGATAACCATGGGTCCCTGTAACAGCAGACCACAAGACAATGGAAAGTGTAAGTATTGCCGCTCCTTAAAGGGACACTGACAGGCTGATTTTCCAGCTAAAGATATATATATACTGGTATTCATCAGAGAATTAGGAATAAAACTATACTAATATTACCCCCAGTTAAGCTGTACTTGTGTTTAAAAAGCATTTTAATCTGTATGCAAATTCACTATCTTTGTGCCCAATGGGGCAGCGTCTCCTGCGGCTTTGTGCCCAGCCGCGCCCGAAGTACAGCTTCCCAGCGCTGTTCCCCTCGTTATTATTCACTGCACTGGCCTTTTTTTTCAGGCTAGCCGAACGCTAAATTCCTGCGCAGGCGCACGTGTAGAGTGCTGGCAGCAGCCTCGTCTGGCTATGCTGAGGCTGTGCCAGCTTTCTCTCTTCCTCCTCGCTACCTAGTCCTGTCTAGTGCTGCCAGTACTCTACATGTGCGCCTGCCCCTTGGGCACAAAGGTAGAGAATTTGCATATTGATTAAAACGTTTTTAAACACAAGTAAACCTCAACTGGGGGTAACAGTCGTCTAGTTGTATTCCTAATCCTCTGATGAATACCAGCAGATATATCAGCCTGTCAGTGTCCCTTTAACTCAGTGTTCCTCAATTCCAGTCCTCAGGGCCCACCTGCCGGTCATGTTTTCAGGATTTCCTTAGTATTTAGCAGGTGATATAATTAGTGTCAGTGCATCAGGACTCACCTCAGGTACTCATTCTGTGGGATATTCTCAAATCATGACCTGTAGGGGTGGGCCCTGAGGACTGGAGTTGAGAAACACTGCTTTAACTGCATAGTAAAGCATATGAAAACCTTTTTCACTGTCACTTAACGTCTTTGTTTAGCGGTAACGTGACACACTGCATGCATTGGCCTTTATTCTTACAGTAGAGAAGTAATTAATTATAACTTTATCTGAATTGGGACATTTAAACTTGCTTTTTTTTTATTCCAATTTTTTTTAATTCCAATTTAAATCTAGTAGGAGTCGGAGTCGGAGTTGGTCCATTTTTTGCCGAATCCGACTCCAGGTACCCAAAATTGCCTCCGACTCCGACTCCTCGACTCCGACTCCACAGCCCTGGGTCTACGCATTTCGGACCTTACACACACGGTCCTTACTCATGACAACTTTGTGATAAAATAGCTGCAATTTATAGGGGAACAGCTCCTCCCACACTTCCCCTTTCAGCAGCAATTAGCACAAAGTCATGACACACTTGTTACACTTAAATACATGTGAGAGTATGCAGACATGCATATAACAGCTCCATATATATAAAAACAGACATATATGTCGCAAGGTGATCCATACAAAAAATGTTTTGCATACATTTTTCAATATTGTAGTATCAGATCTTGCCTTTTATTCAAGCCATCAGGTTGTCTGGTGTCCAGCTGAAACATCCAGAATGTCTCCCTGTTCAAGAGTTTGCGCCTATGATCGCCCCCTTGTGGGGGTAACGTAACCCTCTCAATTCCCTGCACAGAGAGTTGAGAAGTTACTAAAGTACATTAGTAAGTACCTTGTATTAACTTTCTCTACATGATAAATGCCACTTGCAGAAGTGAGACATCCCTTTAAGGACTGACCGGTCACATATGTATACACACTTAGGCCTCATGCACACAGACGTATTTTCGGTTTGCATTTTTTACGGATCAAATGCGGACCCATTCATTCCTATGGGGCCGCAAAAAAGAGGTGTAAAGCACACAAATGTTATATGAATTTATCATGTAGAGAAAGTTAATACAAGGCACTTACTAATGTATTGTGACTCTCCATATTGCCTCCTTTGCTGGCTGGATTCATTTTTCCATCACATTATTTACTGCTTGTTTCCATAGTTACAACCACCCTGCAATCCATCAGAAAAAATGGCAGCCTCTCTAGTGGCCGAGACCGTGGGAGCTCACGTAGGCTGGTGCTTTTTCCTATAGTGTGCAAACACGACCACCGATGCTGGACTGCAGAGTGGTCGTAACCATGGAAACTTTCTCTGCATAATAAATGCTACTTGCTGAAGTGGCAAAACCCCTTTAAGTGAGATAATTTAGAGAAGGTTACTTACAAGAGGCAGATCTTTCCATGTACAAAAATATTTGCCGTGTGTGAATATGCCCCAAAGTATTTCACATTATTTTCCATTAATCATATGTATGTACACAATAATCCCCCCTCCAAACCATAAAATGCACAAAGCACAGCCCCTTACAGCAGCAGCCACATGACCTTGTCACATTGCCACTAATAATAGATCTAGTGCAGCGCAAATATATTGTCATGATAATAATATTGAGTTATTCCAAGATAATCCCTTTTTCCCAGAATTCAATATCAATGGCTTATCCTCATCATAGGTCCTCGATATCCAATCAATTGGGGTCCATCTCCTGGTACCCCTGTATGAAGAGGCCGCAGTGCTCTTACAGCTTACATTGTATAGTGGCTCTGCTTGGTATTGCAACACAGGCCCATTCGCATGAATGGGACTGAGCTGCAAATAGGCCACGTGACCAAAGACATGATGTCACTGGCCTTCAAACAGCTGATTGGCAGGAATGCCTGGAGTCGGATCCCCACCGATTAGATATTGATGACCTGTCCTGGAAGACCCATTCAAGTAAATAACTTACATATTGCGTCCTGAGTAGAGTTGAGCGAACTTGTGTTTTAAGTTTGGCGTTCAAAGTTCGGGTTCGAGTTATCGAAGCATCCCGTTATGGATTCCGCTACCACGGACCATAAGGGGATTCCTCAATGAACCCGAACCTTGGACAACACTAAGGACCTGGGGTGATGTCACCGTCATGTGATCAGTGCAGGGGGCGTGGCTCAGTACTGGATTGGATAAGAGGTCGTAGGATACCACCTCTTATCCAATCCAGTACTGAGCCACGCCCCCTGCACTGATCACATGACGGTGACGTCACCCCAGGTCCTCCTGTTGTCCAAGGTTCGGGTTCATTTAGGAATCCCCTTATGGATTCCAAATGCCGTTATGGTCTGAGGTAGCGGAATCCATAACGGGATGCTTCGATAACCCGAACCCGAACTTTGGACGCCGAACTTAAAACACAAGTTCGCTCAACTCTAGTCCTGAGTTGTCAAGTTACTAAACATTCTGTCATTCAGTCATTTCCTAGTTATTTTGGGGAAAGACAAGCAATTCCCAGGCACCTAGATGGCAATTAGTCCTCATTTAGACAGCTGAAATGTGGACAAAACAACTGGACCACCCTCAGCTGAACCTTAGATCATCATAGACCCTATGGTACTGTGGAAAGTGTGGGTGTTACAGTCATCTGAATGAGGCCTTATGAGCTAATATGTCCACTGCTCTGAATGTGACGGGAACTGTAATGACAGTTCTAATAGTTGTTCCAAAGACTTCCCAGAAGGTGACCTACATAGTTTTAAACCCATGCCAAGAGTTGCCAAGGTTGTCTCATGTCCTAGATCATAGCCTCCACAATTCATCCATGAAATATGACGATTTGTCCAGTCTGCCGCCTCCTGCTTACGACAAGCAGGTGTCAAATCCTTATTTTTTTTATTTTTTTCTGGCCATAAGTTCCAAAATGTGGGAACTGTCTGATTTTCTGTGCTACAGGTTAACGATGAGAAGCTTCATTAGGAGCAAGGAGACATTATCCAGGCTCATAGCAAGCATCATAAACAGGCCCTCATCCTCAGACAAAACCCAGGTGTGTTAATATATAACCACTTCATATGGCATCAAATCAAAGCCAGCGTCCTGTCATGTAACGCGTTCTACAGCGAATGTTAAACAGCAGCTCGGTAGATTATATAGCAACGCAAAGAATGAAGTGGGTTGGAGAGTCAAACATATCGAATACGCGATCTAGGCCGGAGGCCGCACTTTTCCTGTGATCTGTACTTTCTATGGTCGATTTATAGATTCTGCAATATTTCTTCGTTTCGGTGAACCAGTTTTTTCCAGGCACAAGTATCATATGGACAGAAAGGGGTTAAGACTCAGGGCTATTTTCGGAGCAGGCCTTTATCCACTTGGATTTCGATCACCTTTTATGACTCTGTCTGCGGCTGTGTTTATAAAGCTGCCATGTTCCCATTCTGTGTATTGTATTTGTACATTTCGCTGTATAGACGGAGCTTTACATCCAGGGCACTCGTCTCAGGGAATATGTCAGAGGCGATGCAAATATCTGAGACCGTAGCCATACCAAGCTAGGTGTCATATTACCCCCCCGAAATCACAATCCAGGGGTAATGTCTACTGAACGCAGTGCATCCGTCTTGACTGATCGGTCAGCGGGATGATGTGACCATCTCCACATCACTTCATTGGTGAAGGCAAGATGGAACCTCAACATCAGCTATGTGAAAAATTGAAGGGGATATTAATGACAATTTCCATCCAAACTGGACAATGATTTCCATGGGTTGGTGACAAACCTGCAGGCCGCACAAGTGTGGCATCACTTGGTGACCAAATCAAAAGGCAACCATGTAAGATGTGGTCAGGTCACTCAAACTGGTTAATAGAAGGTTCCTGAGTAGATGACCTCGCTCTATATACTCACGTACAGGATTAGGACAATCCCTTTAGGCTAGGGCTACGTGATATGTAGGGTACAGCTACATTGCAACAAGTGTCGTGCAACATTTTTTTTTTACAATGATGTCCTATGGTTAGAGATGAGCGAACTTTTGTAAAAACAGATTCGGCTGCATTGCCGAAATTTACAAAAAGATCCGCTTTGTGACGAATTACTTAGTCACAAAGAGCATTTCTTTGTCAGTAATGGGTGCAATGACAGAGTACCTGTCATCGTACCCCTCAGATACCACATTCATACATGATCGCAATATCGGATAGCAATAATCAGTTGTTAAATTAAAAAAAGCCAAAAAACAACTTACCTGATCCATTTGCTCGTGACGGGCACTGCCATCTTTCCTTAAGATCTTGCGTGGCAGTCATACATCACCACTCAGGATTTCAGTAGAGATCTTCAAACAAGCTGGCAGCGGCCGGCCCGTCGCGAGCTAATGAATCAGGTATTTTTCAGTTTTTTTTTTTTACACTATTTCAGGTTAAATCGATTCGCTACCGCGAAGCATGAGGAAATTCGGCTCCGCGGTGATATCAAATTTATCCTGAAATTCAGATCAAAGTCCACTATATGGACTTCCATTTGCTCATTACTATCTATAGTGTCACACTGCAACACGACAGTCGCATAAAAATCCATCTTCTATGGTGTTGCAGCATGTCGCAATATGTCACTTTAGACTATCATTATGAAAAATGTCGCACAACACATATTGCCATATAGCGCGCCTTAGGCGGGCTTTACACGTTCAAGTTTTTTTTATGCAGTTTGTGAAGCCAAAGCAAGTTGTGGAATAGAAAAACAATGCAGTCTTTCCGTGCCTCCTAAATGTCTCAAATCCAGCGGAACAATCCCAAGTTTCGGCCTCTGTCCCGCAGTGCTAGGACGGCTGCCACTTATTCCGACTTCAACGGTTGGTGTGCCCTCAGGACGCAAATACAGTTGAATACAACTGTAAAGCAGAAGCCGTCAGCTCCTTGCTCCACCATTCCAGTGATGCCGGTGGCTCAGCGCACGCAGGCACAATACGGTGACATCATCACACCTGCTCTGCCGAGCCACAGACAGGAGAACACAGCACATCTGCTCTGCACTGTTTGTCGTGGGATAGGAGAGTATATAAATCATAGGGGCCACTTAATGGGGCATCATACTCCATGGTAAGCTCTAAAGAGACATCGTTACAGTCTGAGGGGCACTCGGGGAGCATGCTTACTATGTTTGGGGGCACAAAGTGAAGCTGGGCACTTGGTGTTGAAAAGTTTGCCACAGTTGGGAGGTACAGTATGTGTATATATAACCCTGACTATTGATGCAGTTTTGACTTGAAATGCTACATTAACAAACCGGAACATAGAAACCCATTTACTTATTTTTAAATATCACCTGTCTCCTTTCCAATCATCTATAAGGTCTATAATATTTAAAGGGGTCATGAGAGCACTCTTCAATAGTGAAAGACAACAGTCCAAGGACGTTCATGCTCCTAGGGCACGCAGAAAGGCTAAGGTCATATTCTTGGGACTCATTGGGGCGGGGGGAGTTTATCATTTCCTTCGCGTCAGAAACCTCGCAAGAAAAAGAAAGTAGCACATTTTGGCACATGCGGCTCAAAAAGCTGCACTTTGCAATTTAAGGTCCAAAGAAGTGTGTTAACGTGAAACGGCTGTCACCATCTGCATTTGCTAGCACCTGCCACTTCACTGTAATGGCCTACAATTTTTTAAAATTTTTTTTAACTTCTAGCGCCAACATATTCTGCAGCGCTTCACAGACCGTATACTGTATAGTCTCTGCAATTATTTAAGAGTGTGGGAGAACACCCACACAAACACAATGAGAACATACAAACTCCACGCAGATGTTGTCCTTGGTTGTATTTGTGCCTAGGACCCCAGTGCTGCAAGACACCGGGGCTAACCACTGGACAAAGAGGCACTACATTTCCATGTTTAACATCTGTGGAAAATCCATCCGTAAAGAATACATATTTGGTCCGCCTGTAATCCATATTCCACAGACACTGCTCAGCTAAAAATTCCCAGAGCATCCCTTAGCTGTGCTCCATGAAAAGCCGAGCAAACACAGGTGCCATGGCTGGGTTTGGTCCGAATCACAGACGACAGAAGCACATGTCTGATTTTCCCACAAACCAAATCAATGGGCATATTGACCGTCTGTGGAAATTGCTGCTTTATTGTTTCTTTTTCAACAAAGTTGCTGATACTCTGAACTGCAGAGCACCAACTTGAATTTTCTACTGACCTAGTTAGACACCAGTACAAGGAGCTGTGCCGCCTGATGGCTTCATGTTTGAATGTGGCAATGGGGAGAATATCACACCCTGCACTGCACATTATCTTCAAAAAGACCCAAAGTAGGGCTTTTGCCACTTGCAAACATTTTATGTATCTTTTGCCTTTTTATACCACTCACTCCATTGTTGACAAGTAGGTGGAAGGGAGAACAGTTAGCTAAGTTAGGGTCCTTTCACACTTGCGTTCTGAGGATCCGGCAGGCACTTCCGTCCCGCCGGATCCGTCAGAACGCAAGTCGCCTGAAGCATTAGAAGACTGATCAGGATCCTGATCAGTCTTCGAATTGCTTTCAGGTTACTATGGCAGCCAGGACACTACTAGCGTCCTGGTTGCCATAAGTAAGAGCATGAGCGGGGAGCGGTATACGCCACCATCCGTACGGCTCGGGCGCTCAGAATGGCGTCAGAGCGCCCCATGCGCATGGATCACGTGATCTATGCACTGGGGCGCCCTGGCGTCATCCTGGGCGTCCCGGGAGCTGCACGGAATGTAAGTATGCCGCTCCCCGCTCCATTCTACCATGGTAACCAGGACTTTAGCGTCCTGGCTGCCATGGTAACCAGTCAGAAAAAGCTAAATGTCGGATCCGGCAATGCGCCGAAGCTTGACGTTTAGCTTAGGCGGATCCGGATTAATGCCTTTCAATGGGCATTAATTCCGGATCGACACTTGCGGCTAAGTGTTCAGATTTTTGGACGGAACAAAAGTGCAGCATGCTGCGGTATTTGCTGCGTCCAAAAAACGTTCCGGTCCTGAACTGAAGTCATCCTGATGCATCCTGAACGGATTTCTCTCCATTCAGAATGCATGGGGATGATCCTGATCAGGATTTTTCCGGCATAGAGACCCGACGACGGATCTCTATGCCGGAAAACAAAAACGCCAGTGTGAAAGGGCCCTTAGGCTACTTTCACACTAGCATTTTGGCTTTCCGTTTGGGAGATCCGTCCAGGGCTCTCACAAGCAGTCCAAAACAGATCAGTTTTGCCCTAATGGTACTTCTGATAATTGGGATTAACCAATTATCGGAAGTACCATAATTATCAGCCGATATTCAGGATTTTGTATGTTATCGGCATCTAACCTTACCGATAACGCGTATAAAGCGAATACTAGTGAGCGCTTCCGTTATGGGAGAGCAGGTAGGAAGCGCAGCAAACACTTCCAATACTCACCCTCCCTAATCATCTTTGATGGGGCCTGCACCGCCCTGACCCCGTATAACATCAGGACGTACTAAAACCTGACGCTGTACGCTGTCAGGTGACAGGGCAGCGTGGGCCAGCGAACACAGGGGAGTGAGACACCAGACCCGGAGATGAAGAGGAGTTGCGGCGCAGGAGAGGTGGAGTTTTTTTTATTTTATTTATCCGAGGTCTGATAGGGGTTAATAAAGGTCTGAAAGGAGTTGATAAAGGTCTAATAGAAATAACTGATCCTTTACATCAGTTATGCACATTTGGCATTCGTTTGAGACATTTTATTTTTTTGTCAAAAAAAATAAAAATAAAAAACTACTACATGCAGGACTTTTCCCCATCTAATAAA
The DNA here is from genome assembly GCA_033119425.1 of Bufotes viridis. Lineage (NCBI taxonomy): Eukaryota > Metazoa > Chordata > Amphibia > Anura > Bufonidae > Bufotes > Bufotes viridis. The sequence continues at coordinate 36,756,749 of CM065598.1, forward strand.
TGGATGCCAAACGTGTTCAGGATGTTTTTTTCTTTATTTTTTTTGTTCTGACAGATCAGAAGAATTGGAATAATGGTGAACTCTCACTTAATGAGTCTCACTCCAGATTTACGTCTGGGACTTTATTAGGACTGTGGTTATCACCTCCAGTACACCGGGAACAGGAGTCCACCAATAAACAGAACATCTTTGAAAGGGCGGGTTTCTTTTTCCAGTTTCTCACTCATTTTGTGTGGGGGTGTCCTACAGCTCCTTTAATTAAAACCTATTAGACATATTCATGGATTAGTAACATATGGGTGACATGTTTACAAGTCAAGCAGGCCTATCTGTCCAAGCCTGAAGCTTGAGTCTAGTTGTGTTCAGCAATACACCTGCCGGGGGTATACAGTAAGTACAACTGGAGGAATTCTGTTTATAGCTTTTAGATAGGACAGCTAATATTTGGTTGACAATACAAATCGGTATTGCACACTATTGTTGACTGAGTAAAAGGTCAAATAAAATGTGGAGCAGATGAGAAGTTTGCCTATCCTGTACAGATCAGGGGTTGATTTATCAACACTGGCTTTTTATGGTGGTCTTCGATTCCCCCCTGCCCTGCAGCAAGATTCACCTAATTTATGCCTGGCCTTGTCAAAGTGAAAGGTGTGGCAGTTGCAGAAAGAGCAGAGCCTCTAGGTGTAATGGTAACGCCCCCATTGCTCCTAAAGGCTCATTTGCATATATTAAAACCTAATTTTTCTCAGCAATGCGTGCACGTATGAACATAGGACCAACACAGATGTCTTCAGCTGCCAAATGCACATGTAAGGGTACTTTCACACTTACGGCATGGGTATCTGGCAGGTGAACAGCCTACCGGATCCACCATGCCGCAAGTACCCGTGTGCTGCCGTTCAGTCCCTATTGACTAATGGGGGCGGAGCTACAGAGCAGCACAGCATTGATCGCCGGACTAAAAAGTCGGACATGCAGTACTTTTAGTCCGGCGATCTCTGCCGTGCTGCACCGTAGCGCCACCCCCATTATAGTCAATGGGGACAGAGCTGCAGCACACTGGTACTTGCGGCATGGTACTGCTGACACTTGCCCTTACCCACTTGTGCATTTTTAATTATTCCCTATGGGATTGCAACTAAAATCTCCAAGTTTCTACAGTGGTTGCAGGATCAACTATAGATTTTCCCCTCTTATAGGGGATTAACAAACTTCAGGCAAAGCAGATTTCCTTACACCTCATGCAGAGCCAGAGGGTAGTTGCATGACAGAACCCCAACAAAAATTCCTGCATCCAGCTGCCCATGCAGTGGGCATGACAATGGCATTTATTAATGTGTCTCCATCTGATTTTTGCATAAATAGTCCAAGTCGGAGACATGTAAAATTACAATGTTTTACGTCTGTTTTCGCACCAAAGAAGAAACTGGCAAGAAAAGTAGGTGCAATCAAGTTAAAACCACCCACAAAAACACTCCATGAGTTCACTCATCCGCCCATAGTCCCCTCATAGTAAAGGCCATTTCCCAGCAAAACCCAATTGCTCTGTGGTTTTCAGGCTGAAGATGGAATAACCTTAGCCACCCGCTCTAATTGGAGGACAGACATGTCTGGATTGAAGGTGCATTACAATTTCAGCAAAAAAAAAAAAAAATAACATGTTCCAATACAGTTTTCCATAGCAATGGAGATCTGCTTGCTGTCACTAAATAGCAACCTTTATTTACTCCGAGGGATCTGAATTTGCCCTGGATGCAGGACTAATCACAGTACAGTTATGAGCATGCTGTCTGAAGGCTTTTTTTGCACAGGCCAAGGATTAGTGGAAGCTATATAGGATGAATGTACCTGATAATTGCCACGTGAAAGTGTGCCACTGATCACCCGATGAACTAGCAAACTTAGTATAGTCATCTTTTGCTGGCGGCACATTGTCTTGTTAATCTGTAGGGGGGACAAGTGATTGCAGCAGGGATCCAAATTTATATATATTTTTTTTATTTTTTTGCGTTATTATTCTAATTATAAATCTAAGAGTATTTTTATTATATCCTTATCAAAACAATCTTTTTTATTTCGGGAGGGTCCTAGGCGGGTGCTGTCATAGGCTCAAGGAAAAACGATTACCGGTAAGTGTAATCACATATTTCCCCCCTCGCCTATGACAGCACCCATGGATATCTAGGCGAGATTATCTAGGGTGGGACAACTGCTTGGAGGACTTTACGCTCAAACCCTAAACTCTCCTGGGAAGGAAGCTGCAGTCTATAGTGCTTAAAAAAGGTATGCGAAGAACTCCACGTAGCAGCTCTGCAAATCTGGTCAATGGAGGCAGAAGCGCTTTCTGCCCAGGATGTAGACACCGCTCTAGTTGAGTGTGCTCCAAACCCGGCAGGAGGAGGAATATGCAAGGTAAATGGCCTGTTTAATATATCTGGCAATAGACTGAGGAAGCAGGGGAACCCCTCTTCTGTCCCTGAAAGGAAACCATAAGCTTAGAGGACGACCTCCAGTCCTGAGTAGCAGAAAGGTACCGAATTAGGCACCTCCTAACATCAAGACAATGGAATTCCCTTTCCTTCTGATTCTTTGGTGAAGGGCATAAGTAAGGCAAAACTACATACTGTGATCGGTGAAAGGATGACGAAACCTTTGGAAGGAAGGCAGGGTCAGGAGATAGAATAACTATCCTCTAGAATGTTAAGATACGGTTTTTCAATTGAGAAGGCCAATATCTCGCTCACCCTTCTAGCAGATGTAATAGCCAGCAAAAAGGACAATTTTAGGTTAAGATTTTTATTGGGATATCCTCAATGGGCTCAAAGGGATCCCCAGTTAAGGCAGACAAAACTAGGTTTAAATCCCAGGGAGGAACTCTGGTGCAAGTTTAGAAATCGCAATGACAAATCTTTTTATCCAGGGGTGGTCTAATTTATATTCAAAGAGCGCTTAAGGCCGAGATATGGACCTTCAAAGTACTAGGTCTGAGTTTTTTATTCCAACCCTCCTGGAGAAAACTAAGAACTACTGGTAATTCTGGGGGTTCTAGGACATTAACAGGCTTATTTGCAAACCTAAGGAAGGCCCTCCAAACCCTTAAATAAAGTTTTGAAGTAACAGCCTTTCTGCTGGACAAAAGGGTGTTTATTACCTCCCCAGAAAGACCCATTCATTTCTAGGATTTGCCTCTCAACAGCCAGGCTGTCAAGTGCAGGCTCTCTAATTGTGGATGAAGTACAGGATCCTGCACTAGTAGCCCCGGGAAGACAGGAAGTACCAAGGGATCTGCCACCAACATCCTCTTTAGCCAGGAAAACCAGACCCTCCTGGGCCAAAAGGGGGCTATGGTAATTACTAGAGCCTTCTCCTCCCGAATCTTCTTCAGGACTCTCGGGAGTATTTTTTTTTAGGAGGGAAGGCGTACAGGAGGCCCACTCTCCATGATTGGGCCAATGCGTCCACTGCTGTGGGCTGCTCCGATGGAGATAGGGAGAATAATTTTTTCACTCTTCTGTTTTCCCTCGTGGCAAAGAGATCTACCACTGGGAGACCCCATAGGGCCGCAATGTCGTCAAAGATCTGCTGATTTAGGGACCATTCCCCCTGCTGAATACAATGTCTGCTCAGAAAGTCTGCCGTTACATTCTCCGTCCCTTTTAAGTGTACTGCCCTGATAGATGGAAGGAAATTTTCCGCCAGCTCGAAAATTTCTTTGGTCAGAGTCATCAGGTCTGGGGATCTGGGTCCCCCCCTGACGATTGATGTGAGCCACTGCTGTTATGTTGTCTGAATAGATCAAGATATTTTTGAAAATATGCGGCTTGGACGTGGACCAAAACAACGGTCGTGTGCATGAGGCCTAACTAAGTGCAAACATGTTCGATGCAATTAAATAAATACAAATGAAGACTTGGGATAAGTACTGGGTTTAATCAGTGCATTAGAAGAATCTTGTACAAAACAGAAAATGTAAAATGGTAATGTTACAATGCTCATAAAAACAGGAGGAGGATTGCTGGGGCTGATTATAGGCAAGGAATGATCTTGACATCACAGGCTGGATATATAAAAGGAACCATTATAACTTTACTTCTTGAGGCGCTCCTGTGGGCAGGAAAAAAAAAAAGTCACATGCAGCAATATTCATACATGAGCAAGTCATAGCATGGAGGCACGTAAAGGTTCAAAGCAAAGTCCAGCGACCTCCAAAGGGTTAGGGCCCATGCAGACGAGCAGATGCACTCAGTTTTATCCGCAGCGAGAATGAGAGCCAAGCTGCGCGGTGGACATCAGAGGCACGAAGCAGTAAGATGATAGATACTGCTCCGTGCCTCCCTGTGACCCTTTCACTACAAAATCACTGTGACAACTTTATCTCACTGATTTTATAGTAAAAGGGTCACAGGGAGGCACGGAGCAGTATCTATCATGTTACTGCTTCGTGCCTCAGATGTCCACCGCGCAGCTTTGCTCTCATTTTCGCTGCGGATAAAACGGAGTGCATCTGCTCGTCTGCAAAAGCCCTTATTTAAGATAAATTCTAAAGCCAGACTTAAACATGTTAGGTTCCCATTCCCAGATACCGCCAGTGATTAGCTGCAGTGCTCATGTGCAGTATACATCATGGCTGCCGTGGTGGTGGGGGTTCAGAGTGGTGGCACTGGTATGGGGAGGGCTTAGAATAGTGAGTACAACTTATTTTAACAGGTTTTCTGCCATTTGCACAAATAAATACTGACGCCACCTTTAAAGGCCATGGACACCTCCAGGGCAATTTGTTATGATTGCATTTTCATCATTTTGGGCTACAGTTGATCTTTATTAAAAATGTTGAATTGTTTTTGAGATTCACGAGTTAAAAAACAGTGTTTGCAGAGCATCCCATCTCAGTCCCATCTGCTAATGGGAAGCCTTCTCTGATCTCCTGACCTCAAACACTTATAGCTCTTACCAAGGGCAATTAGCCAGGCGATTGTCAGGAGGGAAGCGTTCCTTCCCAGCAATTACCCGCTCTCTAGGGGACCCAGGACCCCCACAACGAATATACTTACCCCGCTCCGCTGCTTCTCCCCATGCGTGGATGAAAACATCAACTTTTTTTTAGGGGAGCTGGGGGGGAAGGGAGGGTTAAGAGCTCAGACATGAGGCATTATCTGACGGGAAGTGATACAGGGGTTAAAAAGTCTGTTTGCAGAGTATCTCAAGAACAGTTGAACATTTCTATTCCAATTGAAAATTATTTTGTCGAAATGCAATAAAAAATTGCCCTGAAGGTGTCCACAGCCTTTAAGGCAATATTTATACCACCCTGGCACCCGCAAATTCCTAGACTCAAGCATAGACATCAATGAACAGATGAGGTACATTCACACAAGACAGATTTGTTGCAGAAATTTCTGTGACTGCAAATAAAGGTAATGAACCCAAGTGGGGCTGTTTACGCCTCATTTCTCCAGGCTCCATTTAGGCCTCTTTCACACTTGCGTTGTGTGGATCCGGCGTGCACTTCCGTCGCCGGATATGCCCGCCGGATCAGTCACAACGCAAGACAACTGAAAGCATTTGAAGACTGATCAGTCTTCAAAATGCTTTCAGTGTTACTATGGCAGCCAGGACGCTACTAAAGTCCTGGTTGCCATAGTAAGTAGTGGGGAGCGGGGGAGCAGATACTTAGTCCGTGCGGCTCCCGAGGCGCTCCACAATGACGTCAGAGCGCCCTACGCACATGGATCACGTGATCCATTCTCATGGGGCGCTCTGACGTCATTGTGGAGCGCCCCGGGACTCGGGAGCCGCACGGACGGCACGTATACTTCTCCCCTGCCTCCCCACTACACTTTACCATGGCAGCCGGGACTTTAGCGTCCTGGCTGCCATGGTAACCATTCACAAAAACCTAAATGTCGGATCCGGCGATGCGCAGAAACGACGTTTAGCTTAATGCCGGATCCGGATTAATGCACTTCAATGAGCATTAATTCCAGATTCGGTGTTACGGCATGTCTTCCGGATTTTTGGATGGAGACAAATCCGCAGCATGCTGTGGTTTTGTCAACGTACAAAAAACGTTCACATACTGAACGGAAGACATCCTGATGCATCCTGAACGGATTTCTCTCCATCCAGAATGCATTGGGATAATCCTGATTAGTATCTTTCCGTCCTAGAGCCCCGAGGACGGAACTCTATGCCAGAAAGCAAAAGCGCAAGTATGAAAAAGCCCTTAGATGTATGGGCCAGATGCAGGAAATTCAGCAACACTGCTGCCTTAGACTAGACCCATATGCTTCTTGAGGACCGTTTCAAGCTAAAAGGTAAAGAGACCTGACCAAAATGATGAACGTCTGAATATCACCTAAAACCATGGTAATATCCGCTAGCCACATCTCTTCTGGGAAGGTCAAATAAGAACAATGCTTGCAGACATTACCTTTAACATGTTTTCTAGCTTGATTGCATCGGCAGCAAACTTCCTGATCCCGTCAGATAGTTTCTCCACTGCCATCTGGTCTTCATTGTGTTCCCAGCGGAAAGTTTTTTCATCCAAGTGGACCTTCTCGAGATTGCTGGCCTGGGCTGTGTGACATTAGAAAATGTAGTGTAAAGGGGAGGACGGTAGAAATGACACAGCTCTTTTCAGTGCATTTCACGTCGCTATCATTTCACATATTAATCACTTGCTCATCTTGAGACTCCTGAGACATGCAGAACAGTTTTGGGTGTCATTCTGTCTGCATTTGTGCGCCTACATTTCTAGAACCATTTGGGGGTCATTTATGAAGGCCGTCATTGCTGCAGGAAGATGCGCTTAATTTAGGATGGTGCATGCACCTAGTCATAAGTTAGGTGCATCTTTGGTAATCCTTGCGCCTGCTGGAAAATCTATACTGGCCTCTGAGTGGCAAAGTTTTTAAAAACTTACGCCTTTGTCCCAAGGAAATGTACTAATTTTACACCAGGAAAGAGTCCTGGCTGCCTTCACACTCCTTTGTGGCGAACGTAGTATAAAAACCATGTGGTATATAAACCACAAAGGCATAAAACTGTTAGTAAATGACCCCCACTTATTTAAAAATACAGTGCACAAGTCCAACTTCCAATCTGGGCAACATCCAGGAGGTAAATGACCAGGAGATGGCGCTGCAGCGGCACATTGGAAAGTTTTCTAGACCTGCACAGGTTGCCATCTCCTAGGGAAACTCTGCTGCTGTCCGAAAGCAGGATTGTCAACCGTCCAAAAACTTCTGGACAGTCCATAAAAATAGGCAACTTTTTTCTCTTAAAAAATAGGTCAGATTTTTTTAGGCTGGTTGCATTTTACTAGATTACGGTATTCTGGTGGTAATTTTACAAGCTCACGGTAAACGCTGGTAATGGGTCCTTAAATGTCTAACTATACTGATATTAACCATCATTCATTATCTAAAATGTTGGCTGTTCATGATTTTGGGATAAACTTTATAAAAAAAATTCTGGTTGGCAATGCTAAGGCTACACCAATCAGCCACTTTAGCCAAGCAAAGGCAAATCCTTTTTCTCCCTGACTTTTCTCCCTAATTTCTAGATCTAGTGACCCTCCAAGGTGGATTACTTTGAAATCTATTGCACAGTGACCATTTCATGAAGAGCAAACTCAGATTAGAGCTTTATTTTGAAAGAGTAGAAAGCAGATTTAGGCAGCCCTCAGTGCAATTATACTGTGAGGTCTGGTCAGAAGGGGTCAAATCCATATAGTCCTGCTCTGGGTCTGTACAGATAATACAAACTAAAGGGGCTACCCAGGGAAAAACTAAAATCTACTACAGCAACACCATTTTGTGCAAGTCCGTGTAGTGATGCAAGTCACTGCCGGCAAAAGTTTGTCCAACTACTCTACAAAATTGCACGAGGTGCAACGTGACTCATTCTATATACTCCGTCTGAATGTGTAATTAAAGGGGTCCTCTGACTACAGCAAATGGCACTTACTAATGTATTGTGATTGGCCATATTGCTTCTTTTCCATTACATACATTGTTCACCCCCAGGGGTTATGACCAGCCTGCAATCCATCAGTGGTGGCGGTGTGTTTGCACAATAGGGAAAGGTGCTGGCCTCTGGTAGCCGGGACCATAGGAGTGCACCTTGGCCAGGGCCTTTTCCTATAGTGTGCAAGCACGACCACCACTGATTAATTGCAGGGTGGTCGTTCATAGCACATTGATATGAACAGTGTATAATGAGATGGAAAAAATGAATCAAGCCAACAAAGGAGGCAATATGGATAACAATACATTAATGTATTAACTTTCTCTACATGACAAATGCCATTTGCCGAAGTGAGACAGCCCCTTTATGGATCTTTCAGTGACATTTAAAGGGATTGTCTCACCAAGCCATTTGCAGTCTGTCAGTATAGTGTGCATTTTCAGGCTTGATGTCGGTGTTTTCATCAGTGTATTTTACCCGACGAGGAGCTGGCCCTGTAACCCCCCTTCCTCTGTATGTGCACGCTCCCGACAAGAAATCATTGTCAGACTGTATACTTAGAGAGTCTTAGTGTCCCTGCCACAGATTGTGACAAGCCATGGAAGAGGTTTGTCAATCTGTTTTCTTTACTCATCATCCTCACAAATATATAAAAAAAAACGTTTGCTGTAATCTCTGCTAATTCAGTGCTGGCAGGAGAGATGCTGTAATCACACCTGCAGCACTAGACACGGATAGCCCTGCACACAGTGAAGCTCTGCCCTTCACTGTGCTACCTGTGACTAGCCTGCCAGCGCTGCATCCCAGCTGAAGAACTATAGAATGATGACCGCGAGGGAGCGCTGGTGAGCCTTAAGAATGAATGGGGAGCACACTCAACATTCATTTCTATAGAGCCGACTGAAATAGCCGAGTGCACTGCTCAGCTATTCTCAGCACTCTCGAATGAATGGTTCATTCCAAACCAGACAACCGCTTTAAGACTCCAGATTAATATGAAGTAGATCCAGCGGTAATATTCCCAGTCCTATGCACCTTGAAGTCTCAGATGGCTGCACCATGTTACTCCCACTGCTATAATCCTCACTAAAGGACTGCTTACTATGATGATTCCCATGGGAAAGCCTTGTAAGACTGTTGTAAGACTGTTGTGGCTAAGGAAATGCGTCATCTTCACCCCGCACACTACGAATGCTGGACATGAAGGAACAGGGGTTCAGGCCACTTTACCTGCTTTCTCGGACAGCGCTGGGTTGAGCTTACAGAAGTCCTTGCTGAGCTCTCCAAGCAGCTTGGGAGAAATGGTCAGATAATCGCAGCCAGTGAGCGCCTTGATCTCCCCTGTGTTCCGGAATGATGCCCCCATGACTATGGTGGAGTAGCCAAACTTCTTGTAGTAGTTGTAAATCTGGGTAACACTCTTCACACCTACAGAGAGGGAAAAAAAAGGTCTTGAGGTTAATGTGGAGGACAATAGAAAAAGATATGCACCAATATTGTGGTAAGGGAGTAACTAGGAGGAGAATTATATCTGCTCTCCCTGTGCTTGGGAGTCCATTGGGCAGTCAGTCAGTGACAGCCTTCATTCTACGCCTGTGCATACAATGAAACCCCCCACCGGACTCCTAAGCATCCAAAGCAGGAATATAAATTGAAAGTTTAGTTACTCTAAGCTTTACTTTAGTATACTGCACGCCACAATCTTCAGTGCAGCAACTACAGCACCAACCTGCTCTTTACGGCTAAAAGTGCTCTGTAATGGGGAGTTCACAGCGATCTGCACTTCTGTTACCTCGTAAGCTCATGTCTTGGTATTACCTGGATCCTCGGATGGCTCAAAACTCTTCTTGCCAGAGTTTGCAACATGCCAGTCCAATATTCTCCCAACAAATGGGGAAATGAGTGTCACACCAGCCTCAGCACAGGCCACGGCTTGGGCAAAGGAGAACAGCAGAGTCATATTGCAGTGTATGCCATACTTCTCTTCCAGTACCCTGTATAGAGATCAAGCAGAAACCTTTATGGTACCCAGGCCACCTGATTGTTGCAGTCAGAACATACCAAAAAGTGGATCCTTACTTTCCAGCTTGTATTCCCTCCCAAGTCGATGACAGCTTGATCAAGATCCTCTTCTTGTCTATACCAGCCTCCTTGTAAAGGGCAATCAGACTCCGTGCACGTTCTACCATCCCATCCTTATCATACGACAGTCTGAGGAAGACGATATTAAACATATCAGAAGACTCAATACAGAAATTTAAAGGGGCTCTCTGGGAATTAAGAAAATGAAAATACTTAATTACTTTACTATAAATATATTCTCAAATACCTTTCATTAGTTTTAATGACTTGTTTTGTCTGGGGAGCAATCATCGGGGAAACAAAATGGCTGCTGTCCCATTAGTTCACACAAAACCTGTCCAGATCACACATAAGGACAAGTTACTTTACAACACTGAGGTAAAGAGCTGCCTCATCCTCTACTTGTCAGGGATTATGATCCTGAATACAGATAAGATCTTTAGCTGAATCTCTATGGAATTTAGTTCATGAGGAGACATGAAGTACAGAGGACGGACAGGTCAGTGTGGCAATAGAGACGGCATACAAGTGCTGCTGCTCATTAGCCACAACTCACCGTCCATGTCTCCTCATCTTCTCCATTCCCACAGAGATTTACCCGTATTCAGAACCATGATTCCTGACAAGCAAAGCAGAGATGAGAGGAGGATGAGGCAGCACTATGGCTCATTGTGGTAAAGTAACATGTCCTGCTGTGTGATTAGGACAGGTTCTGTGTGTACTGATAGGACGGCAGCCGTTTTATTTCTCCTAATGATTGCTCCCCAGACAAAATGAGCCATTATAACTAACGAGAGGTATTTGTGAATATATTTATTATAAAATATTTAAGTATTTTCATTTTTTTTAATTCCTGGAGAACCCCTTTACAAAAATGGGGTACAAATTTAAAATCTAAACTGGCCCTTCATAAGGTTAAAGGGAGCACAGCATTAAACAGGAAAAGAACTTAAAGGAAAAGTATCAGAAGTTACCTATTAAGGGCCTTGTTCACCTTCAGAGACAATTTTTGTTCTTTATTGCACGATTTACTTATTTTTGGCTAAAAATAATTTTTAATTGGCCTTTATTATATAATATTGAGTCGTTCTGTCATAAAGGGTTAACTGTTTCTAGCTGGGCGACTGGTATTTTGACTTTGCCTGTAATCTAATAACCCTCATCTCTAAACTACTAAGAGGTCATAAACACTTATTTACGCCACATTCTTATTAGGGCTCATTTAGACGACCGTATGCTGTCCGCAAAAATGCGGATACGTTTTTTGCGGGTTAGATGCTGTCCCATCCCTTTTCTTCCATTGCACGGCTCAAAAAAAAAAAAAAAAAAAAACACGAAACATGTCAGTGAAAATAAGGACATGGCCCTATTGAAGTCTATAGATCCTCAAAAAAACAGAATGTTTTTTTTTTGCGGACATTCTGAACTGTCCTTAGTAAGATAAGAACTGAGCTATGTTTATATGTCAGAGCAGAGATAAGGAGCCCGTCAGCTCCCCAACTGACAGAAAATCCAGAGGCTGCTACTAGGGGATATCTGTACAGAGTTAATAAAAACTAAATTGAAAATATATATTTTTATCTCGAAATAAGTACAACGCAACAATAAAAAAAAAAAAATTGTCCCCAAATGTGTACATGGCCTTTAAGTTATGTTTTTATGTTAAACACATTTGTAAAGAATTTGATATTTAATTTTCAATGTCAATATCCATGTAAAAAAAAAAAGTTTTTGCACCAGCCACTAAGCCTAAATAAAGCCCCATACAGTCTTGGCAGCTGAACCCACCGAGAACGGTGGTTTCGGCAGACACTCCAATGTGTATGGGGAGCTCCAGACATATGGCGGTGGGGAGACTAGGTCGGGTAAAATTTATATTTTCACCTGATCCTTTTGTTCTCCCGGAGATAAGCCACAGCCAGAAGTGTCCGGCAGCAGCTCTCCGCTCTCCATTGAATACACATTCAGCTGAGCCCGTATGGTGAAGTTGGGAGAGAGTTGGCTAGTTGACATGTGAGCACCACTTCTTGGTCTGAACTGTTTCATTTACTGCAGTTATCTGTTTATCACAGGCAGGCTTACAATGACAGCTATCACCTATGTATAGATAACAGGATCTACTATTCCCAATAGGCGACATTGCAGCTTATCTACTCCCTCCAGATCTCTGCACTGGTCATAGCTAAACCTCACAAAAGTCAATGAGGCCCCCCTCCTGTCCACCGTCTATGGCCCAGGTAGT